>JAJJMB010006856.1:3479958-3607724 GCA_023531105.1 Papaver atlanticum | reverse complement strand
ATTGTGTTGAGCACTTCTTTTGTTTGAATTCTACTGCTGAGTTTGTCGGGCCCTTGAGGGGCAATCCATACTAATGGTGACCTGCGGAAGATCGTCCGGGATGATAGGGTGGTTTTCTGATAAACCTCGACAATTGGTTGAACCCTCACAGTAGAGCATTACGATTTCATTAATTTTAGATGACTTCGATTGTATTTGGCTTTGTAAGGCCTTTGATACTTGATACTTATGTGCTCAGCAACTTTACATGTTGATTATGTTTAAATCGATTCAATATCTCAGTGCTCAACAACATTCGGATATGTCAAGGATGAGTTGGAAAAACTTTGTAAAATTATTTTTAGAACAATATTTTCCGCCTACTGCCAAAGCTGCAAAATGTATGGAGTTTGCATTATTATAACAAGGAGATATGACAGTAACTCAGTTGGAAAAGAAGTTTGTGGAGCTAGAACGATATGCATCACATCTTGTACCAACACAGGAGTTGAAGGCACGTAAGTTGGAGAGTGCTTTGAAGGAACCCATTCGAGATAGGGTGGTTAGTCATCAACATGTTACATATAAGAGGGTTCTCAGAACTGCATTAGCTGTTGAAGCGAATTGGGTTCAAATACTAAAGGAAAGAGAAGAATCAGACAAGAAGAAAAAGGTGAAGCCAAACCCACCAGCAACGCCTAAGCGGCCACGTACTGATTATGTTGCAAAGAAGGACAGCATGACTGGGTCAGAGTGTTATAATTGTGGACAAGTGGGTCATTTTGATAGAGAATGTCCGCTTCCAGCTAATCCAAAGCCACAAAACAACAATCAACCACGTAATCAGAATATTGGAGGTAGACCACAAAATCAGCCACGTAATCCGAATGTTGGCGGGAGACCACAGAATCAGTCACGTACCGTTACACCAGCGTTATAACCGAGGCAACCTAATGTGCAAGGAAAACTTAATTATGTTGCAGAGGGTAATGGATGGGTAGAGAACACCGTCATCGAGGGTAACTCCTTAATTTTCAGTTCTCGTGCTAAAGTTTTATTCGATACGGGTGCTACTCATTCGTTTATATCCCTTCACTTAGTTGCATACTTAGGCTTACATTATGATTCTTTGGGATTTAATTTGAGTGTATCCTCGCCACTTGGAAGTGCTGTTAGTATCAGTAAGGTATGTAAGGATTGTGAGCTAACCCTTTGAAACCATAGAGTGTCAATCAACCTTATACCTATGAGAATGCAGGAATATGACGTTATTGTAGGTATGGATTGGATGTCACAGAACCAGGAAATATTGCATTGTTCTGAAAAGAAAATTTCTTTTCTGACAATGGATGGGAACCGTGTTTGTGTTCAAGGGGAGAGATGGAAGATTATGACTCAATCACTTCCAGGTAAGAAGAGACGAGATGAGACATAGGAACATATGGCATGTTTGGCGTACTTAGAGGAGAAGGATGTTGTCAGTAAGGTAACGGAAGATGTTAGAGTTGTTCAAGAATTTTCAGATGTATTCCCAGAAGCATTGCCAGGATTACCACCAAAGAGAGAGATCGATTTCGTGATCGAAGTACAACCTGGAACTACACCAATTTCTTTATCTCCTTATCGTATGGCTCCAAAGGAAATAAAGGAGTTACGGAAGCAACTTGATGAGTTATTTGAATTGGGGTTCATTAGACCAAGCACATCACCGTGGAGAGCTCCAGTTTTGTTTGTTTTGAAGAAAGATGGGACAATGAGGATGTGTATAGATTACCGGAAGCTGAATCAAGTGACTATCAAGAATAAGTATCCTTTACCGTGAATAAATGATTTGTTTGATCAGTTGAAGGGAGCAATGTGTTTTTCTAAGGTTGATCTTCGTATGGGGTATCATCAAATGAGAATACGAGAAGAGGATATTATGAAAACAGCATTTGGAACTTGTTATGGGCACTATGAGTTTCTTGTAATGCCGTTTGGATTGACGAATGCACCTGTAGCTTTCATGGACTTGATGAATAGAGTTTTAAGGCCTTATCTCAATCAGTTTGTGGTAGTATTTATAGATGATGTTCTTATTTATTCAAGGAGTGAAGAGGAGCATGAGAAGCATTTACAGACCGTGTTGCAGACTTTGAGAGAACATAAGTTGTATGCCAAAAGAAGTAAATGTGAGTTTTGGATATCGGAAGTGTTATTCTTGGGTCATGTAATTTGTGGTCAAGGTATTGCTGTCGATCCAGAGAAGATAGCGGCAGTAGTTAAGTGGAAATCACCGAAGAATGTATTTGAGGTTAGAAGTTTCTTGGGATTGGCAGGTTATTACAGACGGTTTATGGAGAATTTTTCGAGGTTGGCTGTACCACTTACTCGTTTGACCAAGAAAGGTGTAAAGTTTGAATGGACAGATGAATGTGAAAGAGCATTTGAAGAACTGAAACACAGATTGACATCAGCACCAATTTTAACCACACCTGAACCGGGACTTGGATATGAAGTGTATTGTGATGCGTTGGGAATTGGTTTATGAGGGGTTCTTATGAAGAAGGGAAAGGTAATCGTTTATTCTTCGCGACAGTTGAAGGCTCATGAGAAAAATTATCCTACTCATGACTTGGAGATGGCAGCGGTGGTGTTTGTACTTAAGCTATGGAGGCATTATCTTTATAGGGAGAATTTTTCTGTATTTTCAGACCACAAGAGTTTGAAGTATATGTTTACACAAAAATACTTAAACATGAGGCAGAGAAGGTGGTTTGAACTTTTGGAAGATTATGAGTTTACTTTGAATTATCATCCGGGGAAGGGAAATGTAGTAGCAGATGGACTTAGTAGAAAGGAACATGGTTCAATAGCTTCATTGAGGATGATAGAATATGTGAGAAATTTGGATCTTGTTGTTGACCTTGATGATGAGAAGGCATTTTTATATCACTTGGCAGTAGTACCTGAGATTGTGAAGAAGGTAATTGAAGCTCAATCAACTGATATAAGTCTACAAGAAGTAAGAGGAAAGTTAAGTATGGGAGAGGCACCTGAAAATTGGTCTTTAGGGACTAATGGAGGTATTTACTTTAAAGAAAAATTGTGTGTACCAGATGATGAGGATTTGCGAAAAGAAATCTTAATGATGACTCATGAGTCTGTGCTCACACTTCATCCAGGAAGCACAAAAATGAATTATGACTTGAGACGTCAGTTTTGGTGGAGAGGTATGAGGAAGGATATTACTTTGTTTGTATCCAGATGTCTTACGTGTCAACAAGTGAAGGCTGAGCATCAACGACCAGCAGGACCACTTCAACCGTTACCAATCGCAGAGTGGAAATGGGATTCAATTGCCATGGATTTTGTCAGGGGATTACCGAAAGGACAGCAGGGAAAAGATAGTATGTGGGTGATCATTGACAGATTTAAAAAATCAGCTCATTTTCTTCCAGTGAGGCAGGCAAATAACATTACTACTCTCAGTAATTTGTGCATCCGATAAATTGTTAAATTACACGGTATTCCAATGTCGATTGTTTCAGACAAAGATCCCTTGTTTACATTTAAATTCTGGGAAAGATTTCAGTTATCCATGGGACTAAACTGAGTATGAGTAGTGCGTTTCACCCCCAGACAGATGGACAATCAGAGAGAACAATCCAAGTGTTGGAAGACATGCTTAGGGCTTGTGCATTGGAGTTTAAAGGGAATTGGAGTGAACAGCTACCACTTGTGGAGTTTGCCTACAATAACAGCTACCAATCTAGCATTGGGATGGCACCCTTTGAAGCTTTATATGGTAGGTCGTGTAGAACCCCATTGTGTTGGGCAGAGGTAGTGAAAGGAGTGTAATGGGACCAGCCGTTGTTAAGGAAACGACCGAGAAGATAAAGGTTATCCAAGATCGTCTAAGAACATCTCAAAGTCGGCAGAAAAGCTATGCCGATCAAAGAAGAAGACCTCTAGAATTTGGAGTTGGAGACAAAGTCTATTTAAAGGTCAGTCCAAGGCCTGGTATAAAAATATTTGGTAAGAAAAGTAAATTGGCACCACGTTACATTGGGCCATTTGAAATTCTGCAGCGTATAGGTGAAGTAGCTTATAGGTTAGCTTTACCAACGTCATTAGCGGACGTCCATAATGTGTTTCACATTTCCATGCTTTGGAAGTACCATGCGGATCCATATCACATCATTGAATAACAAGACATTCAACTGAATGAAGATGTGACCTATGAGGAGAAGCCGTTACGAGTAGTTGATTCCAAAGAGCAAGTCTTACGTAACAAGACGACCAAATTGGTGAAGGTGATTTGGCAACATCACAACTCCGAAGAGATGCGTGGGAGCTTGAATCTGAAATCCGAGAGAAATATCCGGAGTTGCTAGGAGGTAACATTCGTTAGCCTCTGCCTTTGTATTGAATTTAAGGACGAAATTCTTTTTAAGTGGGTAATGATGTAGTACCCAAGTCTTGTTTTATTTAAAATTATGGGGTGTGAGCCAATCCAAATGGATTGGGAAACTAGATGTATCATTATGGTACATAAAACCTAGTTAAATTTGCTCAAGAAACTATCTTTCTCTTCGTGTGAGCTTTCCCGTAGGGTGTACAACTACTAATATTGTTGTTTGTGCTCAAACTTGTGGCTAAAGGACACATATTAAGGATGTGTGTCGAAATTGTGTTGGAAAGGGGGGTATTTCGGACTTTTTGCTTCATAAACAAGCTTCTTCTACTGAATTCTAACGAATTCAGACATTTCTTTTCAATTTTAGTCTCTCTTCTTCTTGCAGCAAAAATAAAATCAAATTTTGTCACAAAATTAGGAATTTGAAGCTTGGTTCATATCGTTTGCTTGTCTAATTCAAGTTGGTTGCTTTGGATTTGTGTATTGCACAAAAGGTAGGGGATTTATTTATTTATTCAGTTTCTTTCTCATCAAATATTGTTTTCAATTCTTGTGTTTTGGTCATGTTCATAATATAATTTGATTAGGTTTGTTTTGAATCTGATTGGGTTTGCTTTGATTTGGTTTGACTTCTAAAAGTACTTTGATTTCATGATTCCTACTTGCCCTAATTTTCTTTCAACTCCATGATTAATTTAACCTGATTATGAAGTCGTTATTTCATCACTTTGTTTAATTGGGTATCTGATATTCATCTTGTTCCTTTGAATCATCACTCAATCTCATGAACTTGTTTCAAAACTGAAATTCTGAACCTACGCTGCTGTACTGTTTGGTAAAGAACTTTTTGTACGGGTATGTCCTTCAAAAGCTTCTCCTATTATTTTTATATTAAATATGACTCTCTCAGATTTCCAACGATACCAAGTTTGCCAAATTACGTTGTAAGATGAATTTCGCACGAATTTTCCATTACAGGGTACCAAAACTGAATTTTCTGAAGGACAGCACTTCTGTCCTGTTTTGTTGAGATATTTAAACATAGTTATGTACATCATTACCTATGTTTATCATTTTTATGTCAAAGTTGGGTTTCTTATCTTTCTAATGGTACAAAATTCTCTGAATTCCGTTGTGTGATGAATTTTTCACAAATTTTTGAAAATGGACTACTGAAACTGCAGTTTCTGAAAAACATAAGTTATGTCCAGTTTAATTGAGGTACTTTGACACAGCTATAGAACTCATTAATTTTATATAAATTTTTTTTTTTGAAATATTATCTTTACTCTTTAAAATGAGCCAAGAAACACTTGATTTCATTGAGTAACGAATTCTACAGAATTTTTTGAAAACAGGTCAGGAAAATTGATACTTCTGAAAATTTCTATGATGTTTTACACTTGCATTTGTAGTTATCATAGCAACTGAATTTACTCTTTGCTGGTAATATTTACTTGAAATGAGGCATTCTACTGTTTGTAAAACGATAATAGTTGTTGAATTTTCTGATTTGTATCAAGTCCCTTAGAAATGCTGAGTTTAGGTGGTTTGAAATGAATTTGTTACACAAATACTTGATTTGGTGTATTTGATGGTTTGGAGTTAATGCCCAGCAAAATAATTTGGTACTTCCTTGTAATTTAAAGTTTGTTTTATGCAAGGTAAGTTACTTTTCATGGTTTATGAATTGACATTTGGGATGATTTGATTATTACTCATACTTAACGATGTTTGTAACGTATCCATCGATTGTGTTGAGCACTTCTTTTGTTTTAATTCTACTGTTGAGTTTGTCGGGCCCTGTAGGGGAAATCCATACTAATGGTGACCTGCGTAAGATCGTCCGGGATGATAGGGTGGTTTTCTGATAAACCTCGACAATTGGTTGAACCCTCAGAGTAGAGCATTGCGATTTCATTAATTTTAGATGATTTCGATTGTATTTTGCTTTGTAAGGCCTTTGATACTTTGATACTTATGTGCTCAACAACTTTACATGTTGATTATGTTTAAATCGATTCAATATCTCAGTGGTTTCTCTATTTGGGCATTACTTGTATTTTCCGTTATTCCTCTACTGGGCTGAGGATCACCCCGTTTTGTTTTTTTCCCCACAGAGTTTGAGAGCGGCTTGAGGCAATAAGCTTGCTAAGGCTTGATGCATAGAGCCTTGGGGTTCAAAGTGAGTACGATCACTTTGTTTTTCATATATATACTCATGTGTAAATCTGGTTCGATTTGGAAAAGAACACGACACAATCGTTTCTTGCTGTTTTTGTTTTGAAATATGATGTGTTGTGACTGTATAGGAGTGCTTGGAAACTTTTCAAATCATTGTACAGTTGTATATAATCTTTTGTCACTCTTTTCGGGTTACTGGGCTAATGTGAATGAAACTCTTTCTTGGCACTGTGTAATAAAGTTATAACAATCTAGTATTACTCTTGTTTCAAATTAGAGGAGTATGTGAATGTTTAGATATGTAACATCAGTTGACTCTTTAAGTTTATAGTACAGTTTCCATAGTTCATTTTCTTATTAACTAGTCAATGTAAATATATATATCTTTTTTTTGGCTTGTTTAGTAAAAATATATGTCATACTTTTACTTCAACTGTTTTCACCCCACTCGACAGTTCGGGAGTTTTGGAACTTGTCGATTGACTGAACTCCACGGTCAAACGGAAGCTGAAAAAAAATTTATGGACTGTCACATACCTTCTCCTCTGTTTTGCTTTGATTCGATGACTCATCCGTATTTTTTTCAAATCTAAGAGGCTTACCATATCTGTTTTGATGTAACAGTCTGGTCCGTATCCATTGGAGTGATTGAGTTTCACCCAAACTATTCAAAGATCCAAACAGAACTTTTCCGGGGAAGAATAAACCCGAGAATACCATTTTCTTCAAACTCATGATTCCAGCCAATTCTGGTTGGATCGAACGGTTTTACCAACTCTGTTAGGCCCAAAGGAAGATGTCCAAACAATTACAGCTATTTAATCTCCCCAAAACGTCTTCAAATCACGAGCCCTAGTTTCACTGTTTTGATAATAGCTTTTCCCGCCAAATATTCAGAATTCAAACTGTTGAAGAAGGTTACCCCTTAACCAGCTGCTGGGGTGCTGATAGCAATTAGGGTTCCCCTTAGTAATATGGGGTGCCTTTAGTAATTCCTCTGGTGGGTGCAAATAACACTTTTTGAGCCAGTTTCTCCGCGAAAGCTTATTTCTCCAAAAATACCTACAAAGACATAAAATACCAAAATAAGTACAAAAATGGGTACTAACAACATAGGAAATCGAGACTAAAATAGACACATAAATGCGTCTATCATTCAACTTGAGTTTGTTGCGGAAGCGCCTTGATATTATCAAAGTTGATCGAGCTGGTATCATCGCCAACGTCGTTCCTGCTGCGAAAGCTATCTTGGAGGAGGAAAAGGCCTTGGCTGCGGAGTCTGAGAAGGTGGAACAGGAGATCCAAAACTTGAAGAGTAGGACTGAAAGTTATCAGGATAGGCTGAAAATGATGCTTTTAAGGAACTACAACTTGTTGGATGGCCTTTTCTGAGCCATACTTATATTTTATTGTTTTGAATAAGTAGGCATAATAACGTTTGATCGTTTTTTTTTTTTTTTTTTTGGGTTTTGAATATTGTTTTGAAAAATGAATTGCATTGGGTTTTGGTGAGCGAATGGAGTTTACATTAATATGCTTTAACTAATGAGGAACTTGATAACTCAGATATGAGAGAAATGAAAAAATGCCTGATTGGCCGTGTCGTGAGACGACGAGGGATGGAATGATGGTCAGGCGTAGTATGCCTTGAGCCATTTTCCGTTGATGATTGCTTCCAATTTGCCTCCATCCTCCTTAAAAATCTTGTAGTAGCCACTGTTATAAGCCTTGGTGATCACGTAAGGAGCTTCCCATTTTGGAGAAAACTTTGGTGCGGACATGTCTTGCTGAATGTGCTTGGCAGTCTTTAACACTAGATCTCCTATTTTGAAAACTCGAGGTTTTATAGCTTTATCGTATGCTCTAGAGATCCTATTTCTATACGCCTGAGCATGTTCTTCCGCTTTAATTCTCCTGGAGTCCAGAGTATCCAACTTCGCAATTCTGAAAATCGATGCTTCGGCCTCATTCCATTGGACTCCACTTGCTGCTGCAATCCTAGCTGACGGGATTTTAATCTCTGCTGGGAGAATTGCGTCTGCGCCATAGACAAGTGAATAAGGGGAAACGCCAGTAGAGCTCCTCGGTGCCGCGCGATATGCCCACAGTTCCATAAGCAGTTGTTCGTGCCACGTCTTGGGATTATCATGCACTGTTCGATTGAGAATTCGAATCAGAGTTTTGTTGGTGCTTTCGGCTTGCCCATTCTCTTGAGGGTAATAAGGAGTAGAGAATACTTTCTTAATTCCATATTCCTCGAGCAATTCTCGTACTTGCTTGTTAGCAAAGGGAGTACCATTATTAGTAATGATGTGCTTAGGAACGCCAAACCGACAAATGATGTATTCCTTAATAAATGCTGTAATTGTCGCTCCAGTGGTTCCCCAAAGAGGAATGGCTTCGACCCATTTGGTAAAGTATTCCATCGCGGTTATGATATACTCATGTTGTTTTGATGATGGTGGATTGATTTTCCCAATAATATCAAGTCCCTAACTATAGAAAGGCCATGGACTACTTACTGAATGAAGCGGCGTACAAAGCACATGGATGGGATTCCAATGAGTCTGACATTCATGGCATTTGTGAACGAACGCCGCTGCATCATCCTCCATAGTTGGCCAGTAATACTTTTCGTGCACTTGGAGGAACAACTTCTTCTTCCCTTGGTGTTCACCTTTATGTGTTTCTTTCAACATAGTCGGGATTTCAGACTTTGTCAAACATCGTAGCAGATTGCCTCCAAAGCTTTTGCGGTATAGTATTCCCTCATGAAATACAAATCTTTTGGCCATTTGTTTCATCTTGGCTGCATCCTTCTTGTTGGCAGGCAGCACACCGTCGCGAAGATAGTTGACGTATGGTTCTCGCAAGTCCCCAACATAGCCAACGTTAAAGACCTCCAATTGATGCGGTGGCGCTTGACAACTGGAGTAAGACCCTTGGAGCGATCGGGATTGGGTCTCCATATCCGGCCAGTAGTAGCCAAGGCGTTGAAGACGTCGGTAAAGAGTCACCACTAACGTTTGTCCACAGATATCGCCATGAATACGATTAAGTTGTAGTTGTGCTTCTTCGTCTCCGAGACATCTTGACAGGGATCCATCTGGGTTTCGATGGTATAACACTCCGTGAAGCATGAATAAGTTTTGTAGGGTTTTGAGACTAACCTTTCCTTGGGAAAGCGAACTGTTAATCTCTTGAATAATCGGAGTTCTCCAATCATTGGCTTCAATATCCTTGGACTGTAAAAGCCACGTTGATGCCACGGTCCGCCTCCTCACTTTCATAGCCTTTTCCAAACCTTCGAATTGCAGCTTTGAAGCTAATGTAGCTTGGCAATCGGCGTGTTTGTTATTATTGCGGCCGATATGGGTTATGGTTGCATCATCAAAGTAGTTCAATGGCATTTGCGTCTCAGATCTATAGGGGCCCAATGTTACCTCTTTGGGCGAGTATACTTCATTCATCTGGTTTACTAGTAGTTTAGAGTCTCCTCTTACTTCTAGGTGCGTGGCTCCTGCTTGTTTGGCCAGCGACAATCCTATGAGGAAAACTTCGTATTCTGCTGAATTGTTGGTGCACTGAAAGTCCAGCTTGAAAGAATGCGAAAAGACTTCACCAGTTGGAGACACTAGAACTACACCCGCTCCTCCGGTATTACTGCTAGGGGTAGCAGATCCGTCGAAATACAGTAGCCACGCTTCCTCTTTGACAAAAGATATTTATGGAAACTCCCCAGGAAGATCTTCATGCAGTGCGGTAGTACCTTCTCCCAGGAATGCTGCTAGTAAATCTGTTACTGCTTGCCCTTTTAATAGCCCGCAGAGGAGTGCATGTTATATCGAGTTCCGACATTTGGAGTAGCCATTTGGCCGGCCTGCCTATCAAGGCCGGTTTTGAAAGAAAGAATTTGACAGGTTCAGCTTTAGCTATTAGCACCACATTGTTTGACTGCAAATAGTGTCTAAATTTCTGAATAGCGTGAATTAGGGCTAGACACGCTTTTTCTTCCTTAGGATACCTGAGTTCAGCGTCTCTCAAAGTACGACTGAAGTAGTATATAGGGTGTTCAATCCCTTCATTATCTTCTTGAGCAAGGAGAGCTCTAACAGCAGCATCGCTGGAAGCAGTTTAGAGGCATAGCGGTCTTCCTTGCCCATGAAGCTCTAGAGTTCTTTCACGGTTTGCGGAGGAGGTATCGTGAGGATGGCTTGAGTCTTGGCCGGATATACTTTGATTCCTTTAGCAGTGAGTTGGAATCCCAGAAATTTGCCAGAAGAGACCCCAAAAGCACATTTCAATGGGTTCATTTTCAGTTTGTACTCATGACACCTTTCAAACACTTGCCGTAGAACGTCCGTATGTGCTGCTCGTTTTTTTGATTTGACCACTATGTCATCCACGTAATCTTCAACTTGCTTGTGCATCATGTCATGGAAAATTGCAGTCATGGCACGTTGATAGGTAGCACCAGCATTTTTTAAACCGAAAGGCATCACAATATAATAAAAGTTTCCGAGAGGAGTTCGAAAAGTTGTCTTACTTGCGTCGTGTTTATACATCTTTATCTGATTGTAGATGCTGTATCCATCCATAAAGGAGAACATGCCGTGTCCGCTGGTAGCGTCAACTAGCATGTCAATATTGGGAAGGGGAAAATCATCCTTGGGGCAGCATTTGTTCAGATCTCTGAAATCGACGCAGCACCTAATTTGACCGTTTTTCTTCTTTACGGGAACCACATTAGCCAACCAGGTAGGATGGTGGATGGGTCTGATAAAGCCGGCCGCTAGTAACTTCTGAATCTCGGTCTTAATTTGTTCCTCCACATCATGCCTAAACTGTCTTGGAGATTGTTTGACCGGCTTGAATCCAGGTATTATATGCAGATGATGAGTGACCAGTTTTTCCATCCAGGCCAGGCATTTCCTCGTATGTCCATGCAAATACGTCTTGGTATTCCTTAAGAAGATTCATAAGTTTCGTGCGTTTATCCGCACATAGAGCGGAACTAATGGAGACAGGCCTTGGAGATTCTTCATTTCTGATGTTGACGATTTCGAGTTCATCTGTTGTGGAGTCGGTGCCATATTGTAACTTCCGTGGAGCATCTGGTACTTCTTCTTGTAGCTTATCGTTATTGTTGCATTCTATTGGGCGGAGAGACTGGGTGACAGTCTCCCCTGTTAATTGCTAACAGCGGCGTCGGTATACATTTTTCCCTTTGTGGTCACGACTTGCCACAAAAGTTCGCTCCCTATTGGTATGAAGATGAACTAAGCTTTTGTTTGATGAAGAGGGATTGGCATAACCTGTCTGTAGAGGCGCACCGCGAGATCCAGTCTCTCTGTTCAGTGGTGCCAGCCGGTCTTCCTCCTCGATCGAGGTCCACGTGGGGAGTGGAATGCAGTAAATTTTGCTTAATGAATCTCATGAATTTTCCTTTGGCTCAAACAGTTCCACGCCACAGATTGGTGCATAAGGAGACAATGACGCTGGAATGCGAATAACTTCTTCATTCAGCATAGTTTTCAGGCATTGGTGATACGTTGAGGGGATGATCTTATTATCACGAAGCCATGGTCTTCCTAGTATCATGTGGTAGTCTGGCATTTCTCTATTACTTCGAATTTTACCTTCGACTGGATAGGTCCTACTGCTAGATTCAGATTAATGTACCCGTACGTGCTGGTTTGGTTTCCTTCGAAATCTGTCATCATGGTAGGCTGCCGCACGACTTTGTTTGGTCGAACCTTGGCTGTCATGAGAGTTTTAAGAGTAATAACATTCAAGGACGCTCCCGTATCGATGAGAGCCCTTTTGAATTCTGAATCTTTGATGCGTGCAGTAACATGCATGGCTCTGTTATGGCCCTCTTCTACCATCATGCCATCTTTAGTAAACGTAACATTGTTCACGGACGTCTCCGGTGTTTTTAAGATTTCTGGATGCGAATGAGCCAAACTCGTATCCAGAGCTATCTGATTAATTGCAGCAAATGTCTCCGCTCGCTGATCCTTTGAGAGGTGTAGAAGTTCACATAAACTTTCTACTAGAGAAACTGCTTCCTGGTCAACCGGCCTCCGGTTGGTAGTGAAACTGTTGACTTGAGGACGATCATCGTTTGAGGGGTTAGTCCTCAGCGCTGGAATTTATGGAGCAGAGGAACCGCCCAAATCTGATGTCAACCTGACGAGGAAATTGAGTATATTATTTATCGTCACTTTCATCAGATCCACATTCCTTGTGTGTATCTCCTGCACTCGCACCAACTCGACCGAGGTTGGAATTTCTCCATTTGCAGTGCCATCAGATATAGCGTTGAAAGGAGAAACATCACCATTTGCAAGATCCTGACCGGCGTTTTGAGTTCTTGAATTAGTCCAAAGACCAACCATCTTTATGAAAATTGGGATCGCAACCGAGAGATTAATCTCCCAATGTGGTCGCCAGTTGTTTTGGGGTAAAAACTGATTCTTCCGTTTTCGGTAAATTTGGTTGTGTTGATGAGAAACGAATTCAAACCCTAAAAAAATGCACTGCACGGGAGTACTTTTAGATTCGATAGATCAATCTGTAAGACTCTGGACTAAACCAAGAAATGGCCGTTCCAGATTCAATTCAGTCACAAAGTGAAGGAGAAGGGTAGATCTTAGGGAGGGAAGCGAAGAAGGTGTTTGAGATCAGAATGTTGAATTATGAAGGTGTGGCTGTTTTATAACTTGTATCAGAATATGGTTTATGGCTACTTGTGTTGATAACACCTGTCTTTTGTCGAAACAGGTTAAAACCTATTTATACAAGTCATGATTGAGCGCACCCTGATCTCTTAGGAAGTGGAAGCAGTTTAGTAGTGGAGAAGTGGGGTTGTGCAAAAGGTGGTGATCATCACGTTTTCATTATGGAGGAAGACTGGTCAGCCCTTACACCCACTACTCTTTCTTACTGCTATTAACTGTCCCCCTTTTTCCTGACACTTTCTTGTAATGGGCGCGTTGCACGCCGTAAACCGCCAGACCAATACCCCAGTGAGCATCCCCCAGTTTGTGATATGTTTTATGTCTCGAGTATTTTGTGGGAAAATATACACAGCAGGTTGTCGAGTGGGTCAAGTTATGAGACTTGCCGCTTAAAACAGCATATAGTGTTTTTAGGTCAAAAAGTTGTTTGTGGAATCAATATTTATAAAACATTGTTCATGATCGATACATATAAAGCATCGATGTTTTAGAGCTCGTCTAAGTTAGTCGCGGAGCTTAATGTCTTAAAGGGAGCATGACCATCCTTTTTCAGGGAGTTGGTAGGAGCTACGCGCGTATCACTTGACTTGGCCGATCACTCCTCATGGAAGAGGGGTGGCCGGTGATCATGGCGTCACCCTATTTGCCACCTGAAATTAAATCTAAGCCATCTGACTAGGCTAGCGAAGTTTGACAGATGAGATGATTTGCGGAAGTTGTTCATTGCCATTGATTGAATTTTAGGGTTTTAATCTGTGTGGCCAACCTACCTTTGGCCAAACGATTTGGGGTGTTGGCCTCTGATTTGGACAAGTCGGTTGAGTACACATAAAGACGGGTTGCCGGCGAGCATGCCAGCATCTCATTGGCCACCTGAAATTAGATCAAGGCCGTCCGACTAGGCTGGCGAAGATGGACGGCCGTGATCGATTTGCGGCAGTTGTGCAATGACGCTGACTCAATTTAGGGTTTAAAAAATGCGTGATCACCCTACTTTGGGCAAGAGGTTTGACGCGCTCCTGGATTGCTATGTGTAGTTTGACCGACCAGGAATGGAGGTGAGTCGCCGGTGATCATAACTATACCTCTTTGATCGTTCGAAAGAAGATATAAACTGTCCAACTAGGCTGGCTAAGTTGGGTGGATGCGATGGTTTTGAGACCGTCATGGTCGGTCTTAGCTCGTTGAGCTTTTCTTTTACATCGCAACTAGCCTAGTTCACGCCAACAATCAAGGACGTTGCTGGTAGGCTAAGAGAATTCTGATTAGCTGGGATGATGGTGGGTCCGCCGGTGGACACCATGGAGTTTGCCTAGTTCCGCTAGGAAGAGGCTAAGCTTGTTGAATTGGTTGCCCGAATTATATGGCCGTGATTGTTTTAAGACTGACATGGACATTCTAGGCTTAATTTTTTTAAGGAATTAAGCGCGTCGACGCACTTTTAACAGCGTGTTGACACAAAATATCTTTATCAGAGAGTGGTGTAACCTGTGTGTTCCTGAGTATCTTCACACAGATCTCAATACTGACACTTCGGGAGATTCGTGCTACTCCGCTGCAAGTGAACATTAATCGTCATGTCATGCCAATATTAAGAATTCAGCTGGGGAACATAGCATAGGAAAATACCCAGTGAGCCATACATTAATGAATAATGCTGGCGAGAAGATAAAATTTACAGAATATTTGGGGTTATTGCTATACGCGCCATTCTGGGTAAATTTTATATATAAATTGAATTGCTCAATACGTATGTAAGTAAGGAGGCCTGGGCACTCATCACTCTTAAATGGCTCAGTTTTTTTTGCAAAACGACGGCGCATCAAATGCAGGTTTTTACAATTTTAGCCCTGAACTAAAAACCACCATCAACACCTAGTAACATGGATATTAAAGTTGCTCAGTTTGGTTGGACGAAATCCTTGAATTCCTGGTATCCAGGGGTCATTCCAAACATGAATAGATTCACCTGATCCGATATACCAACAACAATTGTTAATGAATAATGACCTGACAGAGAGCATATCTTTCCATGTACTAGAATCACCAGGTTTTGGTTGACAGTCCCGGAATGAAGTGCCGTGAAGGTATTTAGCTGAATATAATTGAACCTATGTTGTATCTGAACTTGTCAGGAATCTCCAGACCAGTTTTTAGGCTAAAGAATGGTTTACTAATTCCAAGTCTCGAATACCTAAACCTCAATCTTCAGTAGCTCTTGCAACTTTCCTCCATCTGATAAAATGACATTTCCTTGAGTTAATGTCATGACCCCACCAGAAAGCTCGTTGATATGAGATAGATGGTTTGTAACACCTTTAGGAAGTATACATGTGCCAATTGTATAGTTAGGAATTGAAGATAAAACATTCTTTGATAAGACTGTTCTTCTAGATTGATTGACAAAGAAAGATCTCCATCCAGCCATCTTTGAATGATATTTTGAAGTGAGCGGTTCAAAAGTATCTATATAACAATCAGATTTCAGGGGATGTCCCTAAATACTTCTCATTCTTCTCCATTTATCTAACACCTAACTTATGTACAGCCAACCATCTATTGTATGGAAAACAACCTTTACTGAAGTGGATAGAAGATTTCGAATAATTGATAATTTGTCCTGAGAAGAGTGAATAAGTATCCAGAATAATCTTCAATTGATCCACATTATGTTCTGAGTTTTTCCCAAAGAAGAACAAGTCGTTAGCGAACATTAAGTGGCTGATAGTTGGTGCAAAATTGTTTACCCTGTAACCCTTATAAAGACTTGTATTCTCAAATTTTTCCATGAGAAGTGTAAGACCTTGAGAACAAATGATGAAAAGAGATGGAGATAAAGGACATCCCTGCCATAGACCTATACCACTTTTGAAATTACCATGAGGTGAACCATTTAAAAGAATAGAAAAAGAAGCTGAAGTAACACAGTTCATTATTAGCTTATGAGAATGATCATGAATTCCCATCTGATGAAGCATGAAGCTTAAGAAAGACCACGAAACATGATCATATGCCTTTGACATATTCAATTTGAGAGCAAAGAAGCCTTGTTTTGATTTAGATTTATTCATGGAATAAAATAATTCTTTAGCAATCACCACATTACCAGTTATTTGCCTATTCATAACAAAGGCATTCCGAGACCATGAAATGAACATACTCAAAAAGGGACTAAGTCTAATGGCTAAGATTTTATCCACAAACTTATAAAGAACATTGCACAGTGTAATAGGTCTAAATTCCATGGCATTAGATGGATTTTTTACTTTAGGAATTAAACTTATGTGAGTATGATTTAACTTACAAGGTATTTCTCCCGAGATGAAGATTTGTTGATTTGTTGTATCTGCACCCACTATAGACCAACATTTCTTGTAGAAGTATACAGGATATTCATCTGGTCCTGGTGACCCATAAGAATTCATGTTTTTGATTACTTTCCATACATCTTCACTCGTAGGAATATTTGAAATAAACATATTTTATTATGAATTCATGGAGTACGACGTTTCCTGTAAATTGGCTGGTGGAATAATATTCAAATCCTCTTGGAAAAGATTATCAAAGAAGGAAAAAAATTCCTGAGCAATTTCAGCAGGTTTAGTGAGCCAACAGTTATTAGCTGTTTGGATAAAGAAATTGTATTCTTTTTTCTTCTTTGTTGGACTGAAAGATGAAACTGTTTTGCATTTTTATCCCCTGTTTTCATTCAAATTTGTTTCATTCTTTGTTCCCAATATGTGGCTTCCATGATGATATAATCATTCAACTGAGCAGCAATTTCTTTTTCTTGTCGAAGTAGGAGAACGACTCTGAAGATGTATTAATTTTTTATTAAGCTTTCTTATCTTATTCTTGATACACCCAATTTTTTCTTTACTCCAACATTTAAGGAAGTTACCGAGAGAAGTCGGTTTAACCAATAAGTCCCCTGAAATATTGATATTCCAACTTTCAAGAACTACTTTGAGAAACTCTGGATGAGAGCACCAATATGCTTCGAATCTATAGGATGTAGGACTTCTAGGAATATTTCTGCGTGTGTTGAGAAGAATTGGAGCATGATCGCTTGAGATCCTTGGCATATGAAGAACACCTGCGTTTTCAAACGTGAGACACAAATCTGGAGTTGCAACTACTATGTCTAATCTTTGTCTGATTAAGTTTTGGAATTGCCTTCCATTACTCCAAGTATAAGTCGGACCAGAATAACCCAGATCAATCAGATGATTATCATTAATGAGTTATTAAACTGAGAAATAGTGTCATTCAAAGATTGAACCCCGCCCGGGGGGCACCTACCCAAATTTCTCCCTCAAAGAAGATAAGGCATTAAAATCACCTATATATCACTTAGGTCCAGAAACATGCTGCAAATATACAGATAAGCTTTGCCAGAATTGACCTCTATCCACTCTATTGGGTTGACCATAAACGCAAAACAAATTCCACGCAGGGAAATGACCCATTTGCTTAATTTGAAGATGAATTAAATTCTTAGATGAAGAGATTATTTCTGCATTAACTTCATAATGCAGAAATAAAAGACTCAGATAATTTTGTTTCCGAGAGGAAAACAATGTTAGGTTTTGAACTTCTGAGGAAAGATTTTAAAGTTGGAATTGTTTGGGGATTGTTGGGTCATTCCCTAACCCCCAACAATTCCATGCAAAGACTAACATGGACTGTACGGCCTATTAGGGATAGCCGCCACCTCCCGTTGATCATCCGTATTCTTGTTGATTATTGCAACCATGTTTGATTGTGTAACTCCAGGATTGATGCATAATCCATCCTAATTTCGTTTAACACCTCTAGAATCACAGATGGCAATTGGTTCTGGAATAGTGGCATTGCGAAAACCCCTAGCCATCGATTTTCATTCCCTCCTGTTGGTAGTCTTGCTTGATTGTCTGGGATTCCATAAAATCCGTCCACTGTTATTATCCCGTGGTCCGGTGTTTGCCCTTGATAGAAGTTGATGAAGGTTCTCATTAACATATTTATTTGAGACTTCTACAACAGATGCTTTTAGTTTCTTAGTGACAAATTTGAATGACTCTAAGACTTCCATCGACTGAAAGTTATTATATTGGATATTTTCCGAAGTAGTTTCAGGATTACACCCAATTGATTTACCCTTTGCTAAATCATAATTCAACTTTTGCAACGATGGAGTATGAGCAGTCATATGAGAGAGATACTGAGCATCTTGATTGGTTATGGGTGAAGAAAACACACCTTTCTGAATGGTATTGTCTACTCGATAAGTATTTGAATTATTAACCATTCGGTTGCTTTCATCAGAAATAAAACTGAAAGGTTGTAACTGCATGTACAAGTTATCTTCTTTACTGTTGGATGAGTCACCAGATGATGTGGAAGCAAAAGTCTGAGCTGTAATTGATGTAGCCTGATGACTCATCATCTGTGTACTCGAAGAAGAATTTATCTTCATGTTTCCCAGGGAACCAAAAGCTTCATCATCTTGATAATCAGATTCCTTGAAGAATTCCAAATTATTCTCATAAGACTTGATGTTAGCATCTATAAAACGATTGTACTTTGGAACAATAAGATCATAAGCCTTCTTGTGAAGTTCTGGTGGCATTTTTTGATGTATGTCATCCTTATATTGATTCACCTTCGGACACATTTTCATCAGATGTCCTAAGAGACCACAGAATTGACAAAATCGAGGAAGTCTTTCATATCTTATTTCTGTTGATACTTGTGAATTGTTGGACATTGGAAATACTATTGAATCTCGTAAGGGTTGGTTTATGTCGACTGGAAGCCTGACTCTTGCAAATTTTCCCCAATTTCTGGATTCATGAAGAGAAATAATTTTGTGGCTTCCTGCAAAAGAAACCAACCTTTGGATGAACTTTCTGTCTAGATAGTTAACCGGAAGACCATGAAGTTGTGGACAAAATTCCACACTATCAAAAAGATATTCATGTGGAAGTTTGTTAGGTATACATCTCTCCAGTGCCAACAAGTCGTCTCTAATGACCCAAGGTGAAGCTTCCATGATAAGTTCCGAATCAGAATGGGAATCAAATTTTATAAGGAAAGTTTCTGAAGTAAATTCTGAAACGTAAAATCTTTTGTTAAAAGATCTCCAAGTTTTATGTGGAAGATCTCGAACACCAGTAATGAGAAAGTTTCTGGGCGAAACTATTTTGAGAACTAAACAATTCTGGTAGTCTATAGAGAGATTTGGTAATGGAGTGTTGATTTGAATCTTCTTTGAAGGGATATCTTTTGAAAGAAGATTAGCGAAATTTTGAATCATATCCATGTTTGGATTATTGTTTTTTAAGGATTCTGCCATTGATTGAAAGAAAATATATAGAGAAGTTAACTGCCAAAGGCTTGAAAAATAGAATAACTGAAAATCAGAATATCTTAGAAATCTTCAAAAGGGACTGAAGAAATACAAAACTTTCTAGATTCTCTGTATATCTAAGGAAAATCTGATCGAAAGAGATTAATTAGATGATGGATTATGAAGGGTTGATTGGGTTTTAGGATTTTAATTGAAGTTCAAAATAAAAGTTTGAATAGGTTTTGAGAAGAAAGTTGCAGAGAAGAGAGAGAAAGTTTTTCCTTTTCCCTATTCAATTTCAAAAAAAAATGGAAGGATTTACGTGATGATGGAGAAGAAGTTTAGAAGAAGAAGGATTACGGTTAGTTGAAAGGTCAAATTATTACCATTATTTTCGGCTGATTAAGGTTATTCACTTATTCTGGTTGATTGCGAAATTAGAGATTTATGTTATGATCACTCTCTCTCTATGTTATGATCACTCTCTCTGTAGTCTCTTGTGAGTTTCTCACCGATTATTTCTCTTCCTCCTTTCAGCATCTAATCAATTTCTCTGATCTCAAAAATTTGTTCTCAATGAAAATACTGATAAAGATTTCGAAAGCGGGTTGAAGGAAAGACTAATCAGTGCGAAGTTATGTTCCCATTAGTCAATGTTGTAAGAAGATTTTATAACCGTAAAGGATGAATCTAGTAATGGATCTGTAAGCTAAGACCTTGTTAAACTCGGTTTAGATATGGCATTTTGGTAGACTAGTCCAATTTGTTTTTTGTAATGGATATATTTTTTTTTTTTCTAAACGATGGATATGATTTTAATTTCTAGAAATCCATTCTTCCAACCAAGCATCACAAGATTCAGAACTACGATATCCTATATCAGAGGATTTCGTCAATTTATTTTTATTTTATTTAAAAGAATCGATTAATTTCTATATATATATATATATATATATATATATCTCTTTTTATTGTTTTTCGTTTTTCGGATTTAGCTTGAAAGTGAACAGTTGATAATTGACATTTTCACAAATCACTATTGAGTATTACTAAGATAAATTCGGATTTTCACTATAGGTACACAAGTAGAAGTGAAAATTGGAATTATCACGCTTATAACGTGTGAAAATTGTCTGTTTCCCGAATTTTGAAATTTTCACCAACCGTGATAAATTGGAATTTCTCATTTTCACTATAGGCAAATATCATTCACATGTACAGCCATAGCGAAGATGCATCGACTAATGAGGTAATGCTGCCTATTGTAATATAATGGACCGGTTGTTTTCGATCCCTGGTGGATACCGGATACTGCGATATTGCTACCAAATCTGAACATGTGATAACTAAAAATTTCAACATCTATAATTGTAAGGTATAACGGGTGAAAGTTGCAATTATCACCGCAAAACAAGATGATAATTACAGATTTCACGAGTTGCCAACTGATGAAAATTATTCTTATCACGCCTGATAAGGAAATACCCCATTAAAGTCATCACAAAACACGATATTAAGCTACTGATGAATGGTGTTTCACATTCCAACCATCCAAAACTAATGAAAAACTAAAGAAGGTAATAGCATGTTGTAGTTAAATGGACCAATGGATACCTCCGTATATTTTCTTTTAAAGGTGATACATAGAAACCAAAGTTAATATTATTGATCTTAAAACGTGAAAAGTCTTGTTGTAACGTATATAGTCTAAGCTCAAAACAGCCATGGTAGAACGATGGTGAAGAATGCGTTTCTCCGAGTGTGATGAGCAAAAATTATCGACGGTGAAAGTAATAGGTTAGTAGAGGAGAAATACAAGGTGTGATAAACAAAGAGTTAAACGAAGATTTTTTGGGAGATATTTTAGGAATCGTATCTATCATAACTGTTTTTCAAAATAAATCCACGTTTTCAGTTTAATCAAAATTAGTTTCTTTATCTAAGTATAAGGTTATTTTGTGTAAGTATGGGTTTGTAGAATATGGCGGGACGATAAAAACTAGGTGAGCATGATTTTTGGGATTTTCCTAAATTCTTGGTTTTTGAATTTTTTTTTACAGTAGACTAAAATTGGATAATTACTAATAAAAAAATAAGATAATTACTATAATAAAAGGTCATTATAGTAAAACTAGTAGTTCTAAAATTAATTTTGGGTTTCCAATATAGGTTATCTTAATGGTGGGTTCCTAATATTAAAAAATTCAAAATTGGGCTAGAAATATTTTCCCCATTATAGAATCTGACTCGCCTGAGAGTAACTTACAGAATCTGGCTCGTCTGAGTTGTGCTGTGAAGCTATACTGTATACCTGGCTCGTCTGAGTTGTGTTGTGAAGCTATACTGTATACTTCATTGAGGAAGACGAGAAAAACATTTTATTGACGAGAAATTCTTCTATTTTTTTAACAGGAAAGATAGATTGAAATTAAAATTATAATTGGAGACAAAAATGTTCTCTCTAACTAGAGAGCTTAACGTCTCTCACAACATTGGACACATACTCTATCTTCTTTTTTTTGCCAGGGAATCGGTTACATCATTCCACTTACTCATGAATACGGGAGCACTGCCACTGATAGCATTAACATCGTTGGGAGAATCTCCTTCCAATTGTAGCTTTCAGACTTCTTTTTCTTTAGCCCATCTGATTGCCTCGGACATTGTCTTTGCTTCGGCTTTTTCCTCGTCTTTCGCTATCCATGGAATGCATACCGCTCCTTTGCATAGCACTGCATCATCAAACATAATCAAATCTATTCCTATTTTCTTAGGTTCTTTTACAAAAGATCCATCGAAATTTATCTTGACAAATCTGAAAACGCAGGGGTATCAAGTACACCACCAACTTTTTCGATCGGAAACCTGTATAGACAAAACCTAATACAATTGTAAGTAGACCAATTGAATGATCCTTGACGATATTTACATATAGTTTTTATATCGAACTTCTTCTCAATCAGTATGTACATAGATAAGAATCCATGAACCCGATTGTTAAGAAGAGTACTTGGACGATCTTAAAAACCAATATCCAAGATCAATCTAGTCGTATCCAAATAATCCGATCGGAATGCTTCCAAGTAATTAAACTTGTTATCTGTCTTTCAAGATACGAATTCTATAAGAAACGAGTCTCGTAATCGATCACAATTAGATGAACGTATGTACTGAGATTGAATACGTATAACTTGTGTTAATCCAATTATAAAGATAAACAATATAATGCGGAAAAGGGAAAACACAATACACCAGAAGTTTTGTTAACGAGGAAACCACAATAGCAGGAAAACCCCGGGACCTTGTCCAAATTTGAACACCAATCTGTATTAAGCCGCTACAGACACTAGCCTACTATCAGACTTCGGCCTGGAATATAGTTGAGATCGAATCCAATTACAGTCGCGCTCCTTACGTCTCTTGAACCTCGCAAGGATCTATGCAGTTGATTCCCTTAGCTAACGTCCTTTACAACCTAAGAGTTGCTTTAGCCGAAGTGAAGACTTTTGATACCAATCTGTCAGTAACAGATAATCCTATTTGATTTTCGTTTAGATCAAATATCAAGGTGAGGAAATATGTTTGCAATACACAAAGCTAGCAAACCTCACAAATACGGAACTTACGACTCCCAAAGAGAAGCCTATATTCTTACCACCACTCAAGAACAATATTCAAAATATCAATTTTCAGATATCTATCTTGAGGATTCACAAAGTCTAAGACGACTAGAACTTTGCGATTATGAAAGAGATTACGAAAACCTCGATAACAAAAAAGCAAGATCAGGATACACGAACTATCAAGTTAAAGATAGTCGGACCCGGCTTCACGAATCCCAAAAGCGAAATCTTTTAGTCGTAGACCTAATTATGTTTCTCAGAGGAAACCTAGGTCTATAGAGGACGACTCTAGAATCAACTAGGACACAAAGTGTCAGGGATTGATTTTCCCAGTTGAAAGAGCATCTCTATTTATAGATTTCAAGGACCATGGGTTGCTTAGAATTCAAGCTAAGATAACTTGAGAAATCAAGCAAACACTTTGAAAAGACGAGGGTACCCAAATACACCACAATCTTTTATTTATCTACCTATAAGTCCTCTACCGAAAGTGATTGTCTATAGACTGATTCGAGACAATACAACAAATTGGTTCACACTTCGTGTGATCGTCTATGGATACGAGATACGACAACAAGATAACTTGTGTGATTGACTATGGATACAAAATCGAGACAATACAACAACAAAGTATGATACTTGATAATAGGTTCGGACTTAACCAAGCTGTTTGTAGCATAACTTGAAGTCATTGTCTTTGCTAAATGATTTTGTTCTTGGATAATAGTTTGTATGGGTGATTGGTAATAAGCTGTTTGTAGTTGACACAGATGCGAAATTTGTGAAAATTCAAATTGATCAGAAGACCATTACATACTTAGAGAGAATCAAGATCATGTTTGGTCCATATGCATTCTTATTTTCCATAAGCTGTATTCTTTTATTTTTGTTAAGAAATACTTTTTAAAACCCATGTGGGCATGTGCTTATCACACCATGTTGAGGAGAGTTTATCCTTCATCTGAAAATCAAATAAATTGATATTTGTGAGATAAGCTGTATCTTTAGATACTCAGTACATTCTCCAATGCTCACTGTACTTTAAAGAAGTTATATGTTTTTGTTTTGGCAATGTGATTGGTAGAATGACACTACAGTTAAGCCCACCAAGTTCTGGAAAAAACTATGTTACTTTTGTCCCATGAAAACAGTTATACCAGATTAATAGGGAAATAATAAATTGATAACTATCAAGTGAGTTATATAAGTACTACTCCCTCTAAAATTAAATTATGTTGGAAAAAAAATGACAAAAACAATTGAAGGGAGAGATTATCAGAATAACCCGTGCATGCCCTGAATGGAAACTCTATGCTTGGACCGAATTGTCTTTCTCTCTCGCCTGCTTCTCGGATTGCCTTTATACACTATATGACCGCTTTAGTTCTTGCAGTTATATATACCCACTTCTTTGTTTTTAAATTTTGTGTTGTTTGGATTGATATTCTTATCTACCTTCCGTATATCTTAGTATGACCAGATTTTTTTTGTGGGCTTCCAGACACAATATGTCCTTGGATATTAGAAAGTGATGAGAAGACTGTTAGTGCGATTCCCATATACCAGAAAGCGCCAAGGAAAAGCATTGACCTCCATCGGTCTCCTGCGTGCGAGTAGCTTAGTTTTTTATTAGTTATAGCTATATAATATATATTGTGTTACCAAAGTAGAATGTAGAAGGGTCATATCCTGAATGTAGGATGGAGCTTGATATGTGGTAAGCACAGTTGTTAATTGTTTCACTTAGAAGTTGTCTTCAAAGTGAAGCAAAATTAAAATATGTGAACCAGATGAAAATCAATGCAATTTTTCACACAATGGTACTCAGTATATATAACTTGCATTGTCAAAGTAGCAGTCGTTAGTTTTTGGTGACAAATGCATCTGCTGATTGATTAGCTGGATACATGCAACTTAATATGATCCAACGACAATCTAAAAATATATTTCTTAACCAGTTAAGTAATATAGTTCATTTGATATGCAGTTGTACGATTCCACACAAAGAAGCGGTGCTTAAAAGATGTGATGAGGTTGATCCAATTGCCAAGGTAATAGGTACCTCTTTATCGCACAACTTTCACATTTCATTTTAACATTTTTGGGATGAGAGAATTGTTGGGTATTTTGAGTAACGGGTTAATTTTGATTGATTATTTTTATTAATGTGAGATCCTTACGGAAATATAATAGGAGTTGTTAATACCATTTTTAGGTGACCAATGATGGGAAGTTAATCGATTATACCATCAAGTATATGATGATATTTCTACCATGGAAGTGGTTCCTCGCACACTTTGCAGGCTCACTGGAAATACCTAGCAGATTTGGTTGGGGAGATGCGGTTACTCTTGCTCAAATAGAAACATTCCCTCCAGAGGACAAAATGATTCTTGCAGCTTTCTGGTGCATTCTCCATATGCACTGCAGGGATGATCATCAAGGTAGGCTATTACAATTTTAAGTTGTCCTTTTAATGTGTTTTATAAATAATAAAAAAAACTAATCAATAATAGTAAAGCGAAGCCATGTACACCTACTGAGCATAATTGAAGCAAGAGTAGAGCCCTAAATTAGATTAGAAATGATCAAATGAATATTTTAGGAAGGGTTGTCATACCCCATATACAACTGTGTTTTACTAGCTGACCAAATTTTATGGTTTTTTCGTGCCTCATAGGTATCCGTTGTGTCAGGTCAAGTTGGGATGCAAAATATTGGTGCTCTTGCTGGTGATTTTGGCGGAGGCTTGGTCATTTATGATTAATTTTTCCGTTTAGGACTAATTGTTGACGATGACTAATTTTTTCAGTAAAATTAAGGTTTATTCATGTTTGGTCTAGACGTGTGTGTTGGTGAAACCAGAGGAGTCTTGCCCTTATGATGCTGATGTACAGTTGGATCCTGCGATTATCAATCAAATTAAGCAGTGTGGGTTACAACACTTTATAACAAAATTTGACAATTACAAATATCATTGGCAAGGGTTCCTGCGTGCTTTCAGTTATTTCAATATTTATAGTATTAGTTCTGATCACTGCATCCTCTTCCAAAGAAATAAGGTTATTAGTTCAATACGTAGGTTCCAAAATATATATGGTCAGCTCATACGACTAGAAAAAATGATCCACAAGTATTGGAATATTAAACCTTCGTGTCTACTTATATGGGTGTACTATATGAAGACCATTTCTGAAAATAGGTTTTTCCGACACAAGCAACTGAGCAGTGTATATTCCAGCACCAGTGTATATTAGTGTGTAACAGACTCACTAATCCAAATGAGCGGTATTTTGCGCCTTTGAAAGGCATTCAAAAAAATGAAGTGGGAAGTATACATAATTAATTAACCATATAACAGAATCCATTGTATCAGTTTCCTTGACAAATCTATTGAGTATAGCTATGCCACTACAATAAATCCCACAAATGTAAAAGCCATTAACACTTGGCAACATATATCTGTATAAATGACACAAACTCACACATTTTACGAGGTGATAATAATCGGAAATGCTACATATACCGAGACCTATTCCCGACTAAAATCCGGCAAGAGATAAAGTAGTGGTCCCATTTTTAACCTTTACTGATCCAGATGCTAGAACTGCTCCCAAACGCCACACGACCCCCTTTCGGGATGTTTGGCAGAATATTATCGGCATAAAAATCACAAGTGGTTTGGTGGTTCTCTAGCGCCCTTTCGTAGGCAGGTTGGGATGAATCAAAATCCTGAATGCATATTTTGGGAGTAGTATTAGGTTAGGGACCATTGTTCTATATAATCAAAAAGAAAGAAAAAAGAATCAGAAATGTTCTACGAAGGAAAAATTATTCTAATATGACGTAAATCAAACATATTGAAGAGCACAGCAATAAGAGAACAAATCAAATCCCGTGCCGTTACGGCACGGGTCATAACCTAGTGAGAACTAAATAAGAAATCTTCTTCGTCTTCAAATCTTCTTTGATCTTCAATAAAAACATGCACAACACCACTTGAATCTCTTGTGATCAATCACACACAAAACGGAGTCTGTTAACAATGGATTATCACAAGATGTCTTTAGATCTACAAACATTTCTAAAGATCCCATCGATACTTCGATCTTGTTTGAGTGAATCTTATATCAGAAGAGAAGATTCTCAAGAATAAACAAACTAGGTGCAATCAAAGTTTCAACAACCGTTAGTCAATCAAATCAATCGAAAACTAATAACACTGCAATTATCTAGTTTCCCACCAATGGTACTCGTAGAGCTTCTTGATCCCACAGAAGTCTTTAAACGAGCGGTCGTAAGAGATTTCACCTAATTAGGATACTTTCCTCTCCGAATAGACGGCTCCACCAGAAACAACAAGAATGAAGTTTGTCTGGCTCTTAGGATAGTTTGTTAGAAATGCAAACTTAGGTATTTATAGACCAAGGATGTTTGGACACCAAGGAATTTTCAAAACCGAAAATATTCTCAAGATATGCAATGAATAACAAAATTCGGTTCATAATTCCAATAAATGCTTGTCCAAAATTTCCGAAATCTCTCAATAGAAAATCTCTAATTAGTAAATGCACATTACTAATTTTTATTCACTAGAGATATGCATTTAATTGCTGGTAATTAAAGAATATAAAACCAAAACCTTAATTAAAAGATTGTTAATTTATTTCGGCACAGGATCTTCTTGAGTATTAAGGAATATCTTTGAACAATAAATGATAAGAGTTACTGTAAGTGTTCAAAGTATGTTGACATCTTTTCACTGTAAATCCTTATTCATATTTACATGGATTTACATTCTTGGAATTGGTTATACCACACTTCCAAACAAGTTTAGAATTGGTTCTCCTGTATTCTAAGACTACTATGTGATTGATCAAATATCAAATCACATACATGAGTTCAATTGGTTCTACCAATCACTAGGATCGGTTATACCTCAATATGTAAATACTTGTGATCGGTCACAAGTTACCAGGACCGGTTACATCAGTTACCAGGATCGGTTAGATCAATTACCAGGACCGGTTACCATATTCTCATGGTATTGCTTGTGATCGGTCACACCAATTACCAGGATCGGTTACACCAATTACCAGGACCGATTACTAATTACAAGGATCGATTACACAACACTTTGTGATCGGTCACACCAATTACTAGGATCTGTCACACCAATTACAAATATCGATCATACCATCTCATGGTAATTACTTAGGATCGGTTACACCAATTAATAAAAACTAGTCATACCAAATCATAAGTCAGGCATTGTGATTAGTTATACCAAGATACATAACAAAGTTATGATTGGTTCTACCATCTCACACATATTGGTAATCCAAAGATTTGCAATGAATAACCGTACCAATAAGCCTAACGATTTCCCTTTCGATTCATAAATCAAGTTCATGAATGTACTTCCTTTAAACAAATGTAAAACACAGTTTCCTAAGATGAAATCTTCGCCATAACCCATTCACATAATCATAACAGTATATACAAGATTATGTCGATTTCATACCTACGAAGTTCAAAAGATAAGCGTTATACTTCGTAGTCTAATTCCCTAATACTATGATCATACAAATATGACCATGTCACATCACTAGAGTATTATACAATATGTACAGTATATATAGCTTCGCAGTTATGTTTTCAATATAACACGACTTGAAAGATGTCGGGAAACCGAGGTTACGTTCATCTCGAACCGGCATGTTTCCATAGAAGTCAATACCATGAAACATCCTACTTTAGATAACTTAGCTCTAATCCTTCACTTACATCTTTAGATAGCATGATCGGATAATACTAACACGAATATATGATCAATACGATAATAAACAATTACACATGACACAAAGATTACGTGGTTCACCTACCCTTTGCAAGCTACATCCACGGCCAAAACCACCCCGAGAATCTTCATTATCATAACAAGTTATTACATCGTCACACATCATATAATCAACTAGTTATATAACCCACTAGCGCTAAACGTAATAAACAACAAGACATATTACGAAGAGTTTACCTCTTCCTTTGTTCTTCTTCTACCATAAACCTCCACCGCCATGGTTGCTTCGAATTTAGACAAGAACATGAAGAACATCATGAATTCTAGCTTCTCCCGTACGAACCCTAGAAACCCTAGATTTCTCTTATACCCGTTCTTTCTACAAGTCATTCTTCTCTCATAGATTTTACCCCATCACCAACCATTGTAGGACACAACGGTTGTGACCCTCGATCACTCTTGTTCTTGAGAGGATAATCAAGAGAATGATTTCTACTCACCATATAAACCCTCTTATATAATAGTTAAATCCTTGCTCTCAAAGTCTTAGAAAACTCCTAAAAATAGTCTAACACCTTAATTAGGAAACCCTAAACTTGGAAAACTCTCCTCCAAACCGTCATGAAAGTTTCCTAATCCAAACAAACCTTGGAGACACTTTAATCCTGAAATAGCCTTTTAGCCACGGTTTTGACAGCATTAGATCATTGTTTCTTCTTCAAAAACTGTCACCTAAAGTCCAATTTCAGCCATATAGTTTTGTATGCGGAACAAAACCCCAACAATCACCACCTTTTGTGACGTGAACAAAACCACCATCTTAACTCCAACAAAGCATGAATATTTACCACCTTATACAAGGTCATCCTTGCGGACAACATCACTAGCACGAATCAAAATTGTCTTGTACTTTGATCTTGAACCACCACCTAAGCCAAATTCCTCCTTTGCACTTGCACTACCGAAATTGCTATTTGTCGATCTTCTAGCCTCACCACAAACAACTTCTTCATATAATTTATACAAATTTCTGCATGACTTGTATCAAACTACTTCGTCGCCATGATCACTCAATATTCCACCTTTTGTAGAATACTTCTTCTTCGACACATGTCTAACACTTGACATTGTTTGAACTGAGCCATCAAACAATTCCAGACGAACTTAACCAACTCCAAGAACCAACAATCTTTAGTCATCCTCCATGTAGACAAAACATGCTACAATCTTCATATGTTGTGTATGAACGATTGTCACTTAGCACCATCATGATTCAAAACATTCTCCTGACAATATTTTTTGCAGACGCTAGTTGAACCCACGAACGATCTTCTCTTACAAAGAAAACACCTTCAACGCAAATCATAGTCACATCAAGCAAAGCTGTCGAATCTTTCTTGATGTTGTCCTATTCTTTGTTCGGTCTTGATTTACTCATCATCTTCATGATCTATATCATTCTACTACAAACCAAGATTTTATCTTCTTTGAAATCTCTTGTTCAAATTACCGAATCACTGCCATCTTTATCCACGCTCACCGCACCACTTGTCGGGAAACCGAGGTTATGTTCATCTCGAACCGGCATGTTTCCATAGAAGTCAATACCATGAAACATCCTACTTTAGATAACTTAGCTCGAATCCTTCACTTACATCTTTAGATAGCATGATCGGATAATACTAACACGAATATATGATCAATACGATAATAGACAATCACACATGACACAAAGATTACGTGGTTCACCTACCCTTTGTAAGCTACATCCATGGCCAAAACCACCCCGAGAATCTTCATTATCATAACAATTTATTACATCGTCACACATCATATAATCAACTAGTTATATAACCCACTAGCGCTAAACGTAATAAACAACAAGACATATTACGAAGAGTTTACCTCTTCCTTTGTTCTTCTTCTACCATAAACCTCCACCGCCATGGTTGCTTCGAATTTAGACAAGAACATGAAGAACATCATGAATTATAGCTTCTCCCGTACGAACCCTAGAAACCCTATATTTCTCTAATACCCGTTCTTTCTACAAGTCACTCTTCTCTCATAGATTTTACCCCATCACCAACCATTGTAGGACACAATAGTTGTGACCCTCGATCACTCTTGTTCTTGAGAGGATAATCAAGAGAATGATTTCTACTCACCATATAAACCCTCTTATATAATAGTTAAATCCTTGCTCTCCAAGTCTTAGAAAACTCCTAAAAATAATTTAACACCTTAATTAGGAAACCCTAAACTTGGAAAACACTCCTCCAAACCGTCATGAAAGTTTCCAAATCCAAACAAACCTTGGTGACACTTTAATCCTGAAATAGCCTTTTAGCCATGGTTTTGACAGCATTAGATCACTGTTTCTGCTTCAAAAACTGTCACCTAAAGTCCAATTTCAGCCATATAGTTTTGTATGCGGAACAAAACCCCAACAATAGGAATGAAACAATTCAAGTCAATATTACTAACCTCAAGAGGAAGGATGATGTTGTCGTTGTAGTTCACTTCTTCTTCACATTCTTTAGGTCTTCGGAGTAATACTTGTATGTCTCAACATTCCTAGACTTTCTAGTCTAACCTAAACGAAGTTAACTCTAGTATATAATCAAGCGACTTTACATGAGTTTTGACATACTAAAATATGACAACCAAACTTGACATACCAACGCTTGGTAAGTTCAACCGAGCTATGCTCTAACAATCTCCCCTTTGTCAATTTTAGTGACAAAACTCATATTACATATGGATAAACAAATTACATGAGAAATCATTTTACATACGCTTGATTCCAAGTTTCAACAGCACAATAACCTGCATATATTCAATCAATAAATGCCGCTGTTGACACTTGAATAACAAAAGCTTATACTCCCTCTAAAGGTGAGCTAGGTAAATGTTCAATCTGAACATCTTTGTTAATCCCCTTTTGTAATCAGAATTACTACATAGCAATATGATATGTTTCTCCCCCTTAGTCAATGCTTTACTCTTTCGTTAGATATAACGTTTAAGTACAATTGTCCTTTCATTAGTGATTGCAAATCACTTGTTTACTCCATATATTTCTCCCCCTTTTTGTCACAAATTGACCAAGGTTCGAGCAAATAAAGGACAAACCGAAAGGATCTTACAAATCTAAAAGACTTGTAAACAACCTATATATAAGAGTTAAGCACGAAGGTTTCACATACCACTTTAGATAACCAATATTAAAACCGAAACTACAAGTAATTTAGTTTTAAGTTGTTATCAAGAAAATAATTGCCCGAAGCAATTTTCCCTAATAGTTTAACAAATCGACTAAGAAACTTAATTCCCTTGTTAAACCAATTGCAAACATACAATCGCTTATTTCGATAAGACCAAAATAAAGATCATAATTAACTTTATTTCTCTCATCAGGATCTAATTATTCAGACAATAACTTAGACCTTTCTCTTTAGACAAGAAGAACACAAGGTTAGTTAACTAGTTTTTCTTGTTAAGCCATTCGGTTAGACTTGAATAACCGAATCCTTCAATTTGATAAGTCTAACTAAGATCAGAATTAACTTAGTTTATCTTATCCGGAATCGATTTGGACTAATCAAATGATCCCGTATTTCGTTAAGCCATAAACTATACATACAAACCAAAATAAATTGACTTGCACAATTATTTTCTTAACCGGGAGCAATTGAAACAAACATGGACATTATAGCACCGCAATTGCACCGAATTTCGTTAAGCAAAAACACTTGATACCCAACAATAAAGAAGATACCAAAAAATAAGCCAAATAAATTGACACAGTTTTTCCTAACCGGAAACAATTGAATCATAAATACACATACATCCATACACAATAATGGAACATATCAATTGTAGCTAAATTTTGTTAAGCAAAAGCAAGATATATGCAATACAGACAGGCTTTTACTAAACAGGAAAACAATTAACTAACAAATTCGTTACCTCAGATTTCGCAGCCTCTTCTCCCCAGAAAGATATATCATTAAGCTTAAGTTCAAAAAAGAACTCTCCCCTAGTATGTTGTCATCCTCTCGCAAGAACAAAAGAACAACAACAAAAGCAACCTTTACTTGAGAAAGGTTGAAACGGTTTTAACTAATACGTGTCAATAGCAAAAGTTGAAAACCGAAACACATATGTTATGCTAAACATAACTCATGTAAACACAAATTGATTCAACATATTGTGACTTTTCACATAGGAGTTTCAATCGGAACACCTTATGATCCTTTGATAAAGCCTACCAACATGGGCTAGAACTTAATCCCGCTAAATCAAAAAGCCACACAAACCATAAGGGTTACATCATATGAGATCGAATATTAAGGTTAATGTATACCGAAATCATACATCCCATAAAACGAATACACATAGCAGAAATATAAACATTCATTCACAGGCTATGTAATTGGTAAATATCACAAGAAAAATTTATAAAAAATAATTTTATTCATAAATAATGATAGTTTTATTCAAAAATAGACCTTATACAATAATTGAAGCAAATCAAACATTGGTGTCTATTTTTCTGGATTAGATCTTTGAACAGTCTTCTTCAAAGATCATCTTCAATATCCTCAAATTTCTCGGGAACTTCATCAACTACATCACGACTGATTTCCTGAATTCTACACATGGTACCTTGATTATGTTCACAGGCTAAAGCATTAACCTTTCGATTAATATTCTGAGCATACTCCCTATTACCGATTCCAAGTTTAATCAACTTTCTTTGGTTACGGATAGTAGTTCTTAGTAATGCCGCCTATCTGTGATGAGTTTCAACAGTACTGAGAAGGACTTGACGAAGATTGAGAATATCAATCTTAGCATCCAAACTATTTTGGACTATAAGATTAGTAACTCCTGCTTGAGATGACTCATCTTCATTCTCTTTTCGTTTATCTTCACAACCAGATTTCTTGAAGGAATCGACAAGTTAATGATTTCATCAAAAGCCAATCCACTCAAAGTTTTAAGAATCTTAGCTTGAGATCTGGTTTGAGGATACATCTTTTAGTATAAGTCTTCAAGCAAGATGAGTACATATACCTGAGGATTTCAACACATACCAAACATAGGTATCAACCTTTAATAACTAATTCTGACTCGATTCGAAAGTATTTTCGCATCTTATGTGTTTCCAAATCATATAGATTTGTCCGAAAGAAATCATTCTTCAAAATCATGTATCTAAAAATACTCCAAGACAATAAAACCCATCCTGATTACACGAGTTGTTGTAAGACAACTTTTCTACACATGAAGACCTATTAAATACCTTCAAGTAGAACATGTATTCTCTTCATGTTGAATAAGAAAAATTAACTTGATATTCGGATGCCCAGATACTTGTGCTTCCTTACATCAAACGATTATGCATTGTAAGGATGCACTTTCAAACATTGTTAAGTGTTGGGGTGAGAGGGTTTTTTCTCACCAAGTACCATTGGAGCAACATATTCCTTCTTATCTTTAGGAACATGATCTTGTGTCCTCGTATGGGTTTCGAATGTGCTTGATGCATCATTTTCATCAGGAATATTGCATGATGTTATATTCTCGATTACTTTTTGAGCCCAGGATGGTATATCCTTTTTACTCGAACCCAAGTAGTCTTGATCTGACATCAAACAGATTGCAGAAACCCTTTTTTCAAGACTTTTGATATAATCTTTTAAGGTATTCATACCTTGTTGAAAATGTTTGTCTAAGGATTTTCCAAAGCATACCTCTTGACATGATTCTGTAAGAAGATCTTCTATAAGGATTTTAATCCTTATTTGTGAATGTTCCAGCGATTGTGTAAGATATTCACACTCTGAAGTTTTCTTATTCACTTCATTATACAAAGCCAATTTTTGTTCCAAATAATCTGCCAGATTATTTTGAAGACTGAGTGTTTCACATTTCCCTTCAAAAATTCTTACATTTAGTTGAACAATAAGTTCTAAGATATCTTCCAGGCTATCAATGGATTTTCCTGCTTCTGAAAAGGTTTTGACTTTGTCGTAAAACCTTTGTAATCCATCCATTAATTCAGGATTAGAACAGGATAGTGAATCAAAGTTCTTCTTTCTTTCTGGAATGGAAACAAAAGAGTTTTCACCAGTAATTGGAGTTGGATCCAAAACAATCTTTGAACTAGGTACTTGTTCCTTTTGTTTTGGATGCATTCTTTTCTTATCATGAACATTATTCTCAATCAAGTTATCAGTCATAAACTTTGTTCTTGATTTCAGAAAAGAATTACGAGACCAATTTCCATTGACCCTTTTTGAGAGGTTATTCTCAACATCTTGATGTACGTTAACTGAGTCATTTATAAGTTTAGCTTTACTTTTCTTATTTTGAATCATTTCTTATAGGTTGGATCGCACCAAACACAAATTGTTAGATCTTTTCGTGTTTGCCTTCTCTGATACTAATTGTAAAGACGAGGGTACCTAAATACACCACAATCTTTTATTTATCCACCTATAAGACCTCTACCGAAAGTGATTGTCAATAGAATGAGTCGAGACAATATAACAAATCGGTTCACACTTCGTGTGATCGTCTATGGATACGAGATCGAGACAATACGATAACAAAATAACTTGTGTGATTGACTATGGATACAAGATTGAGACAATACAACAACGAAGTATGAAACTTGATAATAGGTTTGGACTTAACCAAACTCTATAGGATCACTATCAAGTATATGCGGAGTTAACGTTTGTGTAATTTAATTTAAATTATATAAACAAATATAATTGCGTAAAATAAAAGTAAATCATACAGCAAGATTTTGTTAACGAGGAAAATTGCAAATGCAGAAAAACCCCGGGACCCAGTCCAGAATTGAATACTCTCAGAATTAAGCCGCTATACAAAATCTACACCAACTTCGTATAGTTGAGACCAAGCAACTACCCCTAGTTCACTTAGTTTCCTCAGTATCACTGCGCTTCTGACTTCAATGAGTGCACGCACTGGAATAATTCCTTTGGATCATATTCCAAATAGTAAAGGAACAACAAATCTGTTTGGTAACAACTCTTTCAATTCTTTCAAGATAAAGATATCTCAAGTCATATGCAAAAGCTCTTCCGTTTAATCTAATAAACTCCTTTGCCTGGTTAGATCAATCTATCCAATAACTACCAAAGTAGTCAAGTTTAGATTCACACTCAATCTAAATAAATCTCAAAGAGATATATTGAGAATGCCGATCTCACGCAACTAATCAATCGAATAAATCCGATTCTAGTTGGATCCCAGCCGACCAAGGTTTGTGCGCACACAAATATATGAGAACTAAATAAGAAATCTTCTTCGTCTTCAAATCTTCTTTGATCTTCAATAAAAAAATGCACAACACCACTCGAATCTCTTGTGATCAATCACACACAGAACGGAGTCTGTTAATAATGGATTATCACAAAATGTCTTTAGATCTACAAACAGTTCTAAAGATCTCGTCGATACTTCGATCTAGTTTGAGTGAATCTTATATCAGAAGAGAAGATTCTCAAGAATAAACAAACTAGGTGCAATCAAAGTTTTAACATCCGTTAGTCAATCAAATCAATCGAGAGTATAACGGCTTAATTCTGAGAGTATTCAATTCTGGACTTGGTCCCGAGGTTTATCTGCATTTGCGGTTTCCTCGTTAACAAAATCTTGTCGTGTATTTTACTTTTCTATTTCCGCAATTATATTTGTTTATTATTATTAAAAGTAAATGTTAACTCTGTATTACTTGATAGTGATCCTATAGAGTTTGGTTAAGTCCGAACCTATTATCAAGTAATCACACTTTGATTATTGTATTGTCTCGATTTCGTATCCGTAGATGATCACACAAAGTGTGAATACCGATTTGTCGTATTGTCTCGACTTTGTCCATAGACAATCACTTTCGGTAAGAGGACTTATATGTGGATAATTTAAAGATTGTGGTGTATTTGGGTACCCTCGTCTTTTTAATTGGTATCAGAGCAGGCAAACATGGAAAGATCTAACAATCTGTGTTTGGTGCGATCCAACCTATAAGAATTGAATCTATGTATGATTCAGTTAACATACCACCAAGATTTAATGGGACATATTACCCATTATGGAAATCTGATATGAGAACTTTTCTTCAATCCCGAGATTTAAATACTTGGCTATTAATCGAAGACGGATATGAACGACCGAAAGTGGAATATTCGGAAACAGAGTTTAAACGCTTAGTGTTCTATACTTATAAAGAGAGAGCTCTTGCAAAGCAGAATTATGATGGTTTGAATGTCATAATACATGCAGTAATGCATGATCTGTTACATCATGTTATGTCATGTGAAACTACAAAGGAAGCATGGGATACTCTGGAGACTGTATTTGATGGAAATGATTCCGAAAGAGAAGCTCGACTTCTATCTCTTTCTTCTAAATGGGAATTCCTTAAAATGGATGATAACGATACCTTCGAGGAGTTTAAATCTAAACTTTCTGAGATTATCAATGCTTCTTTCTCTCTTGGAAAGACTATACCTGAAAAGGAAATAGTATGCAAAATTCTCAGACCGTTGCCATCCAGATACGAGTCTAAGAAACATGCCATAATAGAAGCAAATGATCTTTCTATACTTTCTCGAAACTCTCTTGTAGGAAAGTTAAAGATCTTTGACAAAGAAACTCTGCTGAAGAACCGAAATGTTGGATATGATGTCTCAGCTAATACAAGTCAATCTTCGAAAGAAGCATGTATAAACCTGACTGAGAAACGTTTTCAAGAAGATGAAATACTTGTTGAAAAAGATCTTAACTCAACAATTGTACTCCTAACACAACAGATTAAGGATGTTTTATTGAAAGATAAATTTAATCCTGATACATTATCTTTTTGTAATGAAAAAGGTAATGAAGAAATCCAATGTTAGAGCATAGCTCGGTTGAACTCACCAAGCGTTGGTATGTCAAGTTTGGTTGTCATATTTTAGTGAACCAAAACTCAATTAAAGAGTCGCTTGATTATTTACTAGAGTCAACTTCTTATAGGTTAGCTAGAAAGTTATTAGGATATGAGACATACAAGTATTACTCGAAGACTTGAAGAATGTGAAGAAGTAAAGAGCTACAACGACGACATCATCCTTCCTCTTAAGGTTAGTAATATTTTGACTTGAACGGTTTCATTCCTAATGTATATTTCAAGTCGTGCTATATTGAAAACATAACTGCAAAGCTGTGAATGATTATACTCTAGTTAGACGTAGTATTAAGGAATTATAATACGAAGTATAACGCCTATCTTTTAAACTTTGTATATAAGACATCGACATAATTGTATGAATGCTATTGTGATTATGTATGGGTATGGGTGAAGATTTCGTCCTAGGAAACAATGTTTTACATTTTTTTAAAGGAAGTACAATTCATAAACTTGTTTTGTGAATCGAAAAGGAAATCGCTAGGCTTATTGGTATTGTTATTCATTGCAAATCTTTGGATTACCAATATGTGTGTTTAGTATAACTGCTCATAACTTTTTTATGTATCTTGGTAAAACTATTCACAATGCCTGACTTATGTATCGGTATGACTTTTATTAGTGAAACCAATCTTAAGTAATCACCTGAGATGGTATGATCGATATTTATATTGGTGTGACCATTCCTAGTCATTGGGTAACCGATCCTAGAACTTGGTTAGGACTAATCACAAGATGTGTAATTGATCCTTGTAGTAGGTTAACAAGTTTTAGTTATTGATGCAACCGATCCTATAACTTGTGCAACCGATCACAAGTAAGTACCATAAATAGTGGTAACCGATCCTGGTATTTAGTTAGCTATTTTATGGAAACTAGTGTGACCGATCCTAGTAGCCACTTGGAGGTAGAACCGAACTTGTGTTTGGCAGAACCGTTAAACCCATGAATGGTGATTGACTAACAGTTGATTAACTTTGATTGCACCTAGTTTGTTTATGCTTGAGAATCTTCTCTTCTGATATAAGATTCACTGAAACTAGATCGAAGTATCGACGGGGATCTTTAGACTGTTTGTAGATCTAAAGACGTCTTGTGATAATCCATCGTTAACAGACTCCGTTCTGTGTGTGATTGATCACAAGAGATTCAAGTTGTTTGTGTGCAGGTGTTTATTGAAGATCTAAGAAGATTTAAAGACAAAGAAGATTTCTTGCTTGAGTTCATAATCTTTGGTGTGCACAAAACTTGATCGGCTGGGGATCCAACTATAATCGGTTTATCTTTTGATAGATTGGATTGATTAGTTGAGTAGATCGGCATCAATACAATTCTTTGTGATTCAAAGTATTGATTGCATAGTCTAAACAATTCCTTTGGTAGTTGTTGATTAGATTGATCTAAGAACCCGACAAAGGATTTTATTGGGATAAACAGAAGATCCTTTTGTCAAACTCATATCACTTGTTTGAAAAGAGTTGTTACCGAACAGATTTGTTGTTCCTTTACTGTTTGGAATACGAACCAAAGGAATTGTTCCAAGTGCGTGACTTATTACAAGTTGGAGGCGCAGGGATACTGAGGGAACTAGGTGAACTATAGGTTTAGTTGCTTGGTCTCAACTATACGAAGTTGGTTTAGATTTTGTATAGCGGCTTAATTCTGAGAGTATTCAATTCTGGACAAGGTCCCGGGGTTTTTCTTCATTTGCGGTTTCCTTGTTAACAAAATCTTGCCGTGTCTTTTACTTTTCTATTTCCGTAATTATAATTGTTTTATTGTAATTAGAAGTAAAATACACAAACGTTAATTCCTAATTACTTGATAGCAATCCTATAGTGTTTGGTTAAGTCCGAACCTATTATCAAGTAATCATACTTTGTTGTTGTATTGTCTCGATCTTGTATCCATAGTCAATCACGCAAGTTATCTTGTTGTCGTATTGTCTCGATCTCGTATCCATAGACGATCACACGAAGTGTGAACCGATTAGTTGTATTGTCTCGACTCAGTCCATAGACAATCATTTTCGGAGAAAGGACTTATAGGTGGAAAAGTTTTAGATTGAGGTATATTTGGGTACCCTCATCTTTTCATCCAATATTTCAAGTGTCGTAGATTCAGACATATGGCAAAACATTGTTCTAGCAGAAAAGCTCAGAAGTGCAACAAGGATTACGTCTATAGTCTAGTTGATATCCCGGAAGAAAAACCCTATTAAGGAATATCTAGCTGTAATGCACTTCTTGCCAAATCTACCAGTGATGTATAGTTTGAGTCTACTCAACTCCTAGAGAACTCTTTAGAAAAACTTGAGTGGGGAATTAAGGAAAATCAAAGATTAAGTCTAGAACTTGAAAAACTTATGAAACCCCTGTCGGATAAAACTCAAGAGGTAAAATCTGAGCAAGAAAAATTGGTTGACAAACCAAAAGGGTCAGAAGCTAATTCTTCTGATAATATGTTAAGTTCTTTATGTGGAGAAAATAACCACACTGCAATCTTTCATGGAAATCTCCAACAAAATAAATTCATCAAGGCACTTCGCAAAGGCATAAAGATTTTGAAGGTTGATGAGTTTATTAACAAGAGAAAGAAAGAACACAAAGAAACACAATATATTGTGTTTATAAATCATCCTAAGGATGTCTTTGTTACATGTGGTGAGATTAGTCCTCACCTTAACACACACTGATTGTGTTGAAGAATGCATCCTCACTTATTGCTAAAATTTTGTTTGTGAGGAGGCATAAAACTGGGCAGAATGTACAAATCTGTTCTTTAGGTAACAATAATATCATAATCGATATCTTTTAGTTTTGGGATAAATGTATTCGGTTTCCATAAACCAAACTATATTAACCCTTGATTTTCTCCTATCTTATATATATTCTTCTTGTCTGAAAGAAGACGATCTTGCATCAATGGATAAATCGGTAAAGGAAGAGTCATCTCTTGATGATTTAGCACTTTGTGCATCGGTTATGACTGAAACTCGAGGTGTCTCACAACATGATAATCTTCAAGATTCTCTGAGAAGACAGATTCTTACTGTTAGAAGCTGTATTAGACACCATGAGTTAATGATGAAGGATTAAAAAGAAGTTCTAGCTGATCTTCATTCTCAACTGCTTGAGATGGGTAAATCTACTACTGGAAAAGGAAGTGCTCAAAAGAATCTGAATCCATAATTTGAAAGCGATCTTCACAAGACTCACAATCAAGAAAAATAGACATCAGTTTTTGATTTATTTCGATTATTGTATAAGGTCTATTTTTGAATAAAACTATCAATTATTTATGAATAAAATTTTTATTTTATAATTTTTCTTGTGATAGTTTCAGATTACATAGCCTGTGCTTGAATGTTTATATTATTGCCATGTGTTTATGGGATGTCTGATTTTGGTTTTCATAACCTTAATATTCGATCTCATATGATGAGGACCCTTATGGTTTTTGTGACTTTTTGATTTAGCGGGATTAAGTTCTACCCCAAGTTGGTAGGCTTTATCAAAGGATCATAAGGTGTTCCGATTGAGACTCATATGTAAAAAGTCACAATGTGTTGAATCAATTTGTGTTTAGCATAAACATATGTGTTTCGGGTTTTAAACTTTTGCTATCGGCGCGCATTAGTTAAAACCGATTCAACCTTTCTCTGGTAAAGGTTGCTCTTGTTGTTGTTCTTGCGAGAGGATGACAACATACTTGGGTAGAGTTCTAACTTGAACTTTTGCTTAATGATATATCTTTCTGGGGAGAAGAGGATGCGGGATCTGAGGTAACGAATTTGTAAGTTAATCGTTTTCCTGTTTAAGAAAAGCCTGCTTATATTGCATATATTTTTCTTTTGCTTAACCAAATTTCAGTACAATTGATATATATTCCATTATGTGTGTATGGATGTGTGTGTGTGTGTGATTCAATTGTTTCCGGTTAAGAAAAACTGTGTCAATTTATTTGGCTTATTGTTTGGTATCTTCTTTATTATTTGATATCAAGTGTTTTTTCTTAACGAAATTTCGGTGCAATTGCGGTGCTATAATGTCTATGTTTGTTTCAATTGCTTCCGGTTAAGAGAAATAATTGTGCAAGTCAATTTATTTGGTTTGTATGTATTGTTTATGGCTTAACGAAATACGGGATCATTTGTTTAGTCCAATTCGATTCCGGATAAGAGAAACTAATTAATTCTGATCTTAGTTAAACTTATCAAATTGAAGGATTCGGTTATTCAAGTCTAATCGAATGCCTTGACAAGAAATACTAGTTAACTAACCTAGTACTTGTCTTGTCTAAAGTGAAAGGTCTAAGTTATTGTCTGAATAATTAAAACCTGATGAGAAAAATAAAGTTAATTCTGATATTTATTTTGGTCTTATCGAAATAAGCGATTGTATGTGTACAATCGGTTTAGCAAGGGAACTAAGTTTCTTAGTCAATTTTTTAAAATATTAGGGAAAATTGCTTCAGGCAATTGTTTCCTTGATAACATTTTAAAACCAAATTACTTGTATGTGAAACCTTCGTGCTAGTCTTTTAGATTTGTAAGATCCTTTCGGTTTGACCTTTATTTGCTCGAACCTTTGTCATTTTGGGACAAAAGGGGGGAGAAATATATGGAGTAAACAAGTGATTTGTAATCACTAAGGAAAGGATAATTGTGCTTAAACATTATATCTAACGAAAGAGTAAAGCATTGACTAAAGGGGAGTACCATATCATATTGTTGTTGTAGTTATCTTGACTACAAAAGAGAAATAACAAAGATGTTCGGATTGAAAATATACATATCTTACCTTTAGGGGGAGTATAAGCTTCGTTATTAAAATGCCAACAACGTCATTTATTAATTGAATATATGCAGGTTATTGTGCTGTTTAAACTTGGAATCAAGTGTATGTTTAATGAATTCTTGTAATTTGTTTATCCATATGTATTAAGAGTTTTGTCACTAAAATTGACAAAGGGGGAGATTGTTATAGCATAGCTCGGTTGAACCCACCAAGCGTTGGTATGTCAAGTTTGGTTGTCATATTTTAGTGAATAAAAACTTATCTAAGAGTCGCTTGATTATGTACTACAGACAACTTCCTATAGGTTAGACTAGAAAGTCTAGGATTATGAGACATACAAGTATTACTCGAAGACCTGAAGAATGTGAAGAAGTAACGAGCTACAATGACGACATCTTCACCAAGCGTTGGTATGTCAAGTTTGGTTGTCATATTTTAGTGAATAAAAACTCATCTAAGAGTTGCTTGATTATGTACTAGTGATAACTTCGTATAGGTTAGACTAGAAAGTCTAGGATTATGAGACATACAAGTATTACTAGAAGACCTGAAGAATGTGAAGAAGTAACAAGCTACAACGACGACATCATCCTTCCTCTTGAGGTTAGTAAGATTGACTTGAACTGTTTCACTCCTAACGTATCTTTCAAGTCGTGCTATATTCAAAACATAACTACGAAGATGTGAATGACTATACTCTAGTAGTAAGACATGGTCACATGATCATAGTGTTAAGGAATTAAGATACGAAGTATAACATTTATCTTTTGAACTTCGTATATATGACATCGACAAAATCGTATGAATGCTATTGTGATTATGTGTATGGGTAAAGGTGAAGATTTCATCCTAGGAAACAATGTTTACATTTGTTTAAAGGAAGTACATTCATGAACTTGTTTTATGAATCGAAAGGGAAATCGCTTGGCTTATTGGTATTATTATTCATTGCATATCTTTGGATTACCAATATGTGTGAGTTAGTAGAACCGATCATAACTTGTTATGTATCTTGGTATAACTAATCACAGTGCCTGACTTATGATTTGGTATGACTGGTTTTTATTAATTAGTGTAACCGATCCTAAGTAATCACCTGAGATGGTATGACCGATCCTAGTAATTGGTGTGACCGATAACAAAAGAGTTGTGTAATCGATCCTTGTAATTGGTATAACCGGTCCTGGTAATTGGTGTAACCGATCCTGGTAACTGGTGTGACCGATCACAAGCAATACCATGAGTATATGGTAACCGGTCCTGGTAATTGACGTAACCAATCCTGGTAACTGATGTAACCGATCCTGGTAACTTGTGTGTTCGATCACAAGTAATCCATATTGAGGTAGAACCGATCCTAGTGATTGGTAGAACCGATTGAACCCATGATTGTGTTTTGATATTTGATCAATCACACAGTTGTCTTAGAATACAGATGAACCAATTCTAAACTTGTTTGGAAGTATGGTATAATCGATTCCAAGATTGTAAATATGAAAGAGGATTTACAAAGAAAAGATGTCAACATACTTTGAACACGAACAGTAACTCTTATCTTTTATTGTTCAAAGATATTCCTTAATTACTCAAGGAGATCCCGATCCGAAATAAATTAAGAATCTTTTAATTAAGGTTGTTAGTTTTATATGCTTTAATTACCAGCAATTAAACGCATATCTCTAGAGAATAATAATTAGTAATGTGCATTTACTAATTAGAGATTTTCTATTGAGAGATTTCGGAAAATATTGGACAAAACATTTCCAGGAATTATGAAAACCGATTTGGGAATTTATTGCATATCTTGAGAATATTCGGTTTTGGAAATTCCTTGGTGTCCAAACATCCATGTCTATAAATACCTAAGTTTGCATTTCGAGAAAATTATCCTAAGAGCCGGGCAAACTTCATCTTTTTGTTGTTTCTGGTGGAGCCGTCTATTCGGAGAGGAAAGTACCCTAATTAGGCGAAATCTCTTACGACCGCTCGTTTAAAGACTTCTGTGGGATCAAGAAGCTCTACGAGTACCGTTAGTGGGAAACTAGATAATTGCAGTTTATTAGTTTTTGATTGATTTGATTGACTAACGGTTGTTGAACTTTGATTGCACCTAGTTTGTTTATTCTTGAGAATCTTCTCTTCTAATATAAGATTCACTCAAATTAGATCGAAGTGTCGATGAGATCTTTAGAGCTGTTTGTAGATCTAAAGACATCTTGTGATAATCCATTATTAACAAACTCCGTTCTGTGCGTGATTGATCACAAGAGATTCAAGTGGTGTTGTGCAGGTTTAATTGAAGATTAAAGAAGATTGGAAGACAAAGAATATCTTATTGGTTTCTCATATCTTTGTGTAGCACAAACCTTGATCGGCTGGGATCCAACTAGAAACTGATTTATTCGATTGATTAGTTGCGTGAGATCGGCGTCACCAACAAAACTATAAGGTATCCAACTAGAAGCGGATTTATTCGATTGATTAGTTTCTTGATGGATACCTGATATGATTTTTAATTGCTGTAGAAAAAGTGGTAATAAGATTCGTTCAACTCGGACTTGTGAAGAATAATTTTTAGACTTAATTAAGAAAACTAGAAAAATCAAAATAATGTTTTGGTCGAGATTATAAAAAGCACTGAGACTCAGGATTCCACCAATTTCCATTCATGTGATTCAAATAATAATTCCAATCAGTTATAGCTCAAATATTAAAAATATGGACTCTTATTCTTTGCCAAAAGTAGATTATTGAAAAGCAATGACTGTAAATCAAAAGCATGATGTATCAAAAATACATTGACCAAGCATACATCATCAAACAATATCACACCCATTCAATAAAAATCATAAATCAATTAAAAATCAATGCAAATAGTCATAAAAGAATTATTAGAATTACCACATGCGTGAAATAGGGCTTCCTCCGTCATCCCAGTGTTGGGGTTTAGCTCCTCATGGTAAAAATATGCTCAAAAGATAGAAACGTGGCTCAAAAGGTGTTTTTATTGAAGGAGAATAAAAATACAGCGAATCTGCAACGCTTTATAGTCGTTACAGAAGTCACCGTTACAATTGAAGTGCTTTTAATAAACGATAAATCGGTTATGCTGTTGAAGAACGACACTCGTCTGCGACTGTTCCTTATGGGTCAATGTTCTTCGTGTTCTTCAGCAGCAGTAGCAGCAGAACCCGGTTTCCTGCACCTTTGATTTCTCGGCTCTGTGGTGTTCTCAACTTCCCCTAACTTTCGACACCCCTTCTATATGACCCAACCAATCTATTTATATCAAAAAGAGCGATTAAATCTCTCCAAAATCTTCCAAAATCTCTTCCTTTCTCTTCAAGGCAAAGTTGCGGCAATTTCTTGTTTTAGAATTTCTACGCGTTTCTGAGCTTTCCTTTTGATTCTAAACTCTTCCTTAGATAGATACCAATCTTTGGGAAGGTTTATAGCACTTTAATCTCTCTAAAATTTCCTAAAACAGGTCACACACGTGACTTTCCATTTCTTTTTTTTTGTGATGAAAATCCATCGATTGAGCCCAGTTTAATCAATTTCAACACCCATATTAGATTCCTAGACCCATAAGGAGTCTATCCTATGAAAATCAGAGGTTTAGTCGACCTAAAACTCCTCCAAATCACGACCACCAAAACTGCCAGGAATGTGTTTATTTTCCCGCCAAAAACAGAATTTTGAGAAGAAAGTGACCTCCCCCTATCCAGTCCCGGTCTGTGTTTAGTAGCTGCTTGGAAATGGGTTACCCCTTATCCGTTGCTGGAGTCCGCATAACACTCATCCCTTGGGTTGCATTTATCAACTTTTCGAGCCAATTTCACCGCAAAAGCTTATTTCTCCAAAAACACCTACAAAGAGATAAAATACCAAAATAAGTACAAAAATGGGTACTAACAATATACACAATAGAGATTAAAATAGACACATAAATGTGTCTATCAATACCTTATAGTTTTGTTGGTGATTCCGATCTCACGTAACTAATCAATCGAATAAATCCGATTCTAGGTTGATCCCAGCCGATCAAGGTTTGTGATACACAAAGATGTGAGAAACCAATAAGAAATCTTCTTTGTCTTCAAATCTTCTTTAATCTTCAATTAAACCTGCACAACACCACTTGAATCTCTTGTGATCAATCACGCACAGAACAGAGTCTGTTAACAATGGATTATCACAAGATGTCTTTAGATCTACAAACAGTTCTAAAGATCGCATCGACACTTCGATCTAGTTTGAGTGAATCTTATATCAGAAGAGAAGATTCTCAAGAATAAACAAACTAGGTGCAATCAAAGTTCAATAACTGTTAGTCAATCAAATCAATCGAAAACTAATAAACTTCAATTATCTAGTTTCCCACCAACGGTACTCGTAGAGCTTCTTGATCCCACAGAAGTCTTTAAACGAGCGGTCATAATAGATTTCGCCTAATTAGGGTATTTTCCTCTCCGAATAGATGGCTCTACCATAAACAACAAAAAGATGAAGTTTGCCTGGCTCTTAGGATAGTTTGATCGAAATGTAAACTTGGGTATTTATAGACCAAGGATGTTTTGACACCAAGGAATTTCCAAAACCGAATATTCTCAAGATATGCAATAAATGCCCAAATCGGTTTTCATAATTCCTGGAATTTTTTTGTCCAATATTATCTGTAATCTCTCAATAAAAAATCTCCAATTAGTAAATGCACATTACTAATTTTAATTCTCTAGAGATGTGCATTTAATTGCTGGTAATTAAAGCATATAAAACTAACAACTTTAATTAAAATATTCTTAATTTATTTCGGACCGGGATCTCCTTGAGTAATTAAGGAATATCTTTGAACAATAAAAGATAAGAGTTACTGTTCGTGTTCAAAGTATGTTGACATCTTTTCTTTGTAAATCCTCTTTCATATTTACAATCTTGGAATCGATTATACCACACTTCCAAACAAGATTAAAATTGGTTCATCTGTATTCCAAGACAACTATGTGATTTATCAAATATCAAAACACAATCATGGGTTCAATAGGTTCTACCAATCACTAGGATCGGTTCTACCTCAATATGGATTACTTGTGATCGAACACACAAGTTACCAGGATCGGTTACATCAGTTACCAGGATCGGTTACGTCAATTACCAGGACCGGTTACCATATACTCATGGTATTGCTTGTGATCGGTCACACCAGTTACCAGGATCGGTTACATCAATTACCAGGACCGGTTACAGCAATTACAAGGATCAATTACACAACTCTTTTGTTATCGTTCACACCAATTACTAGGATCGGTCATGTTAGAGCACTGCTCGGTCGAACTCGCAAGCATTGCTATCTTAAGTTTGTTTTCAAGTTTAGTTGCCAAAACTATAAGTCTTGATTTCTAGTCTACTTATAGCTAAGTCTCGGACTAGGATAGAAAGTGTAGTTAAGATCTAGACTCCACGACGTTCATCATGCAAAGACGAAGAACTAATCAAGGAACTGGTGGATCTTCATCGCCAAAAAGGTATGTGGAGACTTGAGCTTATCTATCACTCAAAAGTCTATCTACTCTATCTCCTATCTTGAGACAAAAGTCGTATTGCTATATAGACTTCGATTATACACATTTGCTATTTCGAGCCGAGTTTATCTCGCTTATCTATTTTTCGAAATATGTGTTGGTAAGCTTTCGCTTTGGCCAAGTTCATCTTTACAAGTGACGAAAGTCATGTTGATTATTTCAATATCTTGAAAATTTCTTTGATGAAAAATAGTGTGTGAATAACCTCTATTTAACATCCTCTAAGAATGTTTCAATGATTGAAATAAAGAGTTTAGAACATGTAACCATCTTTGGATATAAGCATATAATGTGTTTACGCATTAGTGTATAAGTCCAAAACCGGGAACCAAATGTATGCATACTTGTGTGTGTACTAAATTGTTGATGGAGACTGGGTAAGTATGCGTACCCGTACGTATACTGGCGGAAGTTCACGACCGTGAATTTCTGCTGAGTTTGGAAATCAAAAACTAACTCAATCCGGTTACCTAAGTATGCGTACCCGTACGCATACTGGCGGAAAGTTCACGTCCGTGAATTTCTGCTGAGTTTTGAAACCAAAACAAACTCAAATTCGGTTACTTAAGTACGCATACTTAAGTGTGTTACTTTCTAAAATTTGTTTGTTCATGAACTAAAAAAATTATATATTAAGGAATGCAATTTGCAAACCGTGGCTATAATATTCATGAATCGATTCGAGTGAATCAAAACTTATTTTGCTTTGATTGTGTCTTGTATAATTCTATAAGATCTAAGCAAATGAACAACTTTCGAACTAGTTCATTTGAGTCATTTGAACTAGGTATGGTGTAGATGAATAAGGTTGATATGAAAGTGCTCATATGGCTAACCATTGGTTAACTACTGTTGAACCAACTAGGTGTACACGTTTAGGTACGGTTACTCAAACCTAAATGACGTATAATTCATATATGTATAACAAGCTAAGTTCGATCTAACGGTTGAAAGATATTAGCTTGAATCTAATCAGGTTTTCATCTAACGGTGAATATTGAATGCTTTGTTACCAGGTAACTTAGATTGCAAACCCTGATTTGAAGACTATATAAAGGAGAATTCAAGCAACTGAGAAACCTAATCCCCATACCTCCTGTGTGATACTAGTTGTATAAGCTAGAGTCGATTCTCGTTTAACCTTAGGTTTCTACTGAGACCTTGTAGGTTAACGAATTAAAGACTTCATTGGGATTGTGAAGCCAGACCCAACTATTTTCTCTGTAGTTGCGTGATCTTATCTTGCTGTTTCTATCGTGATTGAGTGCAATCGTAAGATTGGCTTGAGATTAATTTCTCTGATAGGCAAGATAGAAAAATAGTCACAAACATCTTCGTCTCATCATTTGTGTATCCACAATTTCTTGTTTCGTTAGTCGATTAAGATTATTATGAGGTGATTGATAATTCTAGGCTGTTCTTCGGGAATATAAGTCCGGGTTATCGATTGGTTCCTGTTCACCTTGATTTATCAAAAGACGGAACAAAACTCGTAGGTATTTCTGTGGGAGACAGATTTATCTATTCTTGTAGACTTCTCTGTGTGATACAGATTTGTTTATTTAAGTCTTCGACTTTGGGTCGTAACAACTCTTAGTTGTGGGTGAGATCAGCTAAGGGAATCAAGTGCGTAGTATCCTGCTGGGATCAGAGACGTAAGGAGCGCAACTGTACCTTGAATCAGTGTGAGATTGATTGGGGTTCAACTACAGCCCAGACCGAAGTTAGTTTGTAGTAGGTTAGTGTATGTAGCGGCTTAATACAGTGTGGTGTTCAATCTGGACTAGGTCCCGGGGTTTTTCTGCATTTGCGGTTTTCTCGTTAACAAAACTTCTGGTGTTTGTGTTATTTCTTTTCCGCATTATATTTTGTTATATAATAGAAATATCACAGGTTGTGCGTTTGTATCGATCAATTGGTAAATCCAACCTTTGGTTGTTGATTGAAATTGATTGATCCTTGAACATTGGTCTTTGGTACCGTTCAAGTTTATTTCTCTTGTATTCAATCAGACTCGCAGATTTCTATTTGTTTGAGTTTGGATTGAATCGAGAAATTGAGATATAACTCTTTGATATACTTTTTATTAAGATTGAGTCTGACTGTCTAGTTGATTCTCTTAAAAGTATATTGGAGTTAGTTCATACAGATTGCTAAGCGAAATATTGGGTGAGGTTGTTAGACCTTCGCTTTTTCAATTGGTATCAGGCAGGAAAACACGTTAAAGACCTTATAAGTCTGTGTTTGTAAGCGATATCACTATATGGACAGAAGTGCTATCTCAATAAATGCACCACCAGATCCAGGGATTTCAGAATTCTCTTCTGTGACTGATTTAATTAAATCTGTGGAAGAAATTCTATCTAAACCTCCTCCAGTTTTAAAATCTCTTGAAGAGTTTTCAGGAATTGAAAGGAAACTTGAAATCCTAACTTCTGATGTTGATTTGTATCTCAAGAATGAACAAGAATCTCTTGACAGGCTTAAGCATGTTATAATGAATAATATTTATGTTGAGGTTGATATTGATTTGTTAATCAGAGAGCAATGCTTCTCCTCCGTGTAATCAAATTAGTTGCAACAAACTAAACGATTTACAAGAGGAGTTTAAATCTCAATCATCTGAGTATATCTCCTCAAAGCATGAATCGATTCATTGCTCAATTCCTTATACTCCCTATCAAGATAGTAGTATTGTCTTCTCTTGTGAAGAACCTAGGACGCCTCTTCTTGACAAAAGAGTTTCCCTTTGTAATACTAAAAACTATCTGCAGAAACTGTTTTTTATAAGTTGGAAAATGAGAAATCAGAAAAACAATTCTTTTTGGGTTCTCCTGAAATTCCTTGTTAAATTTATAAAAATAATTTCCTGGGTGTTTCTCAAATCTACAAGATGTAAGAGCTGCTGGAAAGAAACTCTCTATTGGTGTCATGGTATGATAGGCTATTTGTTCTTACAAGTTCTTAAAAGAACTGCCCATGAGAGTTTTTGTTGAGCCAATAAGTTTAGTGATATTTTTCACATAGAAAAATTTCTGTCTTGTCGCAATAACTGCGATCTTTTGCGTGTTTTTGTTTTTGGGTCAAGTTGTGTTCATACGGGTACCCGTGTTACTGCCACGAATCAATCTTGGAAACCCTAAAAGATACCTTCCCTAAGAAACCATTTAAATACCAAACCTTTGATTCATGTACGCACACTTTGGGTTGTTTCGTATTTTGACAAGAATGTCTTCATCTTCTCGCTCTGGTGTTTTCGCAAGAGGATTTCTTGATAAAGGTATTGGTTTCGAGTCCAAATGGAGGAAGAAAAGAACCCTAGTAGAAGATGATCATCCTAATGCCTCATGTTACTATGCCTATACACATTAGGATATTGAGAATGAGGATATGGTTTCTGCTGAAGTGGTTCATGATTTTCTTAAATACTTTTAGGATGCAAACTTGTAACTCGTTGATACTTTGAAGAGTCTTGATGTGTTAAGAACTGAGTTGAAAAAGGTTACTTCTGACCTTGGTCTCATAAAGACACATGTTAAAGAACTTCTCAATGAGGATATCTTCTCTGAAGATGCAGTGGATGCTATCAATCACAAGCTCAAAGATCTCAAGGCTCGTGAGGATTTCGAAACGTCTATTTGATTTTAGTTCGTGTTCGGTTTTGGTGGTTCAGGAGTCTATCTTTGTTTATTAGCTTGTTGATCTTATTTTGTCTAGGAAACTTATTATAAGAATTTATTCTTGTGTTTTAAGAAGGATAACTAGGGTTTGGAATAGCCATTATTGTGATTACACATAGCTATGTCCAACGTTTTCATCTTCAATGTTTTTAGATTTATTTATTTAAATTCTAAAGTTTGTTTGGAAGATGATTTTGCAGTATTAATCTTTATGGTTTTATATATTGCAATTTTTTATGGGATATGTGTGTTTGCGTCCGTGAACTATGATTGTACCATACGTGGTCAAAAGTTAAGTCCTTCATATGTCAATATGCAAGTATTGATAAAAAATTGAATGAACTTTTGACAAACAAAAGATAAGCCTTTTATGTCATTATGCAAATATTGATGGAAGAAAGGATGAGCTTTTGTTTACAAAGATTAAGTCTATTATATGTCACTAGGAATGACTCGTGCCGTACCGGCACCGGATATTTCGCACTGTCCTAAGCCGGGGAGTTAAATATTTTCTGAACACCACTTAATTTACAGATATGTTATCATTTCATTTCAGTATTTGTATTTCGTATTGATTTTTTCCTTGTATTCAAAATTAGTGTAAACGTAATTACATATCATTGTTACGTATCATCCAAATTCCCAATAACAATGTGATTTTATTGGACAACAGGCATGAACACATTTCAGTTGGTAATATGTTAAATTACCATCCAATCTTCCCACTGTGTGTGTATTCCAGATTTGATCATAACTATTGACTCCCTATGTGACTATGTCTATCGTAAATACTCGCCTCTATCATGGTGATTTTTGTTTAGATTCGTGATAATTTTACGGTTGTGCTATTTGGCTTGGCAATCTATTAGTAATAGGCTAGATGAACTTGTAATCTTCCAACCCTGCGTGTAATAATGAGATCATTGAGATGCATTGTGTGATGAGATGCTTTCAACCATGTGGAAAGCCATTGAAATGTACAGGTCAAAAAATAGTTACATTTTATCAATTTGTAGATATATTTGCTCAAATAGCCAATTAGTAAGTAGAGTACCTATATCGCTACCTTATTATTGAAGGCCACTGACTTGAATCCAAGTTGTTCCAATGATGAAATTATAGAATGTAGTTGTTTGATTGTAGGATTTCATGGCTATTTCTTCCTTTTCGGATTTAAATTAGGTTTCTATATTTTTACATTAAGTTGTTCTATAATGTTTGTCATTTATTATCAACAAAGTTTTTTATTGGGCATAAATAGTCAAGCGTATTACCCGAACCTTAAAAATAGTGACGTTTATGGGTGACAGGTTATACAAAAAAATTCACCTTCCACGAATTTCATGATTTCCTGGTTTTAGAACCGAAACGGTTAAAGATTTAGATTCCTCTCGAGCTGCAAGTTGAGGTAACGATAGCAACAAACATCTATATGGATGATTCTCTTTAAATCAAAGACACAACATCCATGAAATCATCTTTAAACATTTTGTTTGCGCAATGGTTACAACTCGAGTAGTACCAAGAGTTGACACTGGTTAATTATACCGAAAACAACATCTTGCCATACTGGGTGCATAAATCAAATCCAATAAGCATGAGTAATATCTCATACAGCACCTGAAGTACATGTCCCAAGGAAAGGACCAACATCCCATGAATATTGTGTAACAGAGAAATAAGTATAATTATCTGTAGATATTTTAAGACTACGTATTAACATGAAAAAATATATGCGACCAGCCTTTCAACAGTACACTAAACCACCTTTTCTGCTTCCTTTTCCCCTGGGAACAGTTGTTTTTTTGTGTCACGTATTTTCCTAATATAATATATTCTTGAAAATCGTAATATATTAGTTAGCATGGAATTGTTTCACCTAGGTATTGGTCGGATTACCATTCCTCATGCATCGCACCATGATTTAAGGCCATTATCTTTCCTTTTGGTAATCGTAATTTGGACAGTATATACTATACCACTCGTTGTCAGAATTCCGTATTCTGGCAAAGCTGGTGACTGTACTGAAATCCTGTATGCAAATGCAATTCAAAAAATCCAGTCATTAAAAAAAAAGGGTTATCCACTTCCATTAATTTTAGATGAGATTGTCCAAAATGATAAGTGTTTGAATACCTCCACCTTTGGTTCGTTGAAACGTTTTTACAACTCATTTTGTCTCCTCGGTTTTTGACGGTGATTCATAATCTGGTTGGCAATCCCCATGACACATTCTCTTCATTAGAGCTTATGACACTGACAGACTCTATTTCTGCAAAAGACTTCTGTTATAGTACTGAAACAATGTTTCCTGTTTTTAGCCTATTCAAAGAATAAATAAATCTACAACTTTGCTAAACATAATTTGAGAAAAATGAGATGAAAACTAAATCATGTTAGATTAATTTAGAACTGTTGATTCATACATAGGCATGAATGAAAACAAAATGAAGACAACAGTGAGAAGAAATACATAGAAAAAAATCCTAGGTTTTTTTAGCATGAGTAAAAAATTAAAGCCTATGTACGAACAATTTTAACTTCAATGAATCTTTCTTACGTGGCTTTAGTGTGATTACAGTCTATCTCTAAAATGTTATCCATAAAACAATAATACCTGCAATGATCTCATGTAAGAGAGATGTGCTAGTACTCTCTATCAACCCCAGTATTCACTTTTGAGGGTGCAATATGTCTTCGGAATTCCTTGGAATTCTACACTTGAAACTAAATGAAACCTTTACTTAACCAATTTTTGTCTTCCCATTTAAAAGATAGACATTGTTGGCTCGATGGAAATGAAACAATTAAAAATGCATAGTATGAGAATACCTTTAGTTAGTAAGGAGTTTTAGCGGACGCTTCTCCTATGGATGATGATAGAATGAAAGAAATGTGGATGACGATAGAATTGAGAGGGATAAAATATATAAATACACGGTTCTAGAGAATTCTTCACATAAATACATACACTGAAAATTTCATTACCTTAAGTTTGTTATAAAGCTTTCCCCCCAATGTTATAGGATTTCCATAAGTTGGTGGCGCTAGCCTCTAAAAGCAGTGTCATCCTACAAAATCCATATCAACAAAATTAGAAGTAATTAAGCCAATTAAAATATAAAAATAATTTTTGGGTTTGAATATAAGCAAAAGTGGCCATGGTCTCATTAAAATCTTTATAAGAATCCTTACTTAAAAATAAAAAAAGGTTACCATATCATCAACAATTAGTAGTGGTTTCTATGTTTGATAATAGAGGGCGATGCATAGATAACATAAAGAGCCTACAAAATTTTATATTAACAATTTGGAGCAAATGAAACACATGCAAGGTAGGAATACCTTCTTCCTACAATCCTCCAGGCGTGTGACTTAATTTGTGGGCACTAAGTCTACTTCTTCCCGCTCTCGGGAGATTTGCATCTCAGTGGTCCACGGAGTTCCATCCTCCCTATCAGGAATTTCGTTGAAAGGTTTGGAGATGATGGCTTGAATCATGTTATTCTTTTCTTCTTTGAGGAGTCAGTAATCTGTGTTTCCATCTTCTTTTCCAGCATCATTGAAGTGAACGTTAACTTAAACCTGAAGTAAGATTCTAGGATTAGGCAAAACTGAGACTGGATGAACAAAACAAAAACCGTCGTAAATGTTATTGTGTCTTTGGCATCCTCCTGTAACAAAAAAATCGTAGTTTCAAGTTTCAACATCCAAAAAGAGTAATTTAGAATTCATCATATAATATATGAAGTAAAAGTAAGATGAGATTCATCATGTATACTGGTTTTCTACCATAGTTTTCTGTAAGACGAATGAAAAACATATCAGAGTCATCATCAAAGGCAAAGTTAGAAATTCTATTGAACACCAAGAATCAACACAAAGGAAACATTTACTGCAATAAAACATACTAAAAAAAAGAAATGATTGAAATGTACATCCAAAGTAAGATTGCTCTCTTGCACACCCAAACTTTACTTTTTGTTCACAAAATGATAAATCTACAAAACCCAATTCTGTTCGGATTTCCCCATCTCCTTTTCCCCTGCAACCTTTCTAGTTTTAAAACCCTAGAATCGTTTCTACAAAGACAACCAAAAAAAAAAAACCTAGCTAAAAGAATACAAAGAAATCCATAATGAACTTAATATTGAGGAATTTCATAAACTTAAAGCGTACTGATTGAGAAAAAATCAAATTCAAACCAAAGTTCATAATAACATGAACTACATATGGACATTAGATACTATCATAGTACTATGAAATTGAAGCAGTACGGATAATAACAATCAAACCCATCGTCTAAAACCTGAGAATTTCAACTTCCCTCTCCAAGTATAAGAAGACTCTAGCTCTCATACTGAAGGAAAACACCAAATTCCACCATCAACATTAATTCGGGAGTGAAAATTCAAAAAGTGGTATATCATAAGATCATTATTGATATATCAGAAACCCAAACCTGGAAATGCAAATCAAACTTTCTCAGCATCAAAATCTCAAACTTTGGAGAACTCAAGAGAATATGATAAAATGATGGATTAGAAACCCATTAATATACGATACAGAACACAACAACATAAGTCAAAGGGAGGATTAAAACGGTTTTCAATCAATATGGGAATGGGAAACCCATTCGATTGATCTTCATCGATGCGGTTTTCACAAACTGAAACGAACGTGGGACACGGTGTGAGTAAAAACCTAAGTCGTCGTGGATTCAGAATTTCATATACAGAAATGTGGGCTAATATATCACACAACTGTTGGATTAAAATTTAAAATTGCCATTGTTATGATCCTGGATTCAGCACTTTCTGTAAAGTGTTATAATCATGAATTCCTCAACTATAAAATTTAAGAGGAGATAGAAAGAGATCCAACCATTTCATTATAACTACTGGATGCATGATTCTTCTTCAAGACTTTAATGAAATTAATAGCATAAAGGAAAGGCATATTGAGAATTCCTATTGACAAAACAAAGATCAATTAGAGAACAAAAGGTACTTAAAGCGAAAGATAATTCAATGAAACAAACTCAAAAGTTAGAATAATGATAGTGCTTGCAAACCAAGTTTAGATGCATGCATATATGTTTCCATCTACTAATCTTTTAAGATGAAGTAAAAAAAGTTTTATATATTAACCAAGTACTCTAATATCTCTATATGTGATCCGTGTATATAAAAATATCCTATAATTAGGCTTACTATCGATTACTCTCCCGCCACATGCTCTCTAGTGTGATTCTACAAATAGGTTGTTGAAGACTTAAACACTTTGAAATATTACAAACGACCCCAAGCCATTTTATCAATCCAACTTTTGTTTCTTAATATTCCCAAAACTCCTTCTTTTAAGCATTTTCTCCAACACTTTTAAGTGCAGAATCACTATTCCCGTGGAGACAAAGCTCCTTAACCAAACTAAGAAAAATTTGTAGATTACAGTGATAACCCCTAGATCGAATTACTAAGCTTTGTTAATTAGGATCATAACCCCTCTCGAAAAATTCCACTTTAAAAACACAACCCATAATATACTCGATCTAACTAAATAGAACAAATGATAGAAATGTTTATCAGACTTAGGTCCGGCCAAATTCATCTTATAACAAAAAAGATGAAAGAGATGGAGTGAAATAATTAACAGAAAAAACTCACATTAATGACAGGTTAGAACTTAGAATTATTAGATTAGATACCTAAATTGAGAGCTCCATGAATAATCACGAATTCTGCTTTGTGTAGGGCATATGCAATTCTCCCTTCACATTCAGGGTCAAATAATTCAATGCTCCTTGGAAAGATCTTTGACTTGCTCCAACTGGATCCAAGAAACAACACTAATGTTAACTGTTAGCAAATTATGGCTATTTTCCTTTGAATCAACTGTATTTTACAAATTACAACCTACAACAACATCTATCGATGGAGTTTTAAGAATAAATTAAGGCTTCTCTTAAATATAACCCACACTTTTATTAACCATAGCCCATTTGACATTGGTCAGAACAATTTAACTATAATTTAAAGTTTGGCCTTTTCTGTTACTATTCATAGCCCATAAACTAGGTTAGTGAGTCAGTAGTTAAGTAAGATAGTGAGTTGATAAATTGTTAACTCAGTAACCACTAAAAAAATATGGACTACCAGAGCCACCAGAAAAGAATAATTTTTTTCTGAGATCTATGTTCACAAAACTTCTATCTAAGCTCTCTAGTTTTCCTCCCATTAGCATCAATGGCAATAATCGTAACATCCGGTTGAGTAGCGCCAGATATCATATTTGAGAACAAAATGCTTATCTTTATGACCAAGAAAATCAAGCACAACAACATGATACTTCTTTGGTTTATATAGACAAAAATTATCCAGTGCCGGCATATTTGATGGAAAATGTTCGAGTACAACTGGATATGTTGACGAAAATTTGCTTTTAGTCTCTATAAAATCATTGCACTGAGTACTCGTGGTCTTTCTGAATGATGAAAACTAAAATGTGAAAACAGGGATATTCCCTTTTGTTAACCGTCTGTTCTAGGAAAACTTCTTCTTCCTTTTTTTTGTTTTGTTTAGTTACTTCATCCAATTAGAGCTATGACTATAAAAGGAAAATCTTTGTGTGATTCATACTTCTATTCCAAGTTATATAGCCTATGTAAACAAAATGGAATGTCTATCTTATACAATAGTTTTCTTTGTGGCTCTTACTAATAGAGGAACCATCTAAATCATGATTCATGTCTATCTTATATAATAGTTCTCTTGATGGCTCTTATTGATTGAGAAACCATCTAGATCTACGGTTTCAACTCATCCCATGATGTACTGATTAAATCCCAGAGATGATTCGGATGACTGATTTTGTAAAAATTTGAAAAATTCTAGGGTTTATAACTAAAGGAAGAAGAAGAAGGTATATTTTTAAAATCAGTTATTAAAACGAGTTAGAATAGGCGAATCATATATTTGCACCGGTTATATATCAATTTAACTCTTTAGCTACCCATGAATACCTACTAACTCGGTAAATATATTTTGGGTTATGATTTGGGCTATAGTTAATAAATTGAAAAATAAAGTGTGGGTTATAAATAAAATGGTTTATAATTAATAAAAGCACGGGCAATATTTAAGAGAAGCCTAAATTAAAATTCATCAATATCGCAACTAAACCACTGATTTAATCAAAAAGTAAATAAGAAAGTAAGATATAAAATTACACCTGCAAATTTCATGGTTTTAAATCTGAAAACCCATCATCACTAAGTATTAAACCCGGTAAAGATAAAACATGACTACTGAATTTATCAAACCAAGGTATCCCCGTGATAAATTCTTTAAATTTATGAACTAAAATCCCAAAATAAAACACAATTAAGCAAAGTAAACCTAACAAAATCACAAACACAATTGCACCTAAGGATTTTGGCTGATACCTCTTGACTGAGATCAACGCGCAGCTGATTCAAATCCAATGAGAAAAGGGGCTATATTATTTTGAATCGTCTGAGAGATTATATATTGAGCAACCATAAAATCAATGGATGAGCGTTGGATCGGGGAACTGAGATTATATTATTTGAAGAGAGAATAGAAAGGCTTCAAGGATTTATGATACGTTATGGAATATGGAAGGCCTTTAGTTGTGCTTCACATAAAATTTATGATATTTTTGTTAATAAAAAATTTATGATTCACTGTTAAGACACAGAATTAAACCATATGGGTGGGAAGCGAGTGATGGCCAGCCATTGGATTAACCAAATTCAGTACGTTTTTCTAGGATGGGAGGAAAGATCACATCTAGTAGTTAGAAAATCCAATATATCCAGGCCGTTGGGTGACACACCGGACACTACTGTTATATAAGCATTGATTGTGCAAATAGTGATGAAAGATAGAATGAATCTTTGTTTATTTTGCAGTATTGATCTTCCCTGATCCATATTTTTATGTGTATACTGTGCGGCTCCGTAAGTTTTCTTATGTTGAGAATTTTCCAATTAGATTAATCATGGGTTCACTTGTGGTTAATTCAATTGAGTATTTTGGATACAAATTCATATTTTTATGTGATTTTTTGTTGTCCAAAGAAATCCTTCTTTTCTTGTGAAAGTAAGGTCGCTCTTGTTGTTCTTTCGGGAATGACATTATATGGGGGAGAGTTCTTAATTGAACTTGTGCTTAATTGCCAAATATTTGTGGAGAGTGCGGCTGTGGAATATTATAGGGGTTATCTTGTATCTTTAGAAACTCCTTGATGAATGCATTTAGTTTCGGCTATATGATTGCATCTAAAAAGTTGATATGTGCTTTCTTTTGGTCATGAAGTGTCTCTATGGAAATTTCATTAGGATCCCACTAGTTTTCGTACCTTTGCCAATTTTATTGACAAAAAGGGGGAGAATTAATGTGTAGTTCACACTACAAATACATATGGTTTTCGGATCATTATGTAAGAGGGAGTGGTTTTCATGTGAGATGAAGTATTGACTAAGAAGGAGTGATACATATCATCATAGTATTGTTGTCAAAGTTGTGATACAATTGAACTTTGATGTTGTATAATAATACTATGACACTGTGTAACAATGATTGAGAGATTTTGTTTTCTCATTGTTATGGCTACGGATCTTCAATAACGGTGATGCTGATTTAAATATCTTTGGAATCATTGGAGTACTTGGAAGTGACGAAGATTTCGAGTAATGTTGAAGAACCAAGGAGATCATGCATGTGGAAGAGAAGCTGCAAAGTTTATTTATTTTGTATTCCATATGTATTGATAGTTTTGTCACTAAAATTGACAAAGGGGGAGATTGTTAGAGCACTTCTCGGTCGAACTCGCAAGCGTTGCTCTCTCAAGCTTGTTTTAAATTTTAGTTGCCAAAACTATAAGTCTTGATTTCTAGTCTACTTATAGCTAAGTCTCGGACTAGGATAGAAAGTGTAGTTGAGATCTAGACTCCACGGCGTTCATCATGCAAAGACGAAGAACTACTTAAGGAACTGGTGGATCTTCATCGAAAAAAAGGTATGTGGAGACTTGAACTTATCTATCACTCAAAAGTCTATCTACTATATCTCCTATCTTGAGACAAAGGTCGTATTGCTATATAGACTTCGATTATACACATTTACTATTTCGAGCCGAGTTTAATATAGCACGACTAGAGTATAATAATTCACAGCTTTGCAGTTATGTTTTCAATATAGCACGACTTTAAATATACGTTAGGAATGAAACAGTTCAAGTCAATATTACTAACCTCAAGAGGAAGGATGATGTCGTCATTGTAGCTCGTTACTTCTTCACATTCTTCATGTCTTCGAGTAATACTTGTATGTATCATAATCCTAGACTTTCTAGTCTAACCTATACGAAGTTGTCTCTAGTACATAATCAAGCGACTCTTAGATGAGTTTTGATTCACTAAAATACGACAACCAAACTTGACATACCAATTCTTGGTGGGTTCAACCGAGCTATGCTCTAACAATCTCCCCCTTTGTCAATTTTAGTAACAAAACTCTTAATACATATGGATAAACAAATTACAAGAATTCATTAAACATACACTTGATTCCAAGTTTCAACAGCACAATAACCAACATATATTCAATTAATTAATACCGCTGTTGATATTTTAATAACAAAGCTTATACTCCCCCTAAAGGTAAGATAGGTAGATTTGCAATCCGAACATCTTTGTTATTTCTCTTTTGTAATCCAAATAACTACACTAGTAATATGACATGTTTCTCCCCCTTAGTCAATGCTTTATTATTTCGTTAGATATAACGTTTAAGCACAATTGCCCATTCCTTAGTGATTACAAATCACTTGTTTACTCCATATATTTCTCCCCCTTTTTGCCACAAAATGACAAAGGTTCGAGCAAATAAAGTTCAAACCGAAAGGATCTTACAAATCTAAAAGACTTGTACAACCTATAAGAGTAAAGCACGAAGGTTTCACAAACCACTTTTGATAACCAATATCTGAACCGAAACTACAAGTAATTGGTTTGAATATGTTATCAAGGAAACAATTTCCAGAAGCAATTTTCCCTAATAGTTTAACAAATTGACTAAGAAACTTAGTTCCCTTGCTAAACCGATTGTACACATACAATCGCTTATTTCGATAAGACCAAAATAAATATCAGAATTAACTTTATTTTTCTCATCAGGTTCTAATTATTCAGACAATAACTTAGACCTTTCACTTTAGAAAAGACAAGTACTAGGTTAGTTAACTAGTATTTCTTGTCAAGGCATTCGATTAGACTTGAATAACCGAATCCATCAATTTGATAAGTCTAACTAAGATCAGAATTAACTTAGTTTCTCTTATCCGGAATCGAATTGGACTAAACAAATGATCCCGTATTTCGTTAAGCCATAAACAATACATACAAACCAAATAAATTGACTTGCACAATTATTTCCCTTAACCGGAAGCAATTGAAACAAACATAGACATTATAGCAATGCAATTGCACCAAAATTTCGTTAAGCAAAAACACTTGATATCAAACAATAAAGAAGATACCAAACAATAAGACAAATAAATTGACACAGTTTTTCTTAACCAAAAAAAATTGAATCACACACACACACATCCATACACACATAATGGAATATATATCAATTGTACCGAAATTTTGTTAAGCAAAAGCAAAATATATGCAATATAAGCAGGCTTTTCTTAAACAGGAAAACGATTAACTTACAAATTCGTTACCTCAGATCCCGCATCCTCTTCTCCCCAGAAAGATATATCATGAAGCAAAAGTTCAAGTTAGAACTCTACCCCAGTATGTTGTCATCCTCTCGCAAGAACAAAAGAACAATAACAAGAGCAACCTTTACCAGAGAAAGGTTGAATCGGTTTTAACTAATGCGTGCCGATAGCAAAAGTTGAAAACCCTAAACACATATGTTTATGCTAAACACAAATTGATTCAACACATTGTGACTTTTTACATATGATTCTCAATCGGAACACCTTATGATCCTTTGATAAAGCCTACCAACTTGGGCTAGAACTTAATCCCGCTAAATCAAAAAGTCACACAAACCATTAGGGTTCTCATCATATGAGATCGAACATTAAGGTTATGAAAACCGAAATCAGACATCCCATAAACACATAACAATAATATAGACATTCAAGCACATGCTATGTAATCTGAAACTGACACAAGAAAAATTATAAAATAATAATTTTATTCATAATAATTGATAATTTTATTCAAAAATAGACCTTATACAATAATCGAAATAAATCAAAAACTGATGTCTATTTTTCTCTGATTAAGTATTACAACATATAACTTAATCCCTAGTGGTGCTCTGATTGTTTACTGAACTTTCTTCAGCATTCAAGTTCTTGAGTCTTCTCTTCAAGAGATTCACCTCCACACTAAACTTCAAAAGATTTGAGTCGAGCCACTTCTAATTCTTTACAGAAGCTTCCAATTGTTCTTGAGAAATCTCAAAATCTCTCATTAAAAAGAACATGAGCTCAAGTGATATTTGATTCCTCTTATGTTCCCTTGAGAAGCAGCACTTAATCTCAGTAGGAGAACATGTTTCAAGCTTATGTAATTGTGAATCAATATCAATATTATTTTCACCAATCTTGAACCGCAGACTAAACTGAAAAGGCGAGGGTACCCAAATATACCTCAAGCTAAAACTTTTCCACCAATAAGTCCTTTCTCCGAAAGTGATTGTCTATGGACTGAGTCGAGACAATACAACTAATCGGTTCACACTTCGTGTGATCGTCTATGGATACAAGATCAAGACAAAACAATAACGAAGTATGTTTACTTGATAAGAGGTTTGGACTTAACCAAACACAATAGGATTACTATCAAGTAAATAGGAATTAACGTTTGTGTAATTTACTTTAAATTATAATAATAACAATTATAATTGCGGAAAATAAAAGTAAATGACACAGCAAGATTTTGTTAACGAGGAAACCGCAAATACAGAAAAACCCAGGGACCTTTTCCAGAATTGAATACTCTCAGGATTAAGCCGCTATACAAAAGCAAACCAACTTCGTATAGTTGAGACCAAGCAACTTAACCTATAGTTCACCTAGTTCCATTTGTATTCCCTCGCCTCCGACCTGTAATAAGTCACGTACTTGGAACAATTCATTTGGTTCGTATTCCAAACATTAAAGGAACAACAAATCTGTTTGGTATCAACTCTCTTCAACCAAGTGATATGAGTTCGACAAAGGCTCTTCTGTTTATCTCAAATAAACTCCTTCGTCAGGTTTTTAGATTTATCTTATTCTCAACTAGCAAAGGTAATTGTTAAGATTTTGCAATCAATACTTTTAATCACAAAGAATTGTATTGATGCCGATCTACACAACTAATCAATCTAATTTACCACAAGGATAAACCGATTATAGTTGGATCCTCTTATACCGAAACAAGTATTGTGCACACCAAAGATTATAAATCCAAATCAGAAATCTTCAAAGTCTTCTTTGTCTTCAAATCTTCTTAGATCTTCAATAAACACCTGCACACAACAACTTGAATCTCTTGTGATCAATCACGCATAGAACGGAGTCTGTTAACAATGGATTATCACAAGAGCGTCTTTAGAACTACAAACAGTCTAAAGATCCCTGTCGAAACTTCAATCTAGTTTTAGTGAATCTTATATCAGAAGAGAAGATTCTAAAGCATAAACAAACTAGGTGCAATCAAAGTTCAACCACCGTTAGTCAATCAAATCAATCGAAAACACAAGATAAACTGCAATTATTTAGTTTCCCACCAACGATACTAATAGAGCTTCTCAATCCCAAAGAATATTTAAACTGAGCGGCCGTAAGAGATTTCGCCTAATTAGGTTACTCTCCTCTTCGAATAGGCGGCTACACCAGTAACAACACAACTAAGGAAGTTTGTTGTCACGAAGGATTAGTTTTCCTGAAATGCAAACTTCAAGTATTTATAGACAAGGAAGTTTTGACACCAAGGAATTTCCAAAAACGAAAATATTCTCAAGATATGCAATATATTCCAAATTCGGTTTCCATAATTCCTGGAAATGCTCTGTCCAAAATATTGACCGAAAATCTCTTTGGAAAATCTCTAACTAGTAAATGCACATTACTAATTCTCGTTTTCCTAAAATAAAATTAAAAACCTTAAATAAAAGATCCTCAACTTATTTATTTCGATCCTGGGATTTTCTTCCTTTTAGCTATTAAGGAATAACTTTGAACAATAAAAGATAAGCATTATTGCACGTGTTCAAAGTGTGTCGACATCCTTACTTTGTAAGTCCTCTTTCATACTTACAACCTTGAAACAGATTTGCCACACTTCCAAACAAGTTTAGAATTGGTTCATCTGACTTTCAAGAACTATGTGATTGATCAAGAACACTCAATCACAAATCATGGGTTTAACGGTTCTACCAAAACAAGTTTCGGTTCTACCTCCATGTGAGTACTATGCATAGTCACACTAGCTTTCCAAAATTCGGTTGACTAGGTACTAGGATCGGTTCCCCACATATATATGGTATCTAACTTGTATGTGTTGCACATGTCCATAGGATCGGTTCACCTTTGCCTAAAAACGTGTTTCACATGTCCATAGGATCGGTTTCCCTTTCTGCTACAAACTTGCTGCACCTCATTCAAGGATCGATTCCCCTTTGTGATGTGTTGCACCTCTTACTAGGATTGGTTCCCATTTACCCAGAGTTGGTCATACACAAAATCACAAAATCGATCATACCATCTCAGGTGATTACTTAAGATCGGTTTCACTAATAAAAGTCATACCAATACAAAAGTCAGGCCTTTGTGAATAGTTTTGCCAAGAACATAAACAAGTCATGAGCGGTTATACTAATCACACATATTGGTAGTTCATAAGATATGCAATGAATAACAATACCAATAACGCCTGGCGATTTCCTTTTCGATTCACAAAACAAGTTCATGAACTTACTTCCTTAAAACACATGTAAAACATTGTTTCTTAGGATGAAATCCTCACCTCATACCCATACATAATCACAATAGCATTCAAACGATAATTGTCGATGTCTTATCTACAAAGTTTAATGGTTAAGCAATAAACCTCGTATTGTATTCCTTAATACTATGTCTATCTAGAGTGTTTATGCTTCGAAGTTTTGTTTTTAATATGCACGACTTGAAAGATACGTTAAGTAATGAAACAGTTCAAGTCAAATATCACTAACCTCAAGTGGAAGGATGATGTTGTCGTTGTAGCTCCTTACTTCTTCACTTCTTCAAGTCTTCGCAATACTTGTAATGTCTCATATCCTAATACTTTCAAGCTAACCTATACGAAGTTATCACTAGTACATAATCAAGCAACTCTTAGATGAGTTTTGATTCACTAAAATATGACAACCAAACTTGACATACCAACGCTTGGTGGGTTCAACCGAGCTATGCTCTAACATAAATACAAAGGAAAGAATCGGTTCCAAAGATGTTTTATATATCAAATAGGACTTGGTTTCCAAGTTTTGAAACACCTAATCAAGGTATTTTTATTTGGTAAAATTTGTGAAAATATACACTTTCGGAAATAACGGTAAGAGTTTCCGAAACAGTATGGTCAAGAGGGTCTGAAAATATTTTGCCCAATTTTTTGTCATGAACTTTCCTAAGATTGAAAGTATTCTTCTAAAAATAGAAAAAGTATTCGAAAACTAGAAAAATACTTCAGATGTTCATGATATAGATACATTGAGTATAGTATTATACTTTTCTCATATTCCAATGCTCCTTTAGGAATTTCCCATTTATTTAAATCGAGCACAATTTGGGAAATTCCGATCAACAATCTTAGTTGTTGAAGTGAGCACTTGATGGCTCATCTTTGCTTGTGGAACATAATCTATCTTGATGGTTTCGGACATCCTTTTTCCGTTTCCTGCTTTGAAGCAGATTATTGAAGGATACCAATGTATCAATATCACTGGATGTTTTTAAACCCTTCTTGAGTCTAAAAATTAGACTTTCATAGTCATCTTTATCTAAGATTACAACAGGGTTGTTTTTCTTAGACCTTGTTTTAGATGACCCCCTTTTTGCTTTCACTTCAGACTTTGGCATCCACATGTGGGTGGATTTTGAATGAAGATCCTTCATCTCTTGCAACATTGCATTTTTCCAAGCCGAAACATCAGATCTCATATTCCTGTTGACGTAGGCATTAGCCTTTTTTATCATTGTTCCTTTTAGGATAGGAATTCGAATTATAAGAATAATTCATTTGTCTCAAAATAAGACAATGGTGATCTGAAGGCTTTTTAGGGGTAAATTTACTGAGTTCTTTTGAAACAAAAGATAGAGCATCCTGCATCTTTCGAATTTTTCAACTCCTTTGCGTATGACCTTTATCTCCACAATAATAACAATGCTTATTAAAAGGAGCACAGTGTTTAGGAATACCTTTTGTCGATGTACTGCCCTTATGCTGATTTTTGTTCTGAGACTTACCATGACTGCTTCTGAAACTATTTTCTTTTACAGTCTCACTTGAATTTTTTGGAGAATTCGAAATATCTGTTGGTTTTGGTAGATCCTCTACTATGGAAGAACATGCAGCTTTTACAAACTTTATTTCTTGGTTGTGGGAGGAAGTACCGATTCCTTGATATCCTAAACCACGCATATCACCATCACTTCTTCCTTTTTCCAACAAGGAAGATAAGTTGGAAATGCTAACATTGAGCCTTTTTAGTTTTGAAACTTCTTCATCCAAAAGCATGACTTTGTCAAGAACATTGATAAGGTTGGATTTAAGAAGCTTCTCTTTGGAAGAAACATGATCTTCTTTTTCTTCACACATTAACTGTTGAGAATTAATTCTTGCTTCGGTTTCGACAAGTTTCTTATTCAACAGATAATGTTTCCTGTTGAGATTTTCATACTCAAAAATCTTTGAATTCAGGCATTCCTTGCAATCCTTGAGAAGATATATGGTATTTTGATATCCATAATAGAAACCAGAGAAGATTTTTCTGAGTTTCCTATTTTCTATGCAAAGGGGAGCAAGAAGCCCAACCACATCTGAGGTAGATAGCCTTTTTGTATAAACTGCACCTAGTAGTGAAGAAAATACAGACACATCTTCTTCAACATCTTGATCTATTTCTGAGTCACCATTTTCAGAAATTTCATCAAGTTGTTTTTCTAGGCAGGTCTGCCAGTTATCAACATCTACATTGTATGGATCAACTTGTTCAGTAGATTCACAAGAGATGACATTATCAGATGATGGTTCTTCATCTTGTTCTACTTAAATGAATCATTTACAGGTTCAACTGTATCCATCTTTGATTTAATTCTTATAGGTTGGATCGCACCAAACACAGATTGTTAGATCTTTTTCTTGTTAGCCTACTCTGGTACCAATTGAAAAGACGAGGGTACCCAAATACACCACAATCTTTAAATTATCCACCTATAAGTCCTCTTACCGAAAGTGATTGTCTATGGACAAAGTCGAGACAATACGACAAATCGGTATTCACACTTTGTGTGATCGTCTATGGATACGAGATCAAGACAATACAATAATCAAAGTGTGATTACTTGATAATAGGTTCGGACTTAACCAAACTTTATAGGATTACTATCAAGTAATACAGAGTTAACGTTTGTGTATTTTACTTTTAATTATGATAAACAATTATAATTGCGGAAATAGAAAGATAAAAGACACAGCAAGATTTTGTTAATGAGGAAACCGCAAATGCATAAAAACTCCGGGACCAAGTCCAGAATTGAATACTCTCAGAATTAAGCCGATATACAAAATCTAAACCAACTTCATATAGTTGAGACCAAGCAACTAAACCTAGTTCACTTAGTTTCTTCAATATCCCTGCGCTTCCGACATTCAATAAGTGCACGCACTGGAACAAATCCTTTGGATCGTATTCCAAACAGTAAAGGAACAACAAATCTGTTTGGTAACAACTCTCTTGATTCTTTCAGATGAAGATATCTCAAGTCATATGCAAAGACTCTTCTGTTTAAACTAAAAAACTCATTTGCCTGGTTAGATCAATTTATCCAACAACTACCGAAGTAGCAGAGTTTAGATTTGCAATCAATCAATATAGAATCCAACAAGAAACTATAAACCGATGCCGATCTTACGAAACTAATCAATTGAATAAATCTGATTCTAGTTGGATCCCAGCCGATCAAGGTTTGTGCTACATAGAGATATGAGAAACCAATAAGAAATCTTATTTGTCTTCAAATCTTCTTTAATCTTCAATTAAACCTGCACACACCACTTGAATCTCTTGTGATCAATCACGCACAGAACGGAGTCTGTTAACAATGGATTATCACAAGATGTCTTTAGATCTACAAACAGTTCTAAAGATCCCGTCGACACTTCGATCTAGTTCGAGTGAATCTTATATCAGAAGAGAAGATTCCCAAGAATAAAAAAACTAGGTGCAATCAAAGTTCAACGACCGTTAGTCAATCAAATCAATCGAAAACTAATAAACTGCAATTATCTAGTTTCCCACCAAGGGTACTCGTAGAGCTTCTTGATCCCACAAAAGTCTTTAAACGAGCGGTCGTAAGATATTTCGCCTAATTAGGGTACTTTCCTCTCCTTTAGTTATTAAGGAATATCTTTGAACAATAATTGGTAAGAATTACTGCACATGTTCAAAGTATGTCGACATTTTTACTTTGTAAATCCTTTTTCATATTTACAATCTTCGAACCGATTTGCCACACTTCCCAACGAGTTTAGAATTGGTTCATCTGATTTCCAAGAACTATGTGATTGATCAAAAACATTCAACCACCATTCATGGGTTTAACGGTTCTACCAAATTAAAGTTCGGTTCTACCTCTAAGTGGCTACTAGGATCGGTCACACTAGTTTCCATAAAATGGCTAACTAAGTACCAGGATCGGTTACAACTTATTTACGGTACTTACTTGTGATCGGTTGCACAAGTTATAGGATCGGTTGCACCAATAACTAAAACTTGTTAACCTACTACAAGGATCGATTACACATCTTGTGATTAGTCTTAACCAAGTTCTAGGATCGAGAATCTTTTAATTAAGGTTTTTAGTTTTATATGCTTTTAATTTCCAGCAATTAAATGTATATCTTTAGAAAATAAAAATTGGTAATGTGCATTTACTAATTGGAGATTTTCTACTGAGATTTCGGTCAATATTTGGACAGAGCATTTCCAGGAATTATGAAAACCGATTTGGGCATTTATTGCATATCTTTGAGAATATTCGGTTTTGGAAATTCCTTGGTGTCCAAACTTCCTTGGTCTATAAATATTGAAGTTTGCATTTCGATCAAACTAATCCTCAGAGCCAGCAAAACTACTTAGTTGTGTTGTTACTGGTGGAGCCGTCTATTCGGAGAGGAAAGTACCCTAATTAGGCGAAATCTCTTACGACCGCTCGTTTTAAAGACTTCTTTGGGATTGAGAAGCTCTACTAGTACCATTGGTGGGAAACTAGATAATTGAAGTTTATTATTAGTTTTCGATTGATTTGATTGAATAACGGTTGTTGAACTTTGATTGCACCTAGTTTGTTTATGCTTAAGAATCTTCTTTTCTGATATAAGATTCACTCAAACTAGATCGAAGTATCGACGGGGATCTTTAGACTGTTTGTAGATCTAAAAACTTCTTGTTATAATCCATTGTTAACAGACTCCATTCTGTGTGTGATTGATCACAAGAGATTCAAGTTTTTTGTGTGCAGGTGTTTATTGAAGATCTAAGAAGATTGAAGACAAAAAAGATTTCTTATTTGAGTTCATAATCTTTGGTGTGCACAAAACTTGATTGGCTGGGGATCCAACTATAATCGGTTTATAGATTGGATTGATTAGTTGAGTAGATCGGCATCAATACAATTCTTTGTGATTCAAAGTATTGATTGTATAGTCTAAACAATTACTTTGTTAGTTGTTGAAAGATTTATCTAAGAACCCGATAAAAGAATTTATTGGGATAAACGGAAGAGCATTTTGTCAAACTCATATCACTTGTTTGAAAAGAGTTGTTACCGAACAAATTTGTTGTTCCTTTACTGTTTTGAATACGAACCAAAGGAATTGTTCCAAGTGCGTGACTTATTACAAGTTGGAGGCGCAGGGATACTGAGGGAACTAGGTGAATTATGGGTGTAGTTGCTTGGTCTTAACTATGCGAAGTTGGTTTAGATTTTGTATAACGGCTTAATTCTGAGAGCATTCAATTCTGGACAAGGTCCCGGGGTTTTTCTTAATTTGCGGTTTCCTCGTTAACAAAATCTTGTTGTGTCTTTTACTTTTCTATTTCCGCAATTATAATTGTTTTAATATAATTAGAAGTAAAATACACAAACGTTAATTCCTAATTACTTGATAGCAATCCTATAAGGTTTGGTTAAGTCCGAACCTATTAGCAAGTAATCATACTTCGTTGTTGTATTGTCTCGATCTTGTATCCATAGTTAATCATGCAAGTTATCTTGTTGTCATATTGTCTCGATCTCGTCTCCATAGACGATCACACTAGTTGTATTGTCTCGACTCAGTTCATAGACAATCACTTTCGGAGAAAGGAATTATAGGTGGAAAAGTTTTAGATTGAGGTATATTTGGGTACACTCGTCTTTTCAATTGGAATCAGAGCAGGCAAACACAAAAAGATCTAACAATCTGTGTTTGGTGCGATCCAACCTATAAGAAATTGAATCTATGTCTGTTTCAGTTAACGTTATGCAAGAGTATGAATACTCAAAAGTTGAAGATGTTACCAATTCGTTGACCCATGATCCAGGAGTTACGAAAATCAAGAGTACATCTGAGTCGTTCTCTGATGGAAAAGAAGATACTGATAAAGAGTTGGTAAAACTCCTAAAGACTATTAAATCTCTGTCTACAAAAGTGCTGATATTAAAGACAGAGTCAAATCTTCTTAAAAATGAGATCAGAGATAAAGACACTCAACTAAATATTCTAGCCAAAGAGAATATGGATTTCACTGTTAAATTAGAAGCTTTTGGTAAAACTCTTACTCAAGATAAAGAGACACATCCTATGACTCTGACTAATGATTCTGTTATAATTTCTTCTGATGAAGAAACCAAAGGTCCTTGCTCGACTTTGAGAGATTGTGATAACAAAACTTGTTTGATCACATCCGAAACAAAGCATAATGATGATAGTTTGCCTAACTACATCAAGTCAGAAGAGGATGAGAAATTAGCTTCTACATCTACTGATGATCAGACGAAATCTTATCCAAAGGAAACTTTGAACCGATTCCATGAACGTGATCTTAAGGAATACAACTTTCAGTCACTTGACAGGAAACTTATACTTCTTCAAAATATGGTGGTAAAAATATTGAAAGAAGTTTCTTGTCTTAAAAAACTGAAAGATCATTCCTCAGTAGAAAGACAGAATTTACCACATTTCGATAAAGTCAACTCAAAAGAATTAGAAGTAAGAGTTGATAATCGCTTCTGTAAAAAGGTTCCTCCTCACTCATGTCGAAACAGACCTTGTTTACATGAAGAACAATTCCAGAAGAAAGGGAAAGAGAGAATCTCTGCCAATGGAAACAATCATGAATTTCCGATAATTGTTCCAGACAATCATACTGATGTGCATCATAAGGAAATCCTTAAATGAGAAAATCTTATGAAAATCTCATTGATAGAATTAAGAGAGATTTATCCTTCTCTGAAAATTCTCACATCAGTACAGTATCTCCTAATGATCATGTTTTTAAATCAAGGAAGGATCATCTTTTTGGGAGAAAATATTTTGGGCAGAAATTCCCAAATAGAAACATGAACTATGTTTCTGATACTCGCTGTAAGATAGAAAAAGCTTACTCTGATACAACTTAGTTGTATCGAAACTGTGCACTCTCATCTTCTTTCGTGCTCTTAATTATGGATGGGAAATGCATTATAAAACGAGAGCACATTTGTTGTGTGTGTTTGTTTATCAAAAATCTGTGACATTTTATGGATGACTGCGAATCCGTATCTGTTTAAAATTTGTTCATGTTTATCATGATCTTCCAAAAATAGGTTTTATTTAGAATTTTCGAATTTTAATAAACCTTCCAGCATGAGAAGTTCGGACAAAGGAAACTGAATATATTCTTTTAATATTTTCGGAATTTTCTGATATTTTCGGTCTAAGAGTTGTCTCTTCTTAAAGAGAAACTATCTCTTGCTTGTATTCTAAAACCCTGATCAATCCCTATTTAAATAACCGAGCATGCCTCCAATAACTCGCAGTATCACAAAGGCTAATAAGGAGGAAGCTCAAAAGGTTAAGGATTGTCAAGGAATCAATACTGAAAGGAAGAAGAAAAACATATCAAAAATCATGTCTGATTATGATTCAGATAGTTCGAATGGATCTCAAGATGAGTCATGTCTATTGGCTTACAACCTTCAAGATCCAACCGAAACCAAGTGGATTCGTTCTGATAATATGATTCACTATATCCAAGGTTTTGAAGAACTGAGAACCAATCTCATTATGACAGTTCAACATCAAGATTGGCTCAAAGAAAGAATTGATCAAACAAGAAGTGTTCTTGCTGAACTCAAGGTTCTAATTGAAGAACTTTAAAAACAGGAAGTGGTTGCAGAAAAGTCTCTTGAGACATGCTTCAAAAGTTTGAGTACTGATGAAATCTCAGTAAACAATAAGAGCACCACTAGAGATTAAGATACATGCTGTAATTTTTAATCCAGGAAAATAGAAATCAGTTTTTTAATTTCTTTCAATAATTGTATAAGGTCTATTTTTAATAAAACTCTCTATTATTTATGAATAAAATTATTATTTTATAATTTTTCTTGTGATAGTTTTTCGATTACATATCCTGTGCTTGAATGCTTTATATTATTGCTATGTGTTTATGGGATGTTTGATTTCGGTTTTCATAACCTTAATATTCGATCTCATATGGTGAGAAACCTTATGGTTTAGGTGACTTTTTGGTTTAGCGGGATTAAGTTCTAGCCCATGTTGGTAGGATTTATCAAAGGATCATAAGGGGTTCCGATTAAAACTCATGTGTGAAAAAGTCACAATATGTGGAATCATTTTTGGTTTAGCATAAAAGCATATGTGTTTCGGGTTTTCAACTTTTGCATCGCATTAGTTAAAACCGATTTTCAACCTTTCTCTGGTAAAGGTTAGTGTTTGTTGTTGTTCGTTTGTCTTGCAATAGGATGACAACACAGTGATATTCCTCTATGGAAAGATGCGAAGAAATGGAGAAGAGGATGCGGAATTTGAGGTAACGGATTTGTTAGTTAATTGTTTTCCTGTTTAAGAAAAGCCTGATTTTATTGCATATATTTTGCTTTTACTTAACAAAATTTTGGTACAATTGATGTTTATTCCATTATTTGTGTATGGATGTGTGTGTGATTCAATTGTTTCCGGTTGAGAAAAACTATTGTTATCTTGCTTTATTGTTTGGTATCAATTGTTTAGGCTTAACGAAATTTTGGTGCAATTGCGGTGCTTTAATGTCTATGTTTGTTTCAATTGCTTCCGGTTGAGGTAAATAATTATGCAAGTTGATTTATTTGGTTTGTATGAATTGTTTATGGCTTAACAAAAGGGTTTTTGGGATCAATTGTTTAGTCCAATTCGATTCCGGATAAGAGAAACTAAGTTAATTCTGATCTTAGTTAGACTTATCAAAGTGTAGGATTCGGTAATTCAAGTCTAATCGAATACCTCAACAAGAAATACTAGTTAACTAACCTAGTACTTGTCTTGTTTAAAGTGAAAGGTCTAAGTTATTGTTCGAATAATTAGAACCTGATGAGAAAAATAGAGTTAATTCTAATCTTTATTTTGATCTTATCAAACAAGCGATTGTATTTGTACAATCGGTTTAGCAAAAGAACTAAGGTGCTTAGTCAATTTTTGATTTGCTAAACTATTAGGGAAAATTGCTTCGGGCAATTTTTTCCTTGGTAACATATCAAAACAAAATTACTTTGTAGTTTCGGTTTGATATTGGTTATCTAAAATGGTGTGTGGAACCCTTGTGCTTAACTCTTATAGGTTGCAAGTCTTTTAAGATTTGTAAGATCCTTTCGGTTTGTCCTTTATTTTAACGTACCTTTGTCATTTTGTGACAAAAAGGGGGAGAAATATATGGAGTAAACAAGTGATTTTGTATCACTAAGGAAAGGAAAATGGTGCTTAAATGTTATATCTAACGAAAGGGTAAAGAATAGTCTAAGGGGAAGTAACATATCATATTGATACTTGTGGTTATCTTAACTACAAAGGGAATAACAAAGACGTGCGGATTGAAAATCTACCTATCTTACCTTTACGGGGAGTATTAGCTTTCTTATTATAATGTCAACAGCGGCATTTGTGGATTGAATGTATACAGGTTATTGTGCTGTTGAAACTTGGAATCAAGCGTATGTATAATGAATTCTTGTAATTTGTTTATCCATATGACGTAAGAGTTTTTTCACTAAAATTGACAAAGGGGGAGATTTTTAGAGCATAGCTCGGTTGAACTCACCAAGCGTTGGTATGTCAAGTCTGGTTGTCATATTTTAGTGAACCAAAACTCATTTAAAGAGTCGCTTGATTATTTACTAGAGTCAACTTCGTATAGGTTAGCTAGAAAGTTATTAGGATATGAGACATACAAGTATTACTCGAAGACTTTAAGAATGTGAAGAAGTAAAGAGCTATAATGACGACATCATCCTTCCTCTTGAGGTTAGTAATATTTTGACTTGAACTGTTTCATTACTAACGTATCTTTCAAGTCGTGTTATATTGAAAACATAACTGCGAAGCTGTGAATGATTATACTCTAGTTAGACATAGTATTAAGGAATTATAATACGAAGTATAACGCATATCTTTTGAACTTCGTATATAAGTGTTGATGGTGGATTTTCGACAAAGATCAAAATCATAAAATCGTTATACTGCATGTTTCTGACCCGGCTTCAGGAACGCATGTGACGATTCATATTTTACGATCCGTGAACCGTTTCACGATCTCTGATCGAGTTCCTCTCAGAGCCATGATGAATATATTTCTCGAAAGGCCTCCCACTAGATGAGCGTTCGATGCTACACATTTCATCGTGACCTCTATGTATAATAACATGATTGGGCGGTCCTATGGACATAATTTTTTGTCGGAGGGCTTAACGCCTTCAGGACGTCGGAAATACTCGTTGTTCCCTGACTACATAGAGAGACCCACCTCTACATAGAAGAACTAGTGGGCGGTCCTCCTACATAATTGTTTGTTGAGAGGGATTAATGCCTTCAGGACGTCGGTGACACTCGTTGTTCCTTGACTATGTAGAGAGACCGTTTATAGATTCAGGCGGCTCTCCTACATAATTGTTTGTTGAGGGGGGATAAACGCCTTCAGGACACCAACGCTGCACGTTGTTCCATGACTATACACCTTTTAGAACGAGTATGATGCTTCAACTATCTCATATCTCGATTCTACAATACATTAATTCTACCGTGACATTCACCACTGAATTCCTGGAAAATAATCTATTATTTCTCATTACTCCGTTCCATGGCTATCCCCGACTGATTCCATGGATTAGTAATAGATAACCATCTTATCTCATTACTATGGTCCTTGAATTCCCCGGCTGGATTCATGGATTAGTAATAGATACACAATTCATTTATTACTCCGTTTCATGAGTCATTCTCCGCTGAATTTCATGAATTAGTAATAAATATCCAACAATCGGGCATATGGACTATCACCGAGTAAGCCCCAATAAAATGGTGCAAGTGTACTCAACAATGATGCACGAACGAGCACCCAAATGCACGAACGAGCATTCAAAAATATGGACAAATGAGGAATCCTACACAAAATAGGAGAGAGAAAACAATAATAAAAAATATAAAAGAGGCGCCTAGGGACCGGGCCCACCGACCGTCCGGTCATGCCGCCGTGGATGGTCCCCCACGCCTCTTCCTTTATTATTTTTCTTATTTTGTTATTTTCATGAACTCATGAAGACTCCTTCATTTGAGCAACTTTCCTTGTTTGAGCAAAACTCACGGTTTCTCCATGTTTTCACGGTTTCATGAAAAATAATAAAAATAGGGAAGGTGCCGTGGGACCGGGCTACCTAGCCGGCAGGCCATGCCTTAGCCGTGGCCGGTCCCACACCTTGCAATCCCTTGTTTTCATAATTATTATTTCCCTCATCTCATGAAACTCCTCCGTTTGAGCAAAAATCATGGTTTCTTACTAATTTCTCAAATATTGCTCAAACCATGAAAAATCCAAAAAGTCAAATGGTCACGTGACCGACTAGGCTACTCACGTCAAATATTAAAATATTATTATTTTAATATTCTCAAAATTTTGATCAAACGAGCAAAGTTCTACTTGCTCATTCGAGCAAAAATCAAGAATTTCAGTCAAAGACCAAACTCTTCTGAAAATCCAAAATATTGCTCAAATGCACACCAGAAAATACCAAAACTCTCAGGACTGAGACAAGGACATTATGGCGACACGGGTATGCTTCCTTAACCAACCAAGGCCGTCCCTAAGGCTTGTAAGGAGCCGGTAAGGAGCCGGTCCCACACATCTTCATGATTTTGACCTAATTTGCTCAATTGCTCATATTGGGTCCAAACTCTTTTCAACCAACTTGGAATTTGCTCAATTGACCGTCAGCTGGTCCCACACCACCAAGGGCCAGTTCTATGCTCCCTTGGCCGGTCCCTCACTTCTCCATAATTAGGTTTTATCACCTAATGCTCATATGAGCATTATTCTAATAAATGATCAACACCAGCATTTGATCATTCTTTCACCAACTGGTCAACTAAGGACTATGGTGCACGCTCACTCGAGCACTTGGGCACCACATGGTCGTCTATCATCCCATATGGTCGATCCCTCCTTCACTCATGACTTATTTTCAGCAATTCATCAATTGACGAACAATTGATCAAAAATTAGGGTTTCGAACAAACGCTCCACAAATCATAATTTTTGAGCAAGTTCAAACACTAATAATTTTATGTTGTTCTAGTAATCGACATCCAGATTAATTATATAATATTTGGTAGACTACCAATACTTTTATTAATATTTTATTGGGTCACGTTACCAATAATTCATCGAATTGAGCAATACTTGCTCAGTTGCTCAAATATTGATCCAACTATCAATATTTTATCGAGCAATATTTACTCAGTAACAATTCATAAAATTTGTTATATTTGATCAGACGAGCAATATCAACATCATTCAAGAACTATACATCTGACATGTTCAATCCATGAATCACTGAGCATTCGTCAATCATGCTCAATTCAACAAAACTTAGACTCACTGTCTGATCAAGTCAATGACTGACTAATCAAATACACGTCTACTTTCCAGACTCCACGTTCGTGAGACATCAATCACGTCACATGGAGGAATATTACTTAGGGTTTTGGTCTGGCGGCCTACAGCACGTGTGTTCATCCACGATAAGAAATGTGAGTAAGTCGTGCAAACAGTTGAAGGAGTTAGCAAAGTAGTGGGTGGACGGTTAACCAAGTCTCCACACGACCTGGAACTGGTTTCACCACGATTTCCCACGTTCCCACTCTTTCACTCAAGAAACCGTCACACTTACTGGGATAAATGTGCTCACTATTCTGACAATATAAATAAGTCGTTGAATCCATGATTGAAAAAGACACAGAAAATCCACGAGATATTGAACAGACAATCCATCGTCTAACCAAGAATCATCGTGTGAGCAACACCCTCTCAATCATTCGAAACTTATTTATACAAACTTGCAGAAACCCACAACACATCCACAATCCATGATCATCATTGATCCCACAATTCTCAGGTTCCCTCCTACAGATCAACCCATCTTCCTCTTTGTGACCGAATTGACTCTGGAACGACCATTGACTTGGTTTAGGCCGGAGTCCTACAGATTGATCTCTCGAACTCAAAGCACTCCCGTGCAGTGCATCTGTTTGAGGTTAGGTAGTTTGCTTGGTTGAGGAGTCTCCGTCACACGGTCGTCTCTCCATTCCCTAGAAAACAAGCGAATCGTTTTTCCACATCAACAATAAGACATCGACATAATTGTATGAATGCTATTGTGATTATGTATGGGTATGGGTGAATATTTCGTCCTAGGAAACAATGTTTTACATTCGTTTAAAGGAAGTACAATTCATAAAATTGTTTTATGAATCGAAAGGGAAATCGCTAGGCTTATTGGTATTGTTATTCATTGCAAATCTTTGGATTACCAATATGTGTGTTTAGTATAACCACTCATAACTTGTTTATGTATTGGTAAAACTATTCACAATGCCTGACTTATGTATCGGTATGACTTTTATAGTGGAACCAATCTTAAGTAATCACCTGAGATGGTATGATCGATATTTGTAATTGGTGTGACCATTCCTAGTCATTGGGTAACCGATCCTAGAACTTGGTTAGGACTAATCACAAGATGTGTAATCGATCCTTGTAGTAGGTTAACAAGTTTTAGTTATTGGTGCAACCGATCCTATAACTTGTGCAACCGATCACAAGTAAGTACCATAAATAAGTGGTAACCGATCCTGGTACTTAGTTAGCCATTTTATGGAAACTAGTGTGACCGATCCTAGTAGAACCTTGGAGGCAGAACCGAACTTGTGTTTGGCAGAACCGTTAATCCCATGAATGGTGATTGAATTTTTTTTGATCAATCACATAGTTCTTGGAAATCAGATGAACCAATTCTAAACTCGTTTGGAAGTGTGGCAAATCGGTACGAAGATTGTAAATATGAAAAAGGATTTACAAAGTAAAGATGTCGACATACTTTGAACATGTGCAGTAATTCTTACCTATTATTGTTCAAAGATATTCCTTAATAACTAAAGGAGAATCCCGGATCGAAATAAATTGAGAATCTTTTAATTAAGGTTTTTAGTTTTATATGCTTTTAATTTCCAGCAATTAAATGCATATATTTAGAAAATAAAAATTGGTAATGTGCATTTACTAATTTGAGATTTACTACTGAGATTTCGGTCAATATTTGGACAGAGCATTTCCAGGAATTATGAAAACCGATTTGGGCATTTATTGCATATCTTTGAGAATATTCGGTTTTGGAAATTCCTTGATGTCCAAACTTCCTTGGTATATAAATATTGAAGTTTGCATTTCGAGCAAACTAATCCTCAGAGTAAGCAAAACTACCTAGTTGTGTTGTTACTGGTGGAGCCGTCTATTCGGAGAGGAAAGTACCCTAATTAGGCGAAATCTCTTTCGACCGCTCGTTTTAAAGACTTCTTTGGGATTGAGAAGCTCTACGAGTACCGTTGGTGGGAAACTAGATAATTGTAGTTTATTATTAATTTTGATTGATTTGATTGACTAACAGTTGTTGAACTTTGATTGCACCTAGTATGTTTATGCTTGAGAATCTTCTCTTCTGATATAAGATTCACTCAAACTAGATCGAAGTATCGACGGGGATCTTTAGACTGTTTTTAGATCTAAAGACGTCTTGTGATAATCCATCGTTAACATACTCCGTTCTGTGTGTGATTGATCACAAGAGATTCAAGTTGTTTGTGTGCAGGTGTTTATTGAAGATCTAAGAAGATTTGAAGACAAAGAAGATTTCTTATTTGAGTTCATAATCTTTGGTGTGCACAAAACTTGATCGGCTGGGGATCCAACTATAATTGGTTTATCTTTTGATAGATTGGATTGATTAGTTGAGTAGATCGGCATCAATACAATTCTTTGTGATTCAAAATATTGATTGCATAGTCTAAACAATTACTTTGGTAGTTGTTGAAAGATTGATTTAAGAACCCGAAAAATGAGTTTATTGGGATAAACGGAAGAGCCTTTTGTCAAACTCATATCACTTGTTTGAAAAGAGTTGTTACCGAACAGATTTGTTGTTCCTTTACTGTTTGGAATTCGAACCAAAGGAATTGTTCCAAGTGCGTGACTTATTACAAGTGGAGGCGCAGGGATACTGAGGGAACTAGGTGAACTATAGGTTTAGTTGCTTGGTCTCAACTATACGAAATTGGTTTAGATTTTGTATAGCGGCTTAATTCTGAGAGTATTCAATTCTGGACAAGGTCCCGGGGTTTTTCTTCATTTGCGGTTTCCTCGTTAACAAAATCTTGCTGTGTCTTTTACTTTTCTATTTCCGTAATTATAATTGTTTTATTGTAATTAGAAGTAAAATACACAAACGTTAATTCCTAATTACTTGATAGCAATCCTATAGTGTTTGGTTAAGTCCGAACCTATTATCAAGTAATCATACTTTGTTGTTGTATTGTCTCGATCTTGTATCCATTGTCAACCACGCAAGGTATCTTGTTGTCGTATTGTCTCGATCTCGTATCCATAGACGATCACACGAAGTGTGAACCGATTAGTTGTATTGTCTCGACTCAGTCCATAGACAATCACTTTCGGAGAAATGACTTATAGGTGGAAAAGTTTTAGAATGAGGTATATTTGGGTACCCTCGTCTTTTCAGTATCTTAATTCCTTAACACTATTATCATGTGATCATGTCTCACTACTAGAGCATTATCATTCACATCTTCGCAGTTATATTTTGAATATAGCACGACTTGAAAGATACGTAAGGAATGAAACAGTTCAAGTCAATATTACTAACCTCAAGAGGAATGATGATGTCGTCGTTGTAGCTCATTACTTCTTCACATTCTTTAGGTCTTCGAGTAATACTTGCATGTCTCATAATCCTATACTTTCTAGTCTAACCTATACGAAATTGTCTCTAGTACATAATCAAGCGACTTTTTGATGAGTTTTGATTCACTAAAATATGACAACCAAACTTGACATACCAACGCTTGGTGGGTTCAACCGAGCTATTCTCTAACAACTAAGATCGGTTATACCTCAATATGGAAATACTTATGATCGGTCACACAAGTTACCAGGACCGTTTAGATCAGTTACCAGGATCGGTTACATCAATTACCAAGACCGGTTACCATATTCTCATGGTATTGCTTGTGATCGATCACACCAGTTACCAGGATCGGTTACACCAATTAGCAGGACCGGGTACAAATTACAAGGATCGATTACACAACACTCTGTGATTGTTCACACCAATTACTAGGATCGGTCACACCAATTACAAATATCGATCATACCATCTCATGGTGATTACTTAGGATCGGTTACACCTATTAATAAAAACTAGTCATACCAAATCATAATTCAGGCATTGTGATTAGTTATACGAAGATACATAACAAAGTTACGATCGGTTCTACCATCTCACACATATTGGTAATCCAAAGATTTGCAATAAATAGCCGTACCAATAAGCTTAACGATTTCCTTTTCGATTCATAAAACAAGTTCATGAATGTACTTCCTTTAAAAAATGTAAGACATTGTTTCCTAGGATGAAATCTTAACCATTACCTATTCACATAATCATAACATTATATACAAGATTATGTCGATGTCATATCTACGGAGTTCAAAAGATAAGCGTTATACTTCGTAGTCGAATTCCCTAATACTATGATCATACAAATATGAACATATCACATCACTAGAGTATTATACAATATGTACAGTATATACAGCTTCGCAGTTATGTTTTCAATATAGCACGACTTGAAAGATACGTTAGGAATAAAACAATTCAAGTCAATATTACTAACCTCAAGAGGAAGGATGATATTGTCGTTGTAGTTCGCTTCTTATTCACATTCTTCAGGTTTTCGGAGTAATACTTGTATGTCTCAACATTCCTAGACTTTCTAGTCTAACCTATATGAAGTTGACTCTAGTATATAATCAAGCGACTTTAGATGAGTTTTGACACACTAAAATATGACAACCAAACTTTACATACCAACGCTTGGTGAGTTCAACCAAGCTACGCTCTAACAATCTCCCCCTTTGTCAATTTTAGTGAAAAAACTCTTATTACATATGGATAAACAAATTACATGAGAATTAATTTTACATACGCCTGATTCCAAGTTTCAACAACATAATAACTTGCATATATTCAATCAATAAATGTCATTGTTGACATTTGAATAACAAAGGCTTATACTCCCCCTAAAGGTGAGCTAGGTAAATATTCAATCCGAACATCTTTGTTATTCCCCTTTTGTAGTCAGAATTACTACATAGCAATATGATATGTTTCTCCCCCTTAGTCAATGCTTTACTCTTTCGTTAGATATAACGTTTAAGTACAATTGTCCTTTCATTAGTGATTGCAAATCACTTGTTTACTCCATATATTTCTCCCCCTTTTTGTCACAAAATGACAAAGGTTCAAGCAAATAAAGGACAAACCAAAATAATCTTACAAATCTAAAAGACTTGTAAACAACTTATAAGAGTTAAGCACGAAGGTTTCACATACCACTTTAGATAACAATTATTAAAACCGAAACTACAAGTAATTTAGTTTTAAGTTGTTATCAAGGAAACAATTGCCCGAAACAATTTTCCCTAATAGTTTAACAAATTGACTAAGAAACTTAATCCCTTGTTAAACCGATTGCAAACATACAATGGTTTATTTCGATAAGACCAAAATAAAGATCATAATTAACTTTATTTCTCTCATCAGGCTCTAATTATTCAGACAATAACTTAGACCTTTCTCTTTAGACAAGAAAAACACTAGGTTAGTTAACAAGTTTTTCTTGTCAAGGCATTCGGTTAAACTTGAATAACCGAATCCTTCAATTTGATAAGTCTAACTAAGATCAGAATTAACTTTGTTTCTCTAATCCAGAATCGATTTGAACTAACCAAATGATCCCGTATTTCGTTAAGACATAAACAATACATACAAACCAAAATAAATTGACTTGCACAATTATTTTCTTAACCGGAAGCAATTGAAACAAACATGGACATTATAGCACCTCATTTGCACCGAATTTCGTTAAGCGAAAACACTTGATACCCAACAATAAAGAAGATACCAAACAATAAGTCAAATAAATTGATACAGTTTTTCTTAACTGGAAACAATTGAATCATAAATACACATACATCCATACACAATAATGTAACATATCCGTTGTACCTAAATTTGTTAATCAAAAGAAAAATATATGCAATATAAACAGGTTTTCTTAAACAGGAAAATGATTAACTAACAAATTCGTTACCTCAGATTCCGTAGCCTCTTCTCCCCTGAAAGATATATCATTAAGCGCAAGTTCAAAAAAGAACTCTCCCCCAGTATGTTGTCATCCCAAGAACAAAAGAACAACAACAAAAGAAACCTTTACCAGATAAAGGTTGAAACGGTTTTAACTAATGCGTGCCAATAGCAAAAGTTGAAAACCCGAAACACATATGTTATGCTAATCACAACTCATGTAAACACAAATTAATTCAACATATTATGACTTTTCACATATGAGTTTCACTCGGAACACCTTATGATCCTTTGCTAAAGCCTACCAACATGGACTAGAACTTAATCCTGTTAAATCAAAAAGCCACAAAAACCATAACGGTTACATCATATGAGATCGAATATTAAGGTTAATGAGAACCAAAATCAGACATCCCATAAACCGAATACACATAGCAAAAATATAAACATTCAATCACAGGATATGTAATCGGTAACTATCACAAGAAAAATTATAAAGAAATAATTTTATTCATAAATAATGATAGTTTTATTCAAAAATAGACCTTATACAATAATTGAAGCAAAGTAAACATTGATGTCTATTTTTCTGGATTAGATCTTTGAACAGTCTTCTTCAAAGATCATCTTCAATATCCTCAAATTTATCGGGATCTTCATCAACTGCATCACAACTGATTTCCTGAATTCTACACACAGTACCTTGATTATGTTCACAGGCTAAAGCATTAACCTTTCGATTAATATTCTGAGCATAATCCCTATTACCGATTCCAAGTTTAATCAGCTTTCTTTGGTTACGGATAACAGTTCTTAGTAATGCTGCCTGTCTGTGATGTGTTTCAACAATACTGAGGAGGACTTGACGAAGATTGAGAATATCAATCTTAGCATCCAAACTATTTTGGACTAGAAGATTAGTAACTCCTGCTTGAGATGACTCATCTTCATTCTCCTTTTGTTTATCTTCACAACTAGATTTCTTGAAGGAATCGACAAGATTAATGGTTTCATCAGAAGCCATTCCACTCAAAGCTTTTAGAATCTTAGCTTGAGATCTGGTTTGAGGATACATCTTTTAGTATAAGTCTTCAAGCAAGATGAGTACATATACCAAAGGATTTCAACACATATCAAACATAGGTATCAGCCTTAAATAAATAATTCTGACCAGATTCGAAAGTATTTTCGCATCTTATGTGTTTCCAAATCATAAAGATTTTTCCAAAAGAAATCAATCTTCAAAATCATGTATCTAAAAATACTTCAAGACAAGAAAACTCATCATGTTTGCACAAGTTGTTATAAGACAACTTTTCTACACATGAAGGCCTATTAAAAACCTTCAGGTAGAAAATGTATTCTCTCTATGTTGAATAAGAGAAGTTAACAGTATATTCGGATGCCCAAATACTTGTGCTTCCTTACATCAAACGATTGGGCATTGTAAGGATGCACTTTCAAACATTGTTAAGTGTTGGGGTGAGAGGGGTTTTTCTCACCAAGTACCGTTGGAGCAACATGTTCCTTCTTATCTTTAGAAACATGATTTTGTGTCATCGTATGGGTTTCGAATGTGCATGATAATCCTTTTCATCAGGAATATTGCGTGATGCTATATTCTCGATTACTTTTGAGCCCAGGATGGTATATCCTTTTTATTCGAACCCAAGTAATCTTGATCTGACATCAAACAGATTGCAGAAACCCTGTTTTCAAGACTTTTGATATAATCTTTTAAGGTATTCATACCTTGTTGAAAATGTTGGTCTAAGGATTCGACAAAGCATACCTCTTGACATGATTCTGTAAGAAGATCTTCTATAAGGATTTTAATCCTTATTTGTGAATGTTCCAGCGATTGTGTAAGATATTCACACTCTGAAGTTTGCTGATTCACTTCATTACACAAAGCCCATTTTTGTTCCAAATAATCTGCCAGATTATTTTGAAGACCGAGTGTTTCACGTTTCCCTTCACAAATTCTTACATTTAGTTGAACAATAAGTTCTAAGACATCTTCCAGGCTATCAATGGATTTTCCTGCTTCTGAAAAGGTTTTGACTTTATTGTAAAACCTTTGTAATACATCCATTAATTTAGGATTAGAACAGGATAGTGAATCAAAGTTCTTCTTTCTTTTTGGAATAGGAACGAAGAGTTTTCACCAGTAATTGGAGTCGGATCCAAAACAATCTTTGAACTAGGTACTTGTTCCTTTTGTTTTGGATGCATTCTTTTCTTATCATGAACATGATTCTCAATCAAGTTATCAGTCATAGACTTTGTTCTTGATTTCAGAAAAGAATTCCGAGACCAATTTCCATTGACCCTTTTTGAGAGGTTATTCTCAATATATTGATGTACGTTAACTGAGTCCTTTATAAGTTTATCTTTACTTTTCTTATTTCGACTCATTTCTTATAGGTTTGATCGCACCAAACACAGATTGTTAGATCTTTTTGTGTTTTCCTGCTCTGATACCAATTAAAAAGACGAGGGTACCCAAATACACCACAATCTTTTATTTATCCACCTATAAGTCCTCTACATAAAGTGATTGTCTATAGACTGAGTCGAGACAATACAACAAATCGGTTCACACTTAGTAAATTAATACATTCATTAAGAAGAAATAAAACTCAAAATTTAACATATATGGTTTCCCGGAGTAACAATATTAGCTTCAGTGATCATCATCCAAGGCAGCAGCATCTGAAAACAAAATTTCAAAATTTAGTAAAACATATAAACAATAGGCAGATCTCTGTATAAGCACGGGAAAACTTGGACATATAACAAAATTTGGCAGCAATTACGTGGTAAAACATATGACTTGTGTACTCAGCGTGGTAAAACATATGACTTCTATATGGATGTGTAGATGAAGGTTACACGAGATAATTGGATGTATAACCGAAATTTACCCATGCTAATTGAAAGAAAAACAAACTCAGAGCTGGAACAAGCTATATTTATGTGTAACTGCGAGTTACACATGCTAATTGGATGTGTATAAGCAAGTTACACATGCTTATTGGATATGTAGACGCAAGTTACACATGCTAATTTAAAGAAAAAACAGACTCAAAACTTGAAGAAGCTATATTTATGTGTAACCGCGAGTTACACATGCTAATCGGATGTGTAAAAGCAAGTTACACATGCTTACTAGATATGTAGACGCAAGTTACACATGCTAATTGAAAGAAAAAACAGACTCAAAATTGGAAGAAGCTATATTTATGTGTAACTGCGAGTTACACATGCTAATTGGATGTGTAGAAGCAAGTTACACATGCTAATTGAAAGAAAAAACATACTCAAAACTAGAAGAAGCTATATTTATGTGTTACTGCGAGTTACACATGCTAATTAGATGTGTAGAAGCAAGTTACACATGCTTACTGGATATGTAGACACAAGTTACACATGCTAATTAAAAGAAAAAACATACTCAAAACTGGAAGAAGCTATATTTATGTGTAACTGCGAGTTATAGTAGAAAGCTATATTTCTCCATAACAAGGTTCAAAGACCTTGGTTTCAACAAAAACTCAAAAGTATATCAAATTTGAAAGATTTGATCGGATAATAGGGATTAAGATGCTCTAATAACAAATCTAAATATTGATTTTTAATCATTCACGAACACAAATCTGGTAATATTTGCTGAAAATAAAAACAATTAGGTTTTGGAACCTTAAAATTTTCTGAAATTTAATTCATAAATAAACATTTAGGATATAAAAAAATTATAAGAAGAGAATCAATCGGACAACAACAACAGCAGCATCTGAAAACAAAATTTCAAAATTTTGTAAAACATATAAACAATAGGCAGATCTCTATATAAGCACGGGAAAACTTGGACCTATAACAAAATTTAGCAGCAATTACGTGGTAAAACATATGACTTGTGTACTCAGCGTGGTAAAACATATGACTTTTATATGGATATGTAGATGAAGGTTACACGAGCTAATTGGATGTATAACCAAATTTACGCATGCTAATTGAAAGAAAAACAAACTCAGAGATGGAACAAGCTATATTTATGTGTAACTGCGAGTTACACATGCTAATTGGATGTGTAGAAGCAAGTTACACATACTTACTGGATATGTAGACGCAAGTTACACATGCTAATTGAAAGAAAAAACAGACTCAAAACTGGAAGAAGCTATATTTATGTGTAACCGTGAGTTACACATGCTAACCAGATGTGTAGAAGCAAGTTACACATGCTTACTAGATATGTAGACGCAAGTTACACATGCTAATTGAAAGAAAAAACAGACTCAAAATTGGAAGAAGCTATATTTATGTGTAACTGCGAGTTACACATGCTAATTGGATGTGTAGAAGCAAGTTACACATGCTTACTGGATATGTAGATGCAAGTTACACATGCTAATTGATCGATGCCTAATAATGCATATTTGTAGATCAATTTGTTGTCTTTTGTCACATCTCAAGCGCTTTACTGTCCTATTCTAAGCCAAATTGTGTATTTTGCATCTTGAGGCATCGATAGTCTTTTTATGTTGTAAATATTGATAATTTGTGTTTGTTTGTATTTTTAGGAAAATAAAAAGAGCTTGGTTAGCATAACTATTGCGGAAAGTGGAAATGTGGACCAAATGGTGGCTAATAAGTTAAAGGAAATTCAAGTACGCAGTGGTACCATTGGACTTGCATGGCCAAAGTGAAAGTCCAAGTGTTGTTCACGTTCAAAGAAAAGAAAACAAAAGAATTTCACTCTCAAATACCTAAGCTAGGTATTATTGCTTAACTCCCAAACATGCCCTTTATCACCTTTACCAATTTCAATTCCAAGATCAGAACAAAAATCTTATCCCACCCGACAACAGTATTGAACCCAATTCTTCTTTCTTCCCAAATTCACTTCCTCTCTCTACTGATACCGCCTCCCTACTCCAGTTGTACATTAAACTGTCGGCGAACCATGATCTCTCTCATTTGGTTGTTAAATTCTCAGAAATATCAACATCATCTGAAAATTGGTGAAGACAATAGGGAGGCTATGGTGAGCGCAACAACAGGGTTTGTCAATTTGAAGGTCCAAAAGTTGAACTCTCTCTTTTTGTAACACCCAACGGACGACAGTAGGTGTCTCCATCTCATGTCTTGGAGCTTGGTGAGTTCTAGGTTTTGAAAGCCTAGTTTTGTAGCTGTGTTGGGTTGTCTGTATTGATGAAATATATGAAAATTAGTATAAAGAGAGGAGGCTGTTGTATTTGGGAAGTTAAGCCCGGAGTAGCCGGTGCAAGATGTAATGTTAGTTTAGGTTTTATTTCAATGTTTGCTATGTTTTAAAAATCTTTGCTAGGGTTGAGATGAAACCCCTAAATAATTATAATTTTATGGTTTGATTTACTTGTTCTTCATGGGATTTTGAATGAGAAACATGATTTAATCTCTGAATACTAGCAATTTACTTTCACCTTGTATGTGAAGCATCCTTGGTAGTTAGAACAATTCTTTGTTATGTATTTAAGCCTATATATGAAATGAGTTAGTTCAATTTGTGATTATCTATGCTTTAAACAGATAAGTAATGCTAGTGATTGACATATTTTGCTGGGTTAAATTATCTATTTGTGCAAGTGATTTATCACATCTTCAAGGTAGTTTGAGGCTAGAACCTCTACAGCTCTTTGATTGAAAAGGGAACTAGTATATCAAACTAGGGGATTTCAATGCATTTAGGTGGTGGATTCAAAGCCCTGGTTCATATTTAGTATTGGTAGAACTTAATATTGTTGCTTTAGGATAACCACCAACCTCTTAGTCGTATCGACACAAACACCTCTTCTGGTTACTCTCAATTTGAATCAGTTTTAGTAATACTCTAGCTTCAACTTTACACCCACCAAGTCCCTATGGATCGACCTGTTCTTGCCCTGTGTTGCATATCGACACTGTGCACTTGCAGTTTAATACAATTGTAGGTTATCTTTTCTTAGCCTACCACTAATTGAAAGAAAAAACAGACTCAAAACTAGAAGAAGCTATATTTATGTGTTACTGCGAGTTACACATGCTAATTAGATGTGTAAAAGCAAGTTACACATGCTTACTGGATATGTAGACGCAAGTTACACATGCTAATTAACAGAAAAAACATACTCAAAACTGGAAGAAACTATATTTATGTGTAACTGCGAGTTATAGTAGAAAGCTATATTTCTCCATAACAAGGTTCAAAGACCTTGGTTTCAACAAAAACTCAAAGTATATCAAATTTGAAAGATTTGATCGGATAATAGGGATTAAAATTCTCTAATAACAAATCTAAATATTGATTTTCAATCATTCACGAACACAAATCTGGTAATATTTGCTGAAAATAAAAACAATTAGGTTTTGGAACCTTAAAATTTTCTGAAATTTAATTCATAAATAAACATTTAGGATATAATAAAATTATAAGAAGAGAATCAATCGTACAACAACACAACAACGTACCTAGATCCAGATGCGAGAATTGATCGACTCAACAAAAATCTTGTTGTTCTTCTTCTCCGATCTGAATCTTATCACCAAAACGAAAATCAAAAGCTAATCAAACAGTAAAACAAAATCAAAATACAAGTAAGATTAACTATAAATTATTCTGATCTCGAATCTTCAAATTCATAATTCATTATTCCATTACAATGATTTCATTGCGAGATTGAAAAACTCCAAAAATCTCATGTAATCTTCAATCTCGGCTAAGTTTTCTTCAAATCGACATCCAAATCATAAAATCAAATCTAATAATACACTGAAATAAATAGATTGGAGAAGAAAAGATGGGAAAAAAAACCTACAAAATTTAAAATCAGATCTCTGCATGATAAAAAAAAAAAATCATACCTAATATCAAATTTGACTGACCGGGATCCGTTGAAGCTTGATTAAAGACCGATTAAAGACTTATCAGTTTATCATCAATCGATTCCAGAAGTACAAAATGGAGGTAGGAGAAGAAAAGAAAACCCCAACTAAAACCGTCGGAGCTCTGGAATTGAAATAGGAAATAAAAATAAAATGATTTGATTTTGTTTCTCAAACTAACAATATATAGTGGAGGTTATTTTTGGTAGTAAAATTTTAAAATTACGTCAGCAATCCGAATTATTTTAAAATCAGGTCCCAAAATTAAAAGTTTTGGGCCTAGTAGTATCAAAATCTGAAAGTATGGAGTTCGGAATGGAGAATCCATTTTGTGGGGTTTCTTAATGTATGACCCATATAGTATGGGGTTTACAATAGTTTTCACTTTAATTTTCGATGAAAAAAACGGAATGAAAGGAAAAGAGATAGTTGTTGGTTATGGTATCATTTGTGTTTACTCGTTTTTGTTTGCAATTGAAAAAGATGTGTCGATTTGATTTAATGAAATCATTAAGGATGAGACACCCAATTAACAAAAAGAAATTGGATTATTTTATTTTATTTGAAATATAAATGAAAAACTAGGACTAACTCTTATGTCTCAAGAATACTCGTTCATTTGCTAACTTGACACATGGGGTCTAGGGGAGTTCTCAATATGAATGCCAAAAATGAGGCATAAAATGTGGCGCTGCCTTGAGAAGGCTGGGACTCAGCCGAGCCAGGCATAGTGTCATCCCGTTTGATCATTTCTGTGCGTAAAAGCATTCGGCCGATGATAATTCTTTGTTTAGTATTAGCGAAGTCTTAAGTCTCCCTATCTAATTTGCATAAAAGTGATAACTGATAAGTATAACAGGATTTTATGGATAAGTTCTGATTCATTCCTTCGTTGAAGAATGTATAAATATGCGAGAAAAGAAAATCAATAATACGTAGAACAACTCACGAACATCAACTAATCAGTTCATTATTCCATAATTCATGCGACAAAAAAAGTCAATGTTATGCCATGAGGTGTCACCGCTCAATCAAGCATAAAAATTGAATACAAGTGTAATGGATAAGATATATGGGCATTTTATACAATTATCAAGTTATGTCTTCACCAGAGGAGCCCATTATAACCAAGGTTTTGGTTCAATTCGATGGAAACATGGAGTCATTTCATGTACCTGTCCCTTATCATACTATTTTTCTTAATTATCTATTTCTAAAGTATTTAGTATTTTATTTAGGAGGAGGGATCCCCTCACACTTTTATTATTTCACTATCTCACATGTTGGACGTTATTTTTGTCAACTAAAACCAAACCGTAACGGATTTGAAGCTAATACTTTAGAGATATGTTACTATTACATAACTCTACTTTCCTACCAAAAATAAGAGTATTCCGAGACGTATAACACCATCATCTACTACTTTGAAAATGAGCCGTTGAAAATCTGCGGATTTCTGACCGCCGAAATTAAGACCGGTAGATTGTGAGGTTTTATATTTCGGAATGAGCTCATTTTTGGTAGGTATGTTTAATTTGGTAAGAGGAACATATCCTCAAAATATTAACTTCAAATCCATTAAGATTTGGTTTTATTTACAAAAATGACGTCCAACGTGTGAGATAGTGTGATAATAAAAGTGTGAAGGGATCCTTCCTCTTTATTTAGACAACTAATTATTTTAGTGAATGAGTAGACGGTCGACGTCGTCGAAAGAGGTGATCCATATACTAAGATGGGAACCAGGGACAATAAACTGCCATTCAGAGGCGGAAATCGTGTCAGCACAACACGACATGTCACATATCAAAGCTACCCAATCATACATGTTGTGCTTGTACTAGAAAATTAAAGATGTTTGTGTCATGCTGTGTTGTGCTTTTATAAATAATTATATTGTGCAGTATTGTGTTCCAAAATAAATATTTTTGGACGACTGACGAGAGTCCCTTCTATACTTTCACTAGGGGAGCCAAAATGTAGTTCTTTGTGACGTTTTTTTCAAATATATATATTTTTTTTGATCGGTACAAAATTTGATGCTGGCGAGGTTTGAACTCAACTCACTAGTATCATCACCCAATGACTTTACCACTGTACTACAATGGCACCATTTTTTTTAATTTTTTTTTTTTATATTTTTTTTATTATAAATTTCAATACAAGATAACAATAACTCAGAAGAATTATCATCCGGTAAGAAATTAGTCGGAAGCCTAGCAACAAGCTGAGCTCCAACCCCTTTTTGAATGACCACCCCTAATCTATGAAAAAGAAATTCTCCAACTCGCACATTAGCATCATAATTAGCAATATATCGACGCAGGCGCTTCAGGAACTCTGTGAAATCATCACCAAGCTCTCCTAAAGTAGTGAAAGCAAGTGCCCCAAAACCGAACCCTTGTGACGTGCACTTCTCCAAATATTTTTTTATATTTTTTATCCTCAAAATTGGATGACAAGTGTATTTTTTTCCCTCGAAATTGGGCAGGCAATTGGAAAGCTAATATCGTCGACCGCGGTTAGGCACAATCAAAATGATCGAAAGTCGTACTGATTGAAGATAATCATCCCAAAAATGGAAAAAAAAAACTGTGACCTATACTTCCAATTGTAATCCTGATCGTTGATTGCCAACAAAATTCAGCCATCTGATCTAAATCTGTTGTTGTTGTTACAAAAATGTTATAAAATTGTTACAATATAAGTGTTACACAGATATTACGGTTACAAATGTTAAAGAATCAGTGTTACAAATATTGTTGCAAAAGCAGTTATGAATTGCGTCACAAAAAATAAGCCCCCTACTATGGTCGTCCCAGCACTGCTGAAGCAATCATCTAGTTTAGGTATTTATAATATAACGAGTAATTCGATGAACTTCGTATATAATTAAATTAAATTTAAATAACTTTTTTATGTCGAATAAGAAAAAAATCATCTCTAACAGCGCGTTTGGCTGGCCAAAACTCCTTGATTCGCCACTTTGATGCTTAACCGGGATGTAAAATTTTGTTTCTTGCCAAAACTCCGACTAAATCTCAATCAAAATTGATCCAAAAATATACGCAGGTGAGTTGAATACTTTTCCCGCCAAATTTTTTTTGTTAAAAATGGAAGAAGAAAGGGCGCCCTCTATCCAGAGTAGGGTGCCCTTAGCAATGTGGTACCCATAGTAATCAGGGATGCCCAGTAAAAATTATGGGTGCCTTTATAAATTTTCTTGGATACCAATAACACTTCTTCGGGGTGGCTTTAGTATTTCTCCCGAGGGTACAAATATCACTTTTCGAGCCAATATTTTCCACAAAAGTTTATTTCTCCAAAAACACCTACAAACACATAAAAAACCATAATAAGTACAAAATTGAGTACTAACAATTGTAGAAAATTGAGACAAATCACACACACAAAAAGTGCCTATCAAATACCCCCAAACTTATAATTTGCTAGACCTCGAGGAAATCTAATCTAAAAAATAAAAATCCTAACTCGTTATCGCAGGCATCGCGATTGCACTTAGTGTGTGCAACAAGCCATTGAACCCCTAGGTGGCCCTAGTAGCCGAGTTTTGTCTCGGGAGGGTTTACAAGAGGTGTACCCACAAAACCTTTACTTCAAACCCTAGCTACCTGTGAAGAATCTAAGAACGACACTAAACAATCTCATGTACACGAGTTTGCACTCAAGCGTATTAAAATTCATATATAAGTAAACAGAGCTCTACTCAGATAAACGCACTATGGACATCAATATCCGGATTCAACAAAACACAATCGCATGTGAATAAATCAAGAAGATGAACATGGAGATATAAGTTTTGTGAATGTTGACTAAGAACGGTGTTTCCCAAAATATTTATATGAACGCCAATGCCAAGATGAATCCTAATGGATTGAGGTACTGGTCTTAATCTTAATTCTAATGTCAACTCAACTGGTATATACAAGGTCCCAGCGGTCGATTTATCTATTTTATATTTTTTTTGAGAATCGACAACATGATTAGATCTTTCGGATCCAAGCGCATGCTTCTTGTCAGAAGATTACATGCTTGCTTAAACGACGGAGACAAGGAGAACACACACATATTGTTATCCAAGTGTCATTTTTTTAAATAGGAATAATTGGTATAAAATAATTTAAAAAAATTTATTGGTCTTGACCTCAATCACTCTACTTCATCCTAGCGTTGACAACAAGACGATACTAGGGACCCCTTAGATTGGTTATTGTTATCCTCAATTGGCACAAGTTTGTAGACTCTAGAGTTTCAAAATGCAACTAAAAGTTTCTCCCTTACCCTCCACCCCCCCCCCCCCCCCCCCCCCCCCCCCCCCCCACACACACACACAAACTTAAATCTAACATTGTCCTCAATAACCTAAAGATGAAATTAAAAGCATGAACAAGGAAAAACTATTACCACTTGAAGAAAGGGAAACAAACAAGGATATTACCATGTCGCATGAGCATGGATTACCTCCCAAGAAGTGTTAAGTTTAAAGTCTTCAGCCAGACTAAGAAAGGACTAGTCATCTCATAGAATCATATAGCAATAGCCGGAACAACTGCGGATCATTAAAACCAAATAGAGATGACACAAATAAAAGGAAACAACAATAGGCCAAGAGAATGAACAAACCAAACACAACCTTATCTAATCGAAATCAACTCCAATTATATCTTAATCAAAATCGATCTAAAAAAATACGCAGTTGAGGTGAATACTTTTCCTGCCGAAAACAAATCTGTTGAAAATGGAAGAAGAAGAAAAAGATAAAGGGTGCCCCATGTAGAGTAGGCGTGCCCTTAGCAGTGTGGTGCCCATCATAATTCATGGGTTTCCCTTAGTAAAAATCATGGGTGCCTTATCAAAATTTTAGGTGCCAATAACACATTTCCGGGGTGTCTTTAACACTTCTCTAGGGTGCCTTTAGTAATTTGTCGGGGGTGGGGGGGGGTGTGCAAATATCACTTTTCGAGCCAATTTTTCCACAAAAGTTTATTTATCCGAAAACACCAACAAACACTTAAAATACCATAATAATTACAAAATTTAGAACTAACAATTGTAGAGAATTGAGACAATCAAACACAAAAATGTGTCTATCAGGGAACTTCAAGACAAAATGCACACTTCGTTGAACTTGAGCAGATGCATCAATAACGCACCCTAGAGTACGCAACACAGGCCTGACATGAAGCTTCATATTGTGTAATAGCGCATCCTAGAGTATGTGTCATTTGAAATATGTGGGTGTTACACTTTGTTTATCAACTCTTAATCACGTTACTTGGGACAACTGCACTCCGGCGTTCACACTCAATAATTATCTTGTGCAAAATAAAATAATATTTATTTATTAAGTGAAAATCATGTTGTTTCCGATATTTGCATTATCCGACGATCTTAAATTTTCTTTGAAGTACGCTTGACATGCTTCCTCTTAATATCTGATACTTGTTAAATTTTATGGCGTTCTCAATGTCCGATGTCACATAGTAAGCTTGTATAGTTATCGACAACTTTGGATAAATACTGTCCACTAGGAAATAAACACGTGGTACCAGTTTCCGTTGATGACATAATTACAAGGTACTACGCCATTGAGCATGTTGTCAAAAGGAATACGTGTGCCAACACCTTCAGGTCGTTATTTGATCTAAGTATCACCAAAAAAAAAAAAAAAAAAAAAAAAAATATATATATATATATATAATCATATGATGTTACTACCTCTAACAACATAGTACTAACAATGTATTTACCCATATATGTTCCTTACCATGCTACCATAATTTTTTTACATGGCCATTGCATACAACCCAAGCTACCAAGCATTCCAGAAAATCCTACTTCAGCATCTCCACTAGCAACCTCCTCACATCTTCTACAATAGGTTATCAGAAGTATCTTTTCCAAGAGTTGATGCATAATATGCTGAAATCTTCTTTTAAATATATCGTGGTACATTTTTATTGCTTCAATACAAGTGTAATCATCGATACTATCGGCATGGGTGGTATTTTTGCAAAAACATTTCAACATAACTATTTTTATACGAGAATACCCCATAATTCTTGTAGTATCTGAATATTTATACCGTCCTTCATCCATTTTTAGAATTCTTCTTAGCGCAAAAAATTTGGTTCATACTTATACATTATTTGAGTTTGTATGGGAAGATAAGTAATTCTGTCAATAAATTAATCCCTCAACATTTGTGCAATATGCTCATCACTTAATCTAAGTGAACTCCTGTCAGAGATGTATTTTGACGTTGACTGAGAAATCATGGATCATTACTCTTCTGATCTCCAAATCAATTGAGATATTTGCTACTAAATACAACTGAATATATTAAAAGAAAGTGATAAGAAAAATAAAGATAATATATTAAACTAAGTATAAATCTTTTAACATTGCAATAAATTTGGACCTAGAAAACCCAATCAAGATTAAAGAGGAAAATCTGGGGTTTTGGTTATTAGTTGGAAGAGGACGAAAAATAGAAGAATGAATGAGGGAAAATCATATTTTACTATTTGTTAAATGCTCGAATTCGGATATTTGTTAAATGCTCGAATTCGGATATTTACTCAGTATCCACTTAACACCACTCAGCCGAATATAGAGTATCCAACCAAATGTAACCAAGCTTTCACTCCCCAAACAATTTCCCTACTATACAGGATTTGAGGGGGAAATTCTCTCACCATAGTGTTTGCTTTTATCTTAGATTTTCATTAAGTTTGCATATTATCTTTATTTTTCTTATTACTTTCTTTTAATATATTCAGTTATATTTAGTAGCAAATCTCTCAATTGATTTGGAGATCGGAAGAGTAATGATGCGTGATTTCTCAGTCAACGTCAAAATACATCTATGAAAGGGTTTACAAGAAAATTTCGATTTTCCCTCTGCAAATGTAAACTTCTCATTCCGTTTTATAGATGAAGGTAATATAATCATTTGAGGGTGAGTTTTCACTCCTTGAGAAGTGTTATTACTAGTATCATAAAAAGACCTTTTTTTTTTGCATTAGCTGGTCATAGTTTGAACTTAATGAATTTTAAAGATTAAATTAAAAAATAATATTGAAATATTTAATGAGTACTCGTGAATGTGCACAAAATTGAACTCAAATTTACATAATTTATGAAGGGGATACCAAGATTTTGGTGAGGATGTTATTTCATTTCATTTCATAAAACAAAACAATTTTGATCACTAGATCTCAAGATTAGTATCCATATCAAAGGTTTGGTATCCAATCTTGATCACTCCCTTGCTGCCTCTTCTGTCTGGATTAAGCTCTTTGGTATTCAATATCAAATATTTGGTGCCTCCTCCTCATTCCATAGTTGGCTTAACAGCTGGTTCACTCCAATAATCATTTTGGTAGTTGGAACTCTACCTTTGCCAGCATTTGCTGGTTCATCTGGAAAGCTAGATGTGACTTCATCTTCAAGAATATTTCTCATCTTTTGGATTCTACTGTCAATAGCATCACTCAACATCTTTACTCTTACAACAAGGTGTTACATAACCAAGGCCATCTCATATATAACCTCCACTTCCAAAGACGCTCTGACACTACTACAGAAAGACTTATAAGGCAACATATATACAAATTTGGAATCACTATTAGCATAAGCATCATGGATGTGCATTAGATCACTGCTAGTAGTGATGTGTTCCTCTATACTAATTTTGCTATGGTTGCTGTGTCTTTTTCAAGGAACTATGTGGGAGCAAGAAACTTAAAAGACAACATCCCTGGACTCAACAGACCAGCAAAAGGAGTTGAACTAGCCTTGGAGTAGGAGAAAGAGCTTCACAAGTCTAATATTGATTTTCAAGCTCGGGATGATGCAAGCTCTGCAGGAAATAAAAAAAGCTTACCATAGAGAAGTTCGAGGAAGATATCACCTAGGATTCCATCAGATGCGGGGTGGAAAATTTGAAACTATCGATTTTGTCATAGGAAACTTAACCATAGTGGGGCATGAACAAAACAATTCGGCAATTAAACTTGCAAAACTTTTCGCAAATGATATTTTCATTTTTGTAATGGTGGGATTAAATCTATGGAGAATTTAAAAAAAAAAAACTACTTTTCGATTGTCAAGCTGCTTCAGGACAAATGGTGAGCACAACTATTTTGTTGATTGTACCTCTAATAAGAGAAAAATGCAGATTGCTTCTGTTATGAAAATGGAATTGTCTTCATTTCCTAATAAATACCTTGGTGTTCTGCTTATGTCAGGTAGAGTCAAGTCTGAGCATGTTTGGTCCTTTGTGGAATATCTTCAAAACACTTTAGCTAGTTGGATAGGTAAGTTACTCTCTTTTAAATCCAGGATTACTTTAATTAAGTTTGTTTTGTGTAGCATACCTATCTACAACATGTCTATCTAAAAATGGCCTAATAAATCATCAGAAACTTGTTTTGGTATGTTAACAGTGAGACTAGGAAAGTTGTTACTCTTGATTGGGATCAAACTTGTTCCTTATTGAGGAAGGAGATTTAGGTTTAAGAAAACTTGAAGATATTAATAAATCTTTTCTTATGAAGCTTCTGTGGAGGATTCAAACTGTTGATGTTGAATGGTCTAAGTTCTTTCTGACTAAATATAAGGATAAGAATGGCATTTGGATTACATATTATAGAAAATCCTCTGTCTGGCCGGGATTGAAATGGATTATGAATGATTTATAGGAAAACACTAGATGGATTGTTGGGAGTGGTAATTCCATCTCTGTGTGGTACGATTCTTGGATTTATGATAGTCATATTTCTCAATTGCTTCCTAATAATGATTATATTGCTCAACACAAATATATGAAAGTGAGTTACTTAATTACTAATCATCAATGGGTAATTCCTGAAGATTTCTTAGATTTCTTTTCTGTTAATGACCTTTCCATTCTGCATAAGGAGGATCAAATGATTTGGTGTAGAGACATTTTTGGGAAATTTTCAGTTACAGCTGCAATTGACAAAGTCAGGTTAAATATCATAGTCTCCACTGGTATAAGAAGATTTAGAATCCCTGCATTCACCCTGCTACAACTAGCAATGTTTGGAAAATCGCAAGAAATGTGGGAGCTACTGATGAGAATATGAAGAAGAGAGGCTTTAATAATGCTTCAAGGTGCTACATCTGTCATCAAGATCAGGATACTATGGAGCACACCATGTGGCATAGCAGTTCTGGTCAGTTGCTATGGAGCTGGTTAGGAGGTATTTTTTCCTTTCTCAACTCTCTTTCTTTTGATGATATATTGTCTTTCAGTAAATATAAAAGTCATGTTATTCAAGAACTTTGGTTAATAGCTAGCTTCTGCACTATGGTGGAACTTTGATTTACTAGAAACAAAATGTATTTTGCTGAGGGTGTTAGTAATTTTGAGCAGTCTAAGAAAAAAATCATACACTTCACTCACGATTATAGATTTAGACTTAAAAGATCTATGTGGAATTATGATTATGATATTCACATTCCGAACTTCTTCAATATTAAATATAGACCTATCAAGTTCCTCAGAGTTATTGAGTACTACTTCCTCCTACTAGATGATAATATAATCCTATTGTGTTATGATAGAGCGTCCAAGGGTAACCCTAGTTTGGCTAGTTATGGCTTTGTGGCTCGTAATTTTATGGGTGAATTTGTTGTGGCTAAATCTGGTGGTATTGGGGTAGCCACTAATTTTATTGCAGAGATAATGACTGTAATAAGAGTTATGAAGTGGGCTATTGTTAGTCAAAAGTGGAACGTCATTGTTCAGACTGACTCTAGGTCCATTATTTCGGTGTTCATGAAAGATAACTTACCTTGGATATTTTGGTCTCGATGGCATAGAATTAAATCTTGTGTTCACAGAATTCATTTTAGACATGGTTATACATAAATCAATTTCCCAGCTGATTGTTTTTCCAAGAGAGCAGCGAGTCTGGGAAGAGGTCAGATACGTCGTTACAACTCAAAGCCGGATTTTTTGCATTGCATGGAAATGCTTGATAAGGCTTATTTCAGGTTTTGCTTTAAGTGATATTTCTTGGGCCTTTGTGTTCCGGTCTAATTTTTTGTTTCTTTTTGATCTGTGGATCTCCTTCTTAGATCCATGTTCCTTTCTGTTGTAATTTTGGTTAATAATTTCCCGTTTTCAAAAAGTAAAAAAAAACAGTAAAAAAAAGGACTAGCAAAACTTTCGATTCAATCGTTGTCTCTAGAAAATTTAAATTAGAGAGGTCCAAATCTTTTAAACTTATTCACTACTCTTCGGCCGATTGCCATTACAAATATTAATGATGATATTATGATGTATCTTAAAGAGGATGGTCCGCACGGCGCTAACTTTAGCCCTGCAGAATATCCGTTGTAATTTGAGATAGTTGTTTTTCGGCGCTATATGTTTTCCTATAAAATAAATAAAATAATAAAATAAAAATAATCCCGGGTCCTCATCGGGGTGTGGATATACATTTGTTATTTCATTAAGTCAAAACTGAACTAAGACATCATACTATATACCCACTTGTCACTTGTCAGCTCATGTCGGCTTGCTATCTAGGTTAGAGGAGGCCCCGTACCTAGCGGTTAGGACGGTACCATGCTACTGATTCACTGAGCTTAGAAGTTTGACGATTTTATAAGCAAAATCGATTTTCCTCCCCACAGATCTTTGACCATTTGATTGAGACGACAAAGTGAAACTTATTAGGTTTTGGAAATAAATAACCTAGTGGGTGTTGCCTGCATCCGAATCCCAACCAAGACTAGTGGCGAAGCTAGAATTTAAAGAGGCAAACCAAAAATAAAAACCCAAATTTAGAAAGATATGGGTTACAGTTTGGTCTGGAATCGATTAGAAACGCTGTCCGATCACAATTATTTGCTCATCCATTGCCAGATAATGTGGTAAGAAAACACGTTCCTGCCCCGGTTGTTCACTTTCTTGTCATACATGTACCTCGTGAATTTCTCCAAGGTTTATGGAAAGTAATTAAGATTTTTTCAAATGCAACCGTCTAATTAATGTATTTCACTCTTCCCCTCAGCCACCCACTCCCTTTGGTTCCACTTTTGAATTTTCATGTAATGCATGCACTAAACCAATAAAGTTGTGAAGTTATATGCTCTTGAAACACATGGTTAAATTAAGACGAACCTATATTTTAGGTGCCAAAAGAGGGTCAAAAACACCAAAAGCATCTCCAAGTTCAGGCTACTTAAGTATTTTTTTATTTATTTTTAAATAACTTAACGTCTACGTATGTAGGAGTAGAAAATTTTGTTGTTCCTATTATCTGGTGCTACTTACTCTACTTTTGTTCTCTTCATTTTGCCAGAAGCTTTAATACTTATCTTTCTTGATTTTGGAAGAATCTTGATTAACTTCTACCTAGAAAAAAAAACCTAAGGAATTTCAACTCATTCATTAGTTGAATATTAATGCAGACTTGAAAATAATGGACGATTCTGAATATACTTACTTAGAATACCCAACAATATTGGTCTCTTGGGATATCTGAGAAGCCTTTTTGGCAATTTACCTATTTAAGTTAATGTGATGCGGCTATAAGGATTCCTTGTGCATGTGTTTCCAAAGAGACAGCACAATTACATAAAATTTTAACATTTTTAGTTAATTTTCGTTTCTTAAACAATTTAAAACATCCTCTAATGTCAACGGTTTTCGAGTATAAGACTATAAATATCATCAACTTCATCAATTTATATACACCAAAACTAAATATCCTATCTACCTTCTCAGCACTTCCTAGTTTCTTTCCTTCTAAATTCTCTATTTTCAATTCTCTTTAGATCTGTATACATTTGGAATGGCTGGTGTAGAGGGTTCTCCCGGTAGCTCTATGCATGGAGTTACTGGCAAAGAACAATCATATGCCTTTGCTGTGGCTTCTCCCATGGTTCCTACTGATACAACTGCGAAGTTCGATTTACCAGTTGATTCCGAACACAAAGCCAAAGTCTTTAAACTTTTTTCCTTTGGAAATCCACATATGAGAACTTTCCATCTCTCATGGATGTCTTTTTTCACTTGTTTTATATCAACATTTGCTGCTGCTCCACTAGTTCCTATTATACGTGACAATCTTAATTTAAGAAAAGGCGATGTGGATAACGCTGGAATTGCTTCCGTCTCTGGTAGTATCTTTTCTAGGCTCGCCATGGGAGCTGTTTGTGATTTACTAGGCCCAAGATATGGTTGTGCATTTTTGATGATGCTCTCTGCACCAACTGTGTTTTGCATGGCTCTAGTTGGCTCGCCCGGTGGATACGTGGCTGTTCGATTCATGATTGGTTTCTCGCTTGCTACTTTTGTTTCGTGCCAGTACTGGATGAGTACTATGTTCAATAGTAAGATCATCGGGCTAGTGAATGGTACCGTGGCAGGGTGGGGAAACATGGGTGGTGGTGCAACTCAACTTTTAATGCCTTTGCTTTACGAATTGATCAGAAAATGCGGTGCCACCCAATTCACAGCGTGGCGTATTGCATTCTTTATACCCGGTTGGATGCATATCATTACCGGGCTCCTTGTATTGATCCTTGGACGAGATCTTCCGGATGGAAATCTTGGTGCTTTACAAAAGACAGGAACCGTTGCCAGAGACAAGTTCTCCAAGGTCAGTTAATGTTCATGAGTCATACGTAATGTCTACTAGCAGTCAGAATAAACTTTACAGAAAATGAATTATAACTGATTTGGATCTTGTATTTGTTTATTTAGGTATTGTGGTATGCTGTCACAAACTACAGGACATGGATCTTCGTCCTTCTTTATGGCTACTCTATGGGTGTAGAATTGTCCACCGATAATGTCATCGCCGAGTACTTCTTTGACAGGTTTGATCTAAAGCTTCATACAGCTGGTATTATTGCTGCTGCTTTTGGTATGGCAAACTTCTTCACCCGCCCAATCGGTGGATTCCTCTCTGACTTTGGTGCACGTAAATACGGTATGAGGGCAAGATTATGGAACCTATGGATCCTTCAGACTATGGGAGGTCTGTTTTGCATCTGGCTCGGTCGTTCCAATTCACTTCCCATCTCAGTCTTGGCTATGATCCTTTTCTCCATATGTGCACAAGCTGCATGTGGAGCTACCTTTGGAATCATTCCATTTATTTCTAGACGATCGCTGGGTATTATTTCAGGACTAACCGGTGCCGGTGGAAATTTTGGTTCTGGATTAACCCAATTCTTGTTCTTTACAAGCTCAAAATACTCAACCGCAACTGGAATTACTTACATGGGAATCATGATAGTAGCCATGACTCTTCCAGTAACCCTAGTACACTTCCCACAGTGGGGAAGTATGTTTTTGCCTGCATCAAAACATATTGAAAAATCACAAGAAGAAACTTACTACGGAGCCGAGTGGACCGAAGAGGAGAAGCAGAAGGGACTTCATGAAAATAGTATCAAGTTTGCCGAGAACAGTAGAACAGAGCGTGGTGGACGTATTGCCTCTGCACAAACCCCACCGAACTCTACACCTGCACATGTATAGAACGTTAACGATCCATCACTGTTGATATCTGGATGTCCACAATAATTTCGACAAACGTAAACTTGACCCAAGTTGCAGCTCGCAACTGATTGTCAAGGTAATTGGGGAAGATGGTAACTTGAAATTGATCTTAGTGGTGCATCCACCTCTTGTGGGTTTCCACTATTTTCAAAATTCCCTACAAGTGAACTTTCTTTTGAATGTAATGAATATTTACTCCTCCCTTTTCCTTCTTTATGTATATATTGGTTAACTTAGGGTGGAATCCTTGTTGGGTTCAGTTCAATGAATTGTTAAAATGTTAATGCAATTTTATTTTATTTTCTTATGAATTATACACCTTACTTTACCTGGCTAGATTGGGGTATACCCAGATTAATTGGGGTATACCCATTTTATTCCCATCCAAACTAATATGCTAAAGGGTGTCTAAAAGGTGTTAAAAGACCAAATTGTCCCTAAAAATAACCATGCCGACTAAAATTCATCAAAAAAAAAAATCAAAATCTTTTTCCAAAACTCTAACTATGAAATCAAATCAAAAATAAATAATTTTTTTTGGATTATACGGGTTTTGAGATTGGGTATGATTTTGTACTCAATCTCAAATCCTGTATGATCCAAATTTTTATCAACAGTCGGCATAGTTTCTTTTTGCCGACCTTACCGACTTGTATTAGTCGGTATCTTCCTAGGTTGAATATTGTGCCGACTTTTCATCTCTGAAATTAGCATTTACAGGGTCGGCACGGTATTCATCCTTATACCTTGCCGACTATAGTTTAGTCGGCAGGTTATGAAATTAATACCTTGCCGACTAATCATGCATTTGTAACACCTTTCTGTGTATGTCAAAAATCCTGTAGTCAGCAGGGTATTGTTTTGTCGACCTTGCCGACTTTTCATAGTCGGTAGGGTATTTTTTTGTCGACCTTGCCGACTTTTCATATTTTCAAAAATGAAAGTGTTGATTCCTTCTGTAATTTTGAGTATGAAATCACTCAGCAGCTTTGCAATCCCCTTTGTAAAAGTGTTTGGCTAGTGTAGTTTTATTTCGGTTACATAAAAAAATCTCAAAACAAAAATAAAAATCCTCAAAATTCATAACACATAATCCATGAATTCAATCCAAACAATACCTAATTTGAGAATTTTAATTCAACTAATTAACTAACTAAATTAATTAACCTAAACACATTTTTAGTGTTAATTAAGCAGGGATAAATTAGGCATTTTGAAAATAACTAGTTAAGAGGCTTTGTGTTTTACTTCAAAATGACCTTATTTTGTCTCATTTGGTATACCCCAATTTGGCCAGGTTACTTTGAGCATGGTAGAATTGTCATCAAATTTAAGTTTCAGATTTACAGTTTGCAGTCAAAAAGGTACTTAAAGTAAGTATGCTGTGACTAACCATAACAACAAGGAGGTTGGGTATCCAACCTGTAATAAGCACACTGTTAGTGATCACTGTTCTATGTCCATGACTAATGAGTATGCTTCATAGAAAAATCAAGTCCGGCCGAATTTTGTATCGTACTGAAGATTAGAGTTCCAAGAATGCTGGACACTAGAGAGTTTTGAATTAGACTAGTCATGTGCACAAATAGACAAGCGGAAGTTATTTGGATTTTTGCTTTGTGTTTTGAGTTAGTGGTTGGGAACTTATTAACGTCACGACTTTTGATTGATGTTGTTGTTGTGTTGTTCGCAAAGTCATAGTCTACGGAAAGAACGACCCTATAAGCCTTTACGTGGGTTTGAAATTAAATGAATTCCCACCACCATCTAAATTCTACTGTTCAAAATTGAATAAACAACCAGGATGGTTGTGGCTAGATTCCTTGGCAGGGGTAGAACCATGAGTACATTACGTTTTTTATTTTATTTTTTGTTTAAAGCATGTTAAAAAAAAAAATTTAAATTTTTAGTTGGCTGATGGCCTTTGTAGGACTATTAATTGGGCATCCAAACCACCACTGATTGGCTTTTTTTTCTTCTTCATGTCGAACCTCCAATACATAGATTCATAATATCGATTGAGTCTAAGGGTGCACAGGAACCTAGCCGAAAAACCGGACCGTACCGGAATCGGTGGAACCGTACCTGTTTTTGTATCGAACCGAGGAACGGGGTAAAGGTACCGGTCCAAAAAATAGGAACCGAGGCTAGGGAGGTACAGGTACTCGGCCTTAACCATATCCCATGTCGTCCCGTACCGATTGTACCGATCAATATTGAACGTTAGATTTAGATATAATCTGACGGTGGTAGATTTGTAGTATATATAGAAATTAGGTTAGGGTTTAAAATCAGAAGTGTTTCAAATTTTTTTCCTTCTTCAGTTCTTCTTCTTCGACGCTCTCCTCCTCCATCACTGTGTTCATAAGAACACGCCACCATCACTGTTTTTTTGATTCATTCAACAACAAGTCCACAACAGGTAACTAATTTCTTTGATTATGATTATGATTATGATTGTGATGTTTCTTCTTTTATTTTTATTTTGATTTTGATTATTTTCTTCCTTTTGTGTGATCAGTTAAATTTAGACTGAGGAGTGATCGATCTATCTGTTGGGTACCTGAAATCTCGATCTATCTCGATCCTTTTTGCAGAAGCAGCAAACCAGAAGAAGAAGAAATTTCTCTTGTAAGTTTTTTTGTTTTTTTTCTTCTCCAATGTTACTGATTCCTTATAGTGTTTATTGTTTAATCGTTTGATTTGGACTACTGGGTTAATTGAATTTTTTTAATTTGAGCTTGATTTGGTAAGATGCAATCTAGATCTGTTGGAAAATGAATGAAAATTTTTACCAGAATATTGAAATTGAATTTGTTATTGATTTTGAGAATATTGAAATTGATTGTTGTGCCTCTAATTGATCTGTAACTTTTGTGATTTCAGTAATTAAGATTTTTCTTGTTTTTTTCCATCATGATTCATGAAGGCTTGTAATCAGTTCAAGCCACTTTTTATTAGTATGACATGTTATATTATGTCCAACTATGCACACATTACCATTAATGCATATAATTAGAGTCTGCCTATGTTATGTTACTTAATCCTTTCATGTTGTTGTTGTTGTTGTTATTGTGGCTTGTGAATTGAAATCATGTTTATGTATATATTGTTTTTCAGTGATCAATCATGGATGCATCAAGTCCAGCTAGGGTTCGGAACATTATATGGCGCCATTTCACTAGGAGAAATGTTGCAGAAGCCACTTGTAATTACTGTGGAAAGACATTTAGGGCTCATATCTACAAAAATGGAACATCTGCATTGTGGAAGCACTTAAAGAGATGCACCAATGTTCCTAATTCTAACAGAGCTCACATAATGCTTAGAACTTAGGCTTAATGGTTTATGTGTAATGTGTACTGCAGTGTAATGTGTACTGCATCTTTAATATTTAGTATTTACTTTGAACTTTGATGTTTTATGTCTTTAATCTTTATAAACAATTTGTAGTATTTAACTTTATAAATTATATGTATGAAATTCACTTTTATTTTCAGTTCTTATTTTATTTGTGGTATTCTTTGTGGTTTTGGTGGTTTTATATATGATTAGTGGCTTAGTGCATTGTGTTTGTGTATATGTAGTATGTACAGTGTACTTATGTTTATGTTTATTTGTGATTTCTCAGTGATCAATCATGGATGCATCAAGTCAAGCTTATACAACAGCTACTCCTACACCTACTTCAGCTGCTACACCTACACCTGCTACAGATACAGTTGTTGGATCCTTTATCCAACCAACAGATGGAGCAGCAAAGCCAGAGACAGCAGCAACAGATGTAGAAGCTACTTCTACTCAAATGGGTGGTAAGACAACATCTGATATTTGGAAACATTTCACTAGGAAAAATGTTCAAGAAGCTGATTGTAACTACTGCAACAAGACAATAAAGGATCATACTGGAAGGAATGGTACAAGTGGAATGTAGAAGCACTTTAACAGATGCAAGAAGAATCCTAACAAGCCAAAGGTAAAAGGACAACAAACTCTGACAGTAAAACCTTCAAAACTAGGTGAGCAGGATGGTCAGTTAGTCTCTACTATTTTCAGTCAAGAAAAATGTAAAAGGGCAGTTGTTGAGTTTATTATAATTGATGAGATGTCCTTTAGAGCAGTTGAGGGTGAAGGCTTTAGGAGACTGATGCATGTCTTAGAGCCTAGATTTGATGTACCAAGTAGAATGACTGTTTACAGATCTTTATTAGAAATGTATGTAGAAGAAAAAGATAAGTTGAGAAATTACTTCAAGTCAAGCAAGCAGAGGGTTAGTTTAACAACAGACACATGGACTTCACCAAATAATTTCAACTACATCTGTGTAACAGTTCATTTTATTGATCAGCATTGGAAGTTAGAAAAGAGAATTCTTATGTTTTCTGAAGTTAGTGGTCACAAAGGAATTGATATTGGTGAGATGTTGGAGAAGTGCTTGTCAGATTGGGGGCTTAAAGATGTTTTTTCTGTCACTTTGGATAATGCTAGTGCCAACAAGGTTGCAATGGATTATCTGACCACTAGTATTGTTTCAATGACAAGGGCAAAAGAGAGAGCTAAGTACTTGCATGTAAGTATATGATTTATTTATTTTTACTTTCTAGTTAGAATTGTGTTTGTTAGTTATTACTTTGAACAAAAATCTAATACTTGTATCAATCTACATCTTTTCAGGTAAGGTGTACAGCTCATGTACTTTCACTTGTTGTAAAAGATGCTGTAAGGGTCTACAACAAATCAATTGCAAGAATCAGGTCAGTTGTCAAGTATATTAAGGGTTCTCCAGCTAGGTTGGCTAAGCTTAGGCAATGTGCAAATTTAGTTGGAATAGAGTCTAAGATAGCATTGATATTAGATGTTAAGACTAGATGGAACAACACATTCTTGATGCTAGAGGCCGCACAAGTGTATGAAAGAGCTTTCATTAGGTTAGAAAGGTATGATAGGGAATATCAAAAGTTGTTTTATTTCCCTAAAGATGGTGAGAAAGAATTACCCAATGCCGATGATTTTGATATTGATGTTAATGTTGGTAAAGAAGAAGAAGTTTTTAGTGAAGAAGAAGAAGAAGAACTTGATGTGAAAGGCAAGAAGAAGGCACAAAATAAGAAGAAGAAGGCAATAGTGAAGAAACCTGCTCCATGTCAAGAGGACTGGATCTTTGCCATAGGCCTTGTGAAATGTTTGAAGGTAGTCTTTGATGCCACTATTGCATTTTCATCCTCAACTAAGGTAACAACACATAAATTCTTATGGCAATTAGTTCTCATTTATGAACAACTAGTTGAGTTTAGAGATAATGTAGATGAAGATCCTTTTATTGCAACTATGGCTGCCAAAATGTTTAAGAAGTATAACAAATATTGGGGTGATTATGCAAAGATGAACTCTACAACTTTTTTTGCCATGTTGTTGGATCCTAGAGAGAAAGAAAAAGGACTAGAATTTGCTCTTGAGTGTTTGTATGGGAAGAAGTCTTCAAAGGTTGAACTTGTTATGAGGAGTGTGTTATTGGATTTTAAGATTCTATTTGAAGAATATAAGGATGTGTATTCAGTTCATGAGGAGGAGTCAAGTACTTCTATGCAGGGACAAGCCAAATCTGTGTTAAGTAAACCAGGGGCAGGGCCAAGTCGTATGAAAGAGTTGATGTCAAGGAGTAAGAGGCATAAGAGCAACCCAAATGATGATGTGGGCAAAACAGAGTTGGATAGATATTTCATAGACAAGTTTGAAGAAGGTGAAGGAGAAGATGGTGATGATGAGGAGTTTGACTTATTGGGTTAGTGGAAGACCAACAGTAACAAGTATAAGATACTTGCACATATGGCTAAGGACATACTAGCCATTCCTGTGTCTTCTGTTGCCTCTGAATCTGCTTTTAGCACAGGAAAGCGAGTGTTGAGTCCTTGTAGAAGCTCTTTATCTACAAGGACAGGAAGCCAATACAACTTGATCTTCTATGTGACTACATACCAGATGACAATATTGAAGTTGAAGAAGGTAACATATACATATTCTATTCATTCCAATCTTTTTCCTTGTTACTTTTTTTAGTAATAGACTAATAGTTACTAACTGAATAACTGCTATTACTTGTTTTTACAGCGTTACTTGGTCCTATCAACAATAATGCCACCACCAGTGTTGCTGCCATGGAATAGATTTTCAACACTTTGTATTTTCCACCAGTGCTACTTGTTACTTTTGTTTTGCTACCAGTGCTACTTGTTACTTTTGTCACCAGTAAGACTATTGTTTGTGTGTGTGTCTGTCAGTCAGTCTTTTGCTACTTGTTACTTTTCCAGATTTTCAGTCTTAACTTTTAACATAAAAAAATTTGTCTGCAAAACTGACAGGAAGTACCGACTGGTACCGGAACTGTGCCTGGTACCGTACATGTACCGAATGGTACCGGAACCGAGGTACAAGGTACAGGTACCATTCCAAAATTTTGGAACCGTGGCTAGGGAGGTACAAGTACTCGTCCTCAGCAAGAACCGAGCTGAACCGTACCGTGTGCACCCTTAACTGAGTCTGAATTGGGCTTGTTACAAGACTTTGGCTGATCATAAAAAAATTATATCAAAGCTTAAGCTATAACCATCGTCGACACTTCTCTAGACATTCATACCACAGGATTTTACCATTACTATTACACAGCCAATTCTAGATTCCTAGAACAAGTAAACATGATCTGTTGAACGATTATGTTTGGGTTGTTAAAACAAACTTGCAAAAAACGGTGGTGTTAGGATCAGTAAATGATACATCCATTTTACAAGGTTGTCAATAACAAGGTAACAAAATAAACTAAAGTAACAGAGATCAAGTGGCTCGATCTGAAACGGTTTGAATCGATCTGAATTTTCTAAAGAGCAATTGGTGGTGCTACTGAAGTTGTTGTTGTTACTGCTGATTAGCTAAAATGTTGATCATATGTCAAGAAGTGGATGAGCTTACTTTTACCAAGCAGATTAGCTAAAATCTCAAACAAAGTGGATAAGCATATCTTACCAACTTGGTACAGTGATTTAGTTTTTTGATTGCAAAAAATTGAAATTCTATTAATACTAATCGAGTTTGCAGTTTTATAAACCTTATTCACTAGATCAGTTTGATAATAATAAGTGGGAAAGTTCCTTAAGAGATTATCGAAAGAAAATCAAAATAAGTTGTTGTAATTGAAAAAGTGGGGGTACAACAACCGCACCCAATAATTCGTTCGGCAATCTATATGGACCAAAATCCAATATAATTCCGAGAGCACCAACTTAAAAGTGAGACTGAATCAAGAAATATATCAAAGAGCTTTATCTCTTTTTCTCAATACAATCAACAAATCGAACAGATAGAAGTCCGTGAGCCTGATTGATATGAGAAATAACTTGGACGGTACCAAAGACCAATGCCCAAATGTCAACCAAGTTATATCCAACAATTAAGGTCGGATTTATCAACTGATTGAATTACGCACAACCTGTGATATTTCAATTATATAAACAAATATAATACGTAAAAGAAATAACACCGACACCAAAAAAATTGTTAACGAGGAAACCGCAAATGCAGAAAAACCCCGGGGCCTAGTCCATCTTTGAACACCACACTGTATTAAGCCGCTACAGACACTAACCTACTACAAGTTAACTTCGGACTGGAATGTAGTTGAGCCCTAACCTATTCTCACATCGATTAAGGTACAGTCGCGTTTCTTAAGCCTCTAGAACCACGCCGGATTCTGCGCACTTGATTCTCTTAGTTGATCTCACCCACAACTAAGAGTTGCTACGACCCAAAGTCGAATACTTATAAACAAATCCGTCTCCCACATTTATGTCTATCCTTTATTCTTTTTGTTCCGTCTTTTGATACAAAGATCAAGGTGAAAATGAACCAACTAATAACGGTCTTATACTCCCGAAGAGCAACCTAGAAATATTATTCACCTCACAATAACTTACTGATTAACAAAAGAAGTTATTGCGAAATCACAAGAGTCTGAGACGAATAACTTGTTGTGATTATTTTTTTATATCTTACCTATCGGAGATAAATCTCGTGTAAATTATAGAGAAGATAAAACTCAATAAGATAGAACAAGTAAGATTAGAATACGCAACTATAGAGAAAATAGTTGGATCTGGCTTCACGAATCCCAAATGAAGTCTTCAAGTCGTTAACCTAATAATGGTTTTGGAAAAATCTAGGTTAAAGGAGAATCGACTCTAGTTTGCAACTAGGACACAGAAAAGTGTCGGGATTAGGTTTTCCAGTTGCTAGAGTTCTCCCTTATATAGCCTTTCAAATCAGGGTTGCTTACAATCAAAGCTAAGATAGCTTAGTAACAAAGCATTCAATATTCACCGTTAAATGAACTCCTAATTTAAGATTCAAGCTAAGTCTGCTTAGAAATTAAGCAATCAATCTCCACTGTTAGATGGTCTTAGCTTGTTACACACAAATGAAATATACTTATATTTAGATATGGGTAACCGTACCTAAGCGTGTATATTGGGTTGGCTCAATAACAGTTAACCAAAGTTAGCCATATGAACACTTTTATCTTAGCTGTATTCATCTAACACTTCTAGATTGAATATGATAATCAATCAATAGTGATAGATAATCAAATGAATCTAATTGTGTTTCATATAAATTTGTTCAATTGTTTACTATCTCATAGAAATATTCATGAACAAATTGAAACGAAATCGGATTGATTCGTAATAGTACAAAGTACTTATACAAGAATCAATTCATGAACATTAAGCTACGGTTTGCAAAGTTAATTTGCGTTCCTTAAATCATAAATGTTTTAGTTCATGAGTATGAGAATCATACATAACCGATTTTAGAACTTAACCACTGTGTTCGCAAACTGGGTACGCGAACATCAGCTCTGGACCTTGGCCTAGTCAAGCCGTTCACAAACCCGGTTCGCGAACAACTGTTCCGGACCCAACTCAGGTAAACCCGTTCGCATACTAGTTACGCAAAAAAGAGTTCCGGACCTCCTCAGGTGAATTTGTTCGCATAGCTGATCTTACCCACAACTAAGAGTTGCTACAACCCAAAGTCAAAGACTTATAAACAAATCTGTCTCCCACAGATATGTCTATCCTTATTCTTTTTGTTCCGTCTTTTTATACAAAGATCAAGGTGAACAGGAACCAACTAATAACGGTCTTATACTCCCGAAGAGTAGCCTAGAAATATTATTCACCTCGCAATAACCTAACTGATTAACATAAGAAGTTATTGCGAAATCACAAGAGTTTGAGACGAATAACTGTTATGATTATTTTTTATATCTTACCTATCGAAAATAAATCTCGAGTAAATCTTAGAGAAGATAAAACTCAATACGAGAGAAGAAGTAAGATCAGAATACGCAACTACAGATAAAATAGTTGGATCTGGCTTCATGAATCCCAAATGAAGTCTTCAAGTCGTTAACCTAATAACGGTTTTGGAAAAACCTAGGTTAAAGGAGAATCGACTCTAGTTTGCAACTAGGACACAGAAAAGTGTCGGGATTAGGTTTTCCAGTTGCTAGAGTTCTCTCTTATATAGCCTTTCAAATCAGGGTTGCTTACAATCAAAGCTAAGATAGCTTAGTAACAAAGCATTCAATATTCACCGTTAGATGAACTCCTGATTTAAGATTCAAGCTAAGTCTGCTTAGAAATTAAACAATCAATCTCCACCGTTAGATGGTCTTAGCTTGTTACACACAAATGAAATATACTTATATTTAGATATGGTTAACCGTACCTAAATGTGTATATTGGGTTGGCTCAATAACAGTTAACCGAAGTTAGCCATATGAACACTTTTATCTTAGATCTATTCATCTAACACTTCTAGATCGAATACGATGATCAATCAATCATGATAGATAATCAAATGAATTTAATTGTGTTTCAAATAAAGTTGTTCAAATGTTCACTATCTCATAGAAATATTCATGAACAAATTGAAACGAAATCGGATTGATTCGTAATCGTACAAAGTACTTATACAAGAATCAATTCATGAACATTAATCCACGGTTTGCAAAGTTAATTTGCATTTCTTAAATCATAAATGTTTTAGTTCATGAGTATGAGAATCATACATCACCGATTTTAGAACTTAACAACTGTGTTCGCAAACTGGGTACGCGAACAGCAGCTCCGGACCTTGGCCTAGTCAAGCCATTCACAAACCTGGTTTGCGAACAACTTTTTCGGACCCAACTCAGGTAAACCCGTTCGCATACTAGGTACGCGAACAAGAGTTCCGGACCTTCTATGGTAAAAAATTTCTCATACTAGGTACACAAACAAGAGTTCCGGACCTGAATCATCACAATACAGTTCACGTACTGGATATGCATACCGTGTTGTATCCAGACATGGGTAATCATTCTAAACTCTCATTTCAATCATTGAAACATCCTTAGAAGACGAAAATGGTAATCTCAAACATACCATTAGCTTCAAGTAATTTTCAAGTGATCGAATGATCAATACGAAACTTCCCAAGCTAACATCAAATGACTGTCTCACACAAATCATATAAGATGTTCAGGGTAATTTTCACATGATCATCTTTTGAATTAATATTTAGTTTCCAACAAATAAATTATCTCCAACTAAACTCGTCAAGAATACGATGAACATAGCTAATGCAAAAAGCTTCCAACACATATTTCGAGAAAAAGATAAGCGGGATAAACTCGGCTTGAAATATCAAAAAGTGTATAATGTAAAAGTATATATAGCTATATGACTTAGTCTCATTAGAAGATAGAATATAATAGACTTCTGAGTGATAGATAAGTGTTAGTCTCCACATACCTTTTGTTGATGAAGTTCCTCTAAGCTCCTCAGTAGATCTTCTTCTTCAATTGGTGAACGTCGTGAAGTCTAAAGCTCAACTACACATCCTATCCTAATCCGAGACATAGCTATAAGAAACTAGAAATCAAGTATATAGTGTTGATCAACTAAACTTGACAAACAAGCTTGAGATAGCAACGCTTGCGAGTTCAACCGAGCAGTGCTCTAACAACCTCCCTCGTTGTCAATTTTTGTGACAAAACTATCAATACATATGGATTACAAAATAAATAAATTTTGTAGCTTCTCATCCATCATGCTTGATTTCCTTGGCTCTTAAACTTTCCTTGAATTCTTCGCTACTCCAAGTACTCCAGCGATTTTGAACGTGTTCAACTCGGCATCATTGTTGTTGAAGTTCCATAGCCATAATAATAAGAAAACAGATGTTCTTAATCATTGTTAATACTTCCATCTTACAATGTAAACCATTCCCCCTTACATAATGATCCGTAAACCATATGTATGTAGTGTGAACTACCAAATAATTCTCCACCTTTTTTTCAATATAAATTAGCAAAGGTACGAAAACTACGGGATTTTAATGAAATTTCCAAAAAGATAATTCATGACTGAAAGAGAACATATCAACTTTGTTTCGATGATTTCACCTAGTCGAAACTTAGTTTGTATCCATCAAGGATTTTATAAAGATACAAGATAAGTCCTACAATATTCCACAGCCGCACTCCCCACAAAGATATGGCAATTATGCACAAGTTCATTTAAGAACTCTCCCCCATTTGATGCCATTCCCAAGAGATCAGCATGAGCGACCTTACATTTACGAGAAAAGAAGGATTTCTTTGGACGTTAACAAATCACATGGAATTGTATCCAGTAAACTCGAATAAATTAACCACAAGAAGATCTTATTGATTAATTTAATCAGAAACACTTAGCATAAGAAAAACTAACGGAGCCATACAGTACATTCACATAAAAGTGGATCAGGGAAAGATCAATACTGCGGAATTTTCAAAAGTTCACTCTATCTTTTATCAATATTTGCATAAAGACATAATAGACTTAACTTTTGAGCATTTATGAGATACTAGCACAGTTCACGAACGTAAAAGCATACATCTCATAAGCAATTACAATATATAAAATCAAAAAGATTAAATACTGTAAAAATCATCTTCCAAATAACTTAGAATTTAAATATAAACAAATCTAAAAACATTAGAAGATGAAAATCGTTGGAAATAGCTATGTGTAATCATAATAATTGCTATACCAAACCCTAGTTATCATTCTTAAACATAATAAAAAATTCTCATAAGAAGTCTCCTAGACATAAACCAACTCCTAAGAACCAAAACAAAACCGTACTAAAATCTAAGTACACTTTCAGAACCCTCACGGGTTTTAAGACCTTTGAGCTTGTGATTGACAGCATCTACTGCTTATTCGGAGAAGATATCCTTATTGAGAAGATCTTAAACATGCGTTTTCATGAGAACAAGGTGGAATTAACCTTTTTCAACTCAGTTCATAACACATCGAGACCTTTCATAGTATCAACGAGCTGCAGTTTTGCTTCCTCAAAGTATTTAAGAAAATCATGAAAAGCTTCAACAGAAATCATCTCATCATGCTCTACATCTTGATGAGTATATGCATAGTAGCATGAGACATCAGGATAGTCTTCATAGTTTTGATATTTGAAAATGTCATCTTCTACTGGTGTTCTTTTCTTCTTCCCTTTGGATCCGTAACCAATACACTTATCAAGAAATCCTTTTGTAAAATCACAAATGCGAGAAGGAGAAGACATTCTTGATAAAAAAAATAACCTAGAGTGAGATAACTCAAATCAATAGGATAGGTATATAAACGGTTTCACAGGGAATATATTTTTAGGGTTTTAGAGTTGGTTCGTGACATGTAACAAATGGGTACCCATACGAACACAAACTTAACCCACAAAAGGAAACTTAGAAATGTTGTAAAGTCCCATCCACAAAGCATAATGGTTACACAGCAATATTTTGCTACACGAAAAAATGTTTTTCACAAATCTTAGCTCAATAAATTTTATATTCTCACGAGGAAAATTTGGAGCACAAGAGTAGCACAAAAAATTGTAACAACTAAAATTTTCAAAATAAAAATTCAACTAGTAGACACTTTGAATAAAAACTTTAACAACTAAAATATTTATGCAGCGTTGTCTGTGGGCAATAGTCTAGCTATCAATCGATAAGAGAACAGCTCAACTAAATGGAGAATATTTCTGCCATCAAGTATACCTGATCATTAGCATATCTTGCTCAGCAAGATTTTTTTATGAGTAAGATTCCAAACCTTGTGATTAATTAACACAAGTATGAGCATTATGCTCGTCAAATGAATAACATTCTTGGTTAAACCTCTTTTTCCTTCTAAATTTTGGAGGAAACCCTCTTTAATGTTAAAAAGCATCATAAAACTTACTATCATCAAAGTATGAAGCCAAGTTTGAACCCTAACTTGAAGAAGTTTGTCTGGATGAATTTGACAACCTGTTGGTAAAATCTTTGTACCCTTCAATTATCATATTTAGGTTGTCCTTCACATCTCCATTGTTGTTTACACTTTCTGGTACCTTTTTCACACCTTGAAAAACATCCTCCACCTTAGTTTGAGGAAGATATTTTGAAATCTTCCTGATCGATTCGCGTTAACGCTACTATTACAGGTTCGAACGTTAGAAGAGCAGATTGAACTGACTTAATTTCCTGGAAGGTTTCACAGGGTGAGTACTAAAACCGGTTGGTTTAGACATACGAATGTCAGTTACACCTGTGAGTATTAAATCTAAGGTGTGTTGAAGTCTACCAATATAGTTGTCATCCAACCTTAATTTGCATTTTCGTCGAATATGTCCTTTTGAATTACAAAAGAGACACAATTTCTGATTACCAGAGTGATTGGAGTGAATACGTTTAACAACATCGTTGAAAGATTTCTTCCTTCCGTGAGATGTGGTGATTCCTTGATCATAGGAAGTTACAAGCACATCTTTATCAAAAGGAAAGGTTTGTAATTTAGCTTCCGAAACTGATTTTATTAGAGAAACATGATTACAATTCGTCACGTTTTCTAACATCTCAGATGTGTCGGAAACAATTGGTACAGTGAGCTCTTTAGAACAAACCTCACATTGAATAAAGGATTTACTCAGTGGACGTTTAATTCTTAACGCATTCTCCTCAAGATTGGCCTCGAGTAAAGTTTTTGATAAACTTACCCCAGCTTTTTTTTCACGAAGAATCTTTAATTGAGAGTCACGGTCATTTACCATACTAATAAGCATATTGATTTTGTGTTTCAGCCGATAAACTTCAGCGGCCTGGATTCTAACTTGTCGTAGAATTGCTGCGCTTTCATGGGCTACTTCCCTTTCTACTTCAGAGTCAGACTCGTCATTAAGATAATGAGGGTAACACTTATCAATATTTGTCTATTTCATGGGAACAGAATGTTATGTGAGATCGACAAGTCTTTCTCTTTAATAGATTTCATAGAAACATAATTTTTATTCCTAGTGATGCGTTTGTCAGAGATAGCACTTCTGTCCTTAGATTCAGATTGCTACAAACACAGACTTATAAGGTCTTAATGTGTTTGTCTTCTCTGATACCAATTGAAAAAGCGGGGGTACAAAAACCACACCCAATAATTCGTTCGGCAATCTGTATGGACTAAATTCCAATATAATTCCGAGACAACCAACTTAAAAGTGAGACTGAATCAAGAAATATATCAAAGAGCTTTATCTCTTTTTCTCAATACAATCAACAAATCGAACAGATAGAAGTCCGTGAGCCTGATTGATATGAGAAATAACTTGGAAGGTACCAAAGACCAATGCCCAAGTGTCAAGTTATATCCAACAATCAAGGTCGGATTTATCAACTGATTGAACTACGCACAACCTGTGATATTTTAATTATATAAAAAAATATGATGCAGAAAAGAAATAACACATACACCAAAAAATTTGTTAACGAAGAAACCGCAAATGCAGAAAAACCTCGGGACCTAGTCAAGCTTTGAACACCACATTGTATTAAGCCGCTACAGACACTATCCTACTACAAGTTAGCTTCGCACTGGAATGTAGTTGACCTCTAACCAAGTCTCACACCGATTAAGGTACAGTCGCATTCCTTACGCCTATAGAACCACGCCAGATTCTGCGCACTTGATTCCATTAGATGATCTCACCCACAACTAAGAGTTGCTACGACCCAAAATCGAAGAATTATAAACAAATCTGTCCCCCACAGATATGTCTATCCTTTATTCTTTTTGTTCCGTCTTTTGATACAAAGATCAAGGTGAACAGGAACCAACTAATAATTCGGTCTTATACTCCCGAAGAGCAGCCTAAAAATATTAGTCACATCACAATAACCTAACTGATTAACATAAGAAGTTATTGCGGAATCACAAGAGTCTGGGACGAAGAACTGTTGTGATTATTTTTTATATCTTACCTATCGTAGATAAATCTCGAGAAAATCTTAGAGAAGATAAAACTCAATATGATAGAACAAGTAAGATCATAATACGCAACCACATAGAAAATAGTTGGATCTGGCTTCACGAATCCCAAATGAAGTCTTCAAGTCGTTAACCTAATAATGGTTTTGGAAAAACCTAGGTTAAATAAGAATCGACTCTAGTTTACAACTAGGACACGGGAAAGTTTCAGGATTAGGTTTTCCAATTGCTAGAGTTCTCCCTTATATAGCCTTTTAAATCGGGGTTGCTTATTAATCTCAAATCTGAGATAGCTTAGTAACAAAGCATTCAATATTCACCGTTAGATGAACTCCTGATTTAAGAATCAAGCAAAGTCTACTTAGAAATTAAGCAATCAATCTCCACCGTTAGATGGTCTTAGCTTGTTACACACAAATGAAATATACTTATATTTAGATATGGGTAACCTTACTTTAACGTGTATATTGGTTGGCTCAATAACATTTAACCGAAGTTAGCCATATGAACACTTTTGTCTTAGCCGTATTTATCTAACCCTTCTATATCAAATATGATGATCAATCAATCATGATAGATAATCAAATGAATCTAATTGTGTTTCAAATAGAATTGTTCAATTGTTCACTATCTCATAGAAAGATTCATGAACAAATTGAAACGTAATCGTACAAAGTACTTATATAAGAATAAATTCATGAACATTAATCCACGGTTTGCAAAGATAATTTGCATTCCTTAAATCATAAATGTTTTAGTTCATGAGTATGAGAATCATACATAACTGACTTTAAAACTTAACCACTGTGTTCGCAAACTGGGTACGCGAACAGCAACTCCGGACCTTGGCCTATTCAAGCTGTTCGCAAACCCGATTCGCGAACAACTGTTCCAGACCCAACTCAGGTAAACCTATTCGCATACTAGGTACGCAAACAAGAGTTCTGGACCTGAATATGCATACCGTGTTGTATCCATACATGGGTAATCTTTCTAAACTCTCATTTCAATCATTGAAACATCCTTAGAAGACGACAATGGTAATCTCACACATACCATGAGCTTCAAGTAATTTTCAAGTGATCGAATGATCAATACGAAACTTCCCAAGCTAACATCAAATGACTGTCTCACACAAATCATATAAGATGTTCAAGGTAATTTTCACATGATCATCTTTTGACTTAATATTTAGTTTCCGACAAATAAATTGTCTCCAACTAAACTCTTCAAGAATACGATGAACATAGCTAATGCAAAAAGCTTCTAACACATATTTCGAGAAAGAGATAAGCGAGAGAAACTCGGCTCTAAATATCAAATGTGTATAATTTAAAAGTCTATATAGCTATACGACGACTTAGTCTCATTAGAAGATAGAATATAATAGACTTCTGAGTGATAGATAAGTTTTAGTCTCCACATACCTTTTGTTTATGAAGTTCCTCCAAGCTCCTCAGTAGATCTTCTTCTTCAATTGGTAAACGCCGTGAAGTCTAAAGCTCGACTACACATTTTATCCTAATCCGAGACATAGCTATAAGTAGACTAGAAATCAAGTATATAGTATTGATCAACTAAACTTGACAAACAAGCTTGAGATAGCAACGCTTACGAGTTCGACCGAGCAGTGCTCTAACAGTAACTCAAATGGGAGTGCAGATTTAACTTATTTTTTAGACTCTGTTAGATGAATTATCGTCCATGCCAAAAGAGTTAAGTAGGTACCCTCGGTGCCTTTTATGCATAATTTAATTACGAAGTATGATTAATTTTTGTACTTAAGTATTAACATTAAGATTATGATTAGCAACCAGAAATTAAAGTATTGTTATAGAAAAGAATCACCTTATAGCATCTCCAATGCGTGAAATTGTATTTCCTATTTGAATGTCATATATGATTTCTACAACTTTTTCATAATTTCAACTCAAATGGGAACTTTAAAGTTTAAGGATTATCTAGCAAGCAGTTTGGATCCACCAGAGGATCCACGCCATATTAAAAGGTAGTATTAGTTAGTTAACAAAAATCGTACTCCCTCCGTCCCTATTATATAGGCAGAGTTAAGAAATTTTCTAGTCCCATTAGATAGACGGAGTTCCATTTCCAAGGATGTTTATTCCATATATACGCTTATTTATAATGCATGGATATAACAAGTAAGTTCATGTCTCTAGTCTTGGGAATAAGATAAAGGGTAAAATAATAAAAGTGACGGATATTTATGAAATCCATATTTTTTCTTATTCTAAGAGAATTGGCAAGTACATCTTTTTAACTCCCTATATAGTTTTGATAAGTGTATTAATACATTTACCAAATTTATTTAGTTGGGGATGTTCTTATTTAACTTCCTGTGATTCTGGAAAAGTTGAGTTTAAATCAACCAAGGATGTCTTCCAAAAACGTCCACATTAGAAGCTCAGGGATGTTCAGTTGGGGATGTTCTTATGGAATTGTAAAGAGTTACATGGTAAAGCGAAAATTCTCTGCAGCCCCCGGTTTTTTTACGCCAAAAGTTGACACCGCTTACGTGTCAACTCTGTATTGGTTCATTCCTTAAAACAGGCCCTCTGTTTTTCCTGGTGGGGTGGGGAGGGGAGGAATCAATGGTGGATTTAAATGCCACATAGTGGTGCTAAAAAAGTGGGGGCAAAAACCGGAATCCCTGTAACACTGTCGATGGTGAAACTTTATAAATAAACTAATAGGGGGTGAACAGACAGCTAATTATGCCAGAGTTGAAGAAGTGAATTGTTCCAAAAATCTAATTTTGCGAAAAAGAACTGTTTGCCTTAGTTAAAACTTTTTTGTCAGAGTTGAAGAAGTGAATTGTTCCAAAAATCTAATTTTGCTAAAAAGAACTGTTTTCCTTAGTTAAAACTTTTTTGAAACTGCCTCGACTCGATGCATGTAAAATTAAATTGTCCCCATTGATTGTTAAAAAGATGATCGTAAGAAAAAATGAAGTTGACTTTCTAAATTAAGTTGAGATCGAATTTGACTAGAAAATAATGTCAAAAGAACTTGTGCAGGTAGGGGATAAGAGGGGTGATGATAAAGTGGGGATGCACGAGCATCATCATAGCCAGGTGATGCATCTATTGCTAGTACTGGTACTCACATAAAGACACTACCCTCGCAACTGTGCTATGAGCTGGTGGTGGCGTTCATCTTCATGATATATCTACATTTTCTTGCTGATCACGAGCCCATTAAAAGCCCAGTTCATTTAATCTCTCCTTGCTCCTTTTTATAAATTCTCTCTTCTTTCTCACTCATTGAAGCATCCCAGGATCAACACATAATCTAGCTATCTAAAACTTTGAAATGCCTACAGTGAAGACTTGCACTAAACTTTTCTTCCTAATATCATTCATCTTCGTCCTCTCATTATGGATGCCTAAGTTTGTAGAAGCTACAGCCAGACGTCTACGACCACAAGATCAAATTAGGGATCATGAAGATTTTAAACCTGGACAGCCCGATGAAAGCGCCATCAAACATGCGCAAGAAGTTGTTCGTGGTAGTGGAGGTGAATTTGAGAGTTGTATGCCAAAAGGTTTCCGGCATTCTTCTGCTCCTAGTCAATTTGTAAATTATGGCGTTGTTGGTTCTACAATGTGTACAACATCTTCCGGTGGTCATCATAATAGAACTTCATAACCGATTGAGCTGGCTAGGTAGCGAGCTTAATCATAAGGATTTGATAGACCTGGTTCAATGCATATAGTATGTATGATAACCTCTTGATCTGTTTTTTCTCCCCCGCCACTTCTGCCGTGTTATTAATCAACTTAAGTCTACTTTCAATATTTGGACCTGTACCACTTTTCCTTCTCTTTTCTCAACTCTTTGTAATACGCTTTTGTTAGCCTTTACATACGGAGAGAATAAAATTCTACAATGTCATCATAGTATTTCGTTCTTCTTTTGTAGATTATATATATAATATATGCACTCATGTTAATTACACTTTGTTTTTTTTAAATGCAAAAAGAGATACATGAATCTTAATTAAGAAGTTTACGGTGAGCATCTCCTTACTTATGTGTTCGGAGATGAAGTATGGGGAAGAAGTATTCCATGTTGGAATCTTGCAACAATTAACAGCACGTTAGATGTATCAAAATAATATGTAAAGAACTGAATCAAAACAATTCTACCGAAACAACTTGACGAGGGCAGAATCACAGGTTCAACAAGTTGTCCTTAACACATTAGTTCGCGGGTATACTCGAGATGAGTAATGCTAAACCTCTCACAGCGAAGATGTGTCCAGGATAAGACTGCCCGATATAACTTGTGTTAGCACAACGCAAGTTACCCACTCTTGAACTTAGCAACAGGGATTGGAAGTGAACACGTCGCGGAAGATAAAACAAGAAGATGGTGAAAAGAAGAGTCACTTCTGATATGTCTTCTAAACAGGTTTTCGAGTACGTAGTATTTATAGGAGAAGATTACTTGTAAATCAAGTTAGATTTAGGTTTCCGTATAAAACAAGTTTCTTGTAAAACAAATCAAAAACGAAAAAGGAATTCTCCTATAAATAAAACACTTAATAAAATTATTTTTGGAATTATTTCATAAAGGAAAAACTAGCAAAAATAGTATCGAGTAGACACGCGACTTGGTGTATGGTGTACATGCACATTTCATGGGTTGGGCCATGTATCTTTCGCCCCACCCGCTCCACCCTCGTTTTTCAATATATCCATAGGAATATGGTTATATAGTGGAGCTCCTTTTCAATATATCAAAGAAATGAGTGAGCATGCATAGAACCCTTAGTTCCTAAGATCAAACCACACCAAGACCAAAATATTAAAACTAAAAACTAATTTTTCTCCAACATACCACTCTTTAGATATTTCAAATCTTCTAGTAGCATGCTTAGCCAATATATCCGTTGGTTTCTTATAATTTGTACTAATATGCTGACATATCCAGCTATTGAACTTATTTAGATAATGTTTGATTCTTTAGATTCTTTCTTGATAGAATTCTTTGATTCTTTCACGATAGGCATGTGAATACTCCATTGATGGCGCAACAATATTCTTAGAGTCTGTTCGCAGCTTTAGATTTTGTAGGTTCATGTTCTTTGACCAGCATATTGCCTCCAACACATCCTCATATTCGGCATCTTCCACATTCATATGTCCATGATTATTAGTCCAATCCCGGTATCATTAAATTTATTTTTAAATGAAGTATCACATCTATCTTTCAAGATACGAATTCAACAAGAACAAGTCTCGTTATTGATCACAATTAGTAAGGACTTAAACTACTTAGATTGAATACGTACAACTTGTGTTATTCCTATTATAAATATAAAACAATACAATGCAGAAAAGGAAAAACACAAGACACCAGAAGTTTTGTTCATGAGGAAAACTGCACCTGCAGAAAAATTCTGGGACCTCGTCTAGCTTTAAACACCAAACTGTATGGGGAACAATTTCCACTACTAAGCTCTGCTACGTCATTCTGACGTATGCAAAAAAATCTCCAGATGCAATTCAGTGTTCATCCTTGCAAGATCAAATTCAAATCAATCACCTATCTTTGCCTAACAATCATTGGACTTCTAAAAAAAATTCATTACTATCTTCACCTGCTTGCATATTTACACTACTCATTCAACTGCTATCGAAATCAAACATAACAGAAAGATAGAGAACCGAATTCATAAACAGCAAACCAACACCAGGCACAATTCAAGTACTAAGAAAAGTTCAAGTTTTTACAAGAACATCAACAGATTAAGTACATTCCAAGGAAATAGACATAAACAAAACATTAAACCTAACACTTCCGAAAATCCTTCAGTTTCTTTACAACCCCTTTGCACAACCAAAAACCAAGGATGTAACTTTGCAATCCTAACTGCTAAGAAAAGTCATACTATCCTTTCTACTTCAACCTTTCAAACAACCTTCCATTCCAAGCATCTGTTGCCTTTAGATCCCCAAAATCATACCATGCTTCACAAAATAAGAACTCCTAACACACAAAAAGAAAAACACCACAAAAGATCTTACCACCAGATGTTAGATGTTGAAACTCCTTTCTCCAGGCACTTCTTCAACGACTTTAAATACCATCAATTTCCTCATAAATTTTCACGAAGATGTTCAAGAGTTTCTCAGTACTCTAGTTCTAAGGAAAATGATAGTATTTTAGGGATAATTACTCAGAATCATCCTCACTGTCGCTGGTATAGTTCAATTCATCAAAGATGTAGTAAGGAGCTTTACCGTCATCACTATCTGAAGTTGTATACGGCCCCTGGAGATCTTCATCCTCATCTTCTTCATTCTTACATTTATCTTCACCATCACTGCAAGGCACCATTGGACCAGAGAACACAATATTTCCATCAATATCCATCCCTTGAATTTCCTCTCCGTCAGAGTCGACATTTAGCGGTTCTGACATGGTCCGAGCAAACTTTAGAGGAGTGTGTGTCTTCTCTGCAAGATAACGCTTATACATTGCATCTTCATATTCTTGCCTTTTCTTCTTCTCCTTCTCTAATTTTCTTGCCCTCTTCCTTCTCTTCTGTGAATCTTCACTACTTTCCTCCATCTTTTCCTCATAATAGTCCTTCTTCTCCTCATTTTCACTATCACTTTCAGTCATACTTCGAGTTTTTCTCCATGATGGCTTTCATGCTCCCCTTCTCTGAAGTCTCCTTCGATGTCTTCGTGCATCAACAGCTTCTACCTTTCTCAACCATAGTTGGAACTCTTCACCATTCTCAATTCTCAACCTCTCAAACTCCTCTCTGTCTTATTGCTCTTTCTTCTTGGTCTTCTCCAGATTCAAATACGCTATCAAACTCTCCATCTCTGCACTTGTCAAAGCTTTAATTGCAGTCTTTGCATGTAGCATGGCATCAGAATCAAGTGGTATGCCTGGATTTCCTCCTCCGGCTGAACTGGATGCAACACCGGCCATTTTTCTTAATCTCTTTCTCTCTATTTCCTTTTCTTTGCTTTTTTTGGTATAATCCTGGGATTATCCCCCTACCTCTCTTAAATAATGGTGGTAGATTAGCCATAAATGGCCCTTTATGGCATTTGGTCAAGCATCTTGTCACTTGGCTATTCACGCCACTTCAATGCCATGCGCAACCCTTCAGTTTTCATCATTATCCTACTAAACCTTATTTTCAAAGTCTAATTTTAAACGTTTCATTTACTTTCAATTTTGCTGGAATTACTTTTAAGAGAAGAGTAATTAAGTTACCTAATTTTGAAGAATTTATTTGGGTTTTAATTAAAACTATTAGTTTTATGCAGATTCAAAGCAAGAAGCACCTGTTGGGAGGCACTACTTTTAATTGGGGTATCATTAACAGTTGGATTATAGCTTACATCGTTCAGGCAATCATTCCCTTTCACCCTAAGAAAAAATCCCCTCCTACTACCACAAGTAAACCCAAAATTCACCACAATAATTTTTACTTTTACCGGG
>JAJJMB010006856.1:3456837-3479858 GCA_023531105.1 Papaver atlanticum | reverse complement strand
AACTATTGGTTTTATGCAGATTCAGAGCAAGAAGCACATGTTGGGAGACACTACTTTTAATTGGGGTATCATTAACAATTGGATTATTGTTGACGTCTTTCAGGCAATCATGTCGTTTCACCCTAAGCAAAAATCCTCTTCTACCACCACAATAATTTTTACCTTTACCACCCCCAGATTTTATTACCCTACACAACTATGTTTATGGCATTTGGAAGGATGTGTACAACCACTCAGGTTTGCTACCTATGCAAAGACAAAGCTCTTAAATACTCACCAACCTTCATATACATCATGCTTGTGTATGTCCAAGACGTATAAAGAATCAAGTTAAGCTACTTGGATGAGTATACCCCCTGCATGGCTCAAGGTTACAAACATCACGTGATAACTAAGCCAATGTCCCTATCAGCTACTCCTAGAAAAGGTACTAGGTTATCTAATAGCCCTGAGAAGAGCTACAAAAAGTGGGAACCTTTCACAAAACCATACCATTCCAAAACATCTCACCCTGCTGACCATTTTCAGCTCTTTCAGAGTTCCCTTTTTAAGGATCAATTTGAATTTGATGTCACAGTCAGGCTGTAGCTTCACATTTGTATGATAGGGCTTTATCACAATCCATGTACTGAAACAAAAATCTTTTCCCTTTATATTTTTATCTTAATCTCTTGCCAATCTCTCATCTCTGATAAAAAAACCTCTCTCTCTCTTTATCTCTATTCTAATCTATATGGAACCCTCTTCATCTCAGACCTCTAATACTTCTGAAAATCTTGAAATTCAAAATCTCACGAAACAAATGGCAGACAAGCTTACACTACCTTCTTCCTTAACTAAACCTGTCTTTATAGATAAAACTGTTATCTTGGTTGAAAATGATAATAGTTGGAAATGGTGTATGGTTGGCTACGTTTGTTGTGAAACTCTCATTCCTACCTCCTCTATCCGTTATTACATCTATAACCAATGGCCTTTAGCTCAATCACCTTCTGTTACTACATTCAATGGTTTGAGGAACAAAGTTCTTATCAGATTTCTAGCTGAGAGTGATTTCAACAGGGTCAATTCTCAGAGACCTTGGTATGCGTGTGGTCATCTAATGGTTCTCAAAGTCGTCCCTCCAAAGGGATGGCCTTCAAATCATCAAGTCTCTTTTGTTGAGGAACTGTTTTGGCTCATATTATGCAACATCCCAAAGGAATGCACGGAATTTGAAGATCTTCAACAACTCACTCTCAAGATGGGAGAACTAGTAGAAGCTCTACCTCCTTATGGTAATCATCCTTTGAAGAAGAATGTAAAGGTCTGTGTAAGAGTTTGTGTTCAAAAAGCTCTACCAACTGGAATCCCTCTCTTCACCTCAGGAAGAGATCAACCATTTCTTATTGAATGCAGATACGTCAAATTTCCTAAGTATTTCTGTACCTCTTGTCGTGTACTAGATCACAAAGATGCCAACTGTCCATCTTGGAAATCTAGACAGAAGATAATGAAAGAAACAGCTGCCTCAAGCTCTAAATATGTTCTACCATCTGTCTCGAAGTTAATGATGCCAAAACAACCAGTGGTGCAACATTCTCTACCTTCTGCCAATCTGGTTATTCAAGATACCATCATGTCTCCAGTTGAAACAGTATAAGAAACTCAAATTGATGATGTCAATGCTCATGCCAGCACTAATGGTAAAGCTATTTATTTAGCTTATAGTCCTAAGAATGTGATTCAAAAAGGATAGCTAACAATCTCCAGATGGGTCCCTTTGTTAATCATTCTACTGCCTTGAAAATCTTTGATGTTGGGCCTGTTCAGCCAAGCTCCTCTCATTTGAACAACGGTCTTCCAGTTATATTTAAGCAAGTTACTACCCAGAGTGTCACAGTTGAAAATTCAAGTATCCCTTCTGAATCGCTAAATCGGGGTCCGATTCGAACCACCAACTCATCCAGAAGACTCAAAACGGCGGATGTTCCGACAAATCAACCTGCTATAACTAGAGAAGAAGTTATTTCTGCTGCTGCTGAGCATGATGCTCTGTCTAATCTTAAAAGGAAGATTAACACTAGAGCTAATTTGAGGAAACGTACCAGAGCTAGTACTTCTAAGTTAGATAGCATTGTGGTAGTCCTAAATCAATCTGATACATCTGAACCTGATTACTCAACTTTGTGTCCTCTTATCACTAAATTAGGAGATCTCCCTGCCATTAACCTCTCCAACTGTACTCTCAATACCCATTCTCTGGTTGATCCCTATGGTAGTTATAATGTACCTGTTGATGATACTCCAAGCAATGATGGTGTCCGCAACAATTCCCTTCATGAGGCTGCTTCTCTGAATCTCGGTTCTACCCAAGAGACTAATCAAATTGGTGGTTCTAATAATTCTGCTCTTGATGGTGGTTCTACTTCCACCACTCAGGTAAATTCAAATCCCTCTCCTCCTATTATTAATCCCATTACTGTTGCCTCAAATGTCAATCTATTTCCTATTAATAATGTGAATGTGCTTGGATGGAATATTAGAGGTTTGGGTAAGAAAACGGCTAATAAGGAGCTTAACCTGTTATGTAGAAATATTAACCCTGACATTATTTTTCTATCTGAAACTAAAATGAATAAAGATTTGGCTGCTAGAAGAATGAAAAAAATTGGATATCCTTGCACTTTTAATGTCCCAAGTATTGGTAGAAGTGGTGGTCTTTTTCTTGCCTGGAAGAAGGAAATTCAACTCAATGTTTTGTCACTTACACTTCATATATGGTGAACCTAATAGTAGTCTTAGACAAGCCTTTTGGGAAAGTCAATGTCAGTTACCTCCGCTACCTATAGATGAACCTGTTTTTTTCATGTGATTTAAATGCTCTTCTAGGTACTGAGGATAAAAATGGTGGCCTAGAAGTTGATGACTATGATTTTCTTAACCTTAGGAATTTTTGTGATACTTTTGAATTGCATTATCCTGGGTTCTCTGGACCTAGATTTACTTGGTCTAATATGCAACAAGGTCCTGATCTTATCCTTGAGCGTCTTGATAGATGTCTTATTAATCCTATTGCTGAAACTCTGTTCCCTAAATTGTGTGTTAATAATTTTCCCAAAGACTCTTCTGATCACTGTCCCATGCATATTGGCTTTAACTATGATGATATTTGTATGCCTAGGCCATTCCACTTCATGGTAATGTGGATTGAGGATCCCACATGTAGAGACATTATAGCCAACTCTTGGTCTGTTAATGTGGTGGGATCTCCTGTCTATAAGCTTAAATCTAAACTTTTAAATACAAAAAAAGGTCTCCGTGATTGGAACAAATCTTCTTTCGGTAATATACAAACTAATATCTCTTCTACTAGAAAAGAACTAGTGGATTCCCAGACCATAGCTCCTACAGATTGTAGGGCCATCTCTAGACTCAAAGCTAGGTTGGAATATATTTATAATCTGGAAGAACTTTATTGGAAAGATAAATCCAGAGAGGTTTGGCTCATGGAAGGTGATAGAAATTCACCATATTTTCATAGAGTCACCCTATTCAGGAGAAAGAGGAATGATATTAGCTGGATTAAGGATGATGCTGGTACTATCCTAACTGATAGAAATAGTATTAGCACATCTTTTGTTGATTATTTAAAAAAAATTATTCTTCACACCCCAACAATTCCAGGATGAGATCCTTCTTGATCTTCCTATCAAATTCTCTGTTACTGATAAAAAAATTCTTAACTCTCCCCTTACTGCTGAGGAGATTAAGAATGCTATTTTTCAAATGGGTGGCAAAAAAGCCCCTGACCCTGATGGTTTTACTGGTCTTTTCTACCAAAAACATTGGGACATTGTGGGAGAAGTTGTTGATATGACCCAAACTTGCTTTAGAACAGGAAATGTTGTTAAAGTGTTCAATCATACCAACATAGCCCTCATCCCCAAAGTCCCTCTAGCTGAGTTGGTCTCTCAATATAGACCTATAGGACTTTGTAACTTCATTTACAAGATCCTTTCTAAAACCTTAGCTAACATATTAAAGCCCTTTATGAATAATATCATTTCCCCAAACCAAAGTGCTTTTGTTCCAAAAAGAAGTATTTCTGATAACATCCTTCTAGCTAATGAGGTCATCTATGCTGTCAATCATCATAATAAAGCTATTGGCATAGCTGCTATCAAACTTGATATGTTTAAGGCCTATGATAAGATGGAATGGTCTTTTCTTGAAAAGGTTTTGGAAAAAATGTGTCTCTCTGATCACTGGGTTAAACTCATAAATCAGTGTGTCTCTACTGTTTCTTATTCTGTTCTTCTTAATGGCTGCCCTACTGGCCTCATCAAGCCGGAAAGAGGCTTAATACAAGGAGACCCTCTGTCTCCTTATATATATATATATATATATATATCATTTGCTCTGAGGCTTTATCCTCTTATATTGATGTTCTAACTAGGAAAGGTTTGGTTGAAGGCATTAAGGTGTGTAAAAATGCTCCTGCTATGACACACCTCTTTTTGCTGATGATTCCCTACTATTTTCCAAAGCTACTATTGAAGATTTCCAGACTATCAAAGAGTACCTTCAAAAGTACAGCTTGGCCTCTGGTCAAGAAATTAATTTTGACAAGTCTGGTATTCTGTTTAGTAAAAAAAACTCCTGAACATCTTAAACATCAACTCTCTAGTATCCTTGATATTAGTAATAGGGACTTAGGAGAAAAATATTTGGGTACTCCTACTGCTTTCAAGGCTTCCAAAATCCAAACCCACATGTGTATTCTCCAGGCCATTGATGCTAGAATCTCTATCTGGCTTCATAAGCTTCTTTCCCAAGCTGCTAGAACTACCTTAATTAAGCATATTGGTCAGGCTATTCCCCTGTATCAAATGGGAGCTTTTCTTATCCCCAAACACCTTTGTATAAAAATGGACTCTCACCTTTGTAAGTTCTTGTGGGGGGAAAACCCTTGACCCAAAAGATAGAAAACTCCATCTTTTGGGTTGGGACATTCTTTGCTCTTCTAAGTCTGAAGGAGGTCTTGGTTTTAGGAAAGCTGAGCTCAATAATCTTTCCATGCTTGCTAGAAATGCCTGGAGGATAATTGAGAATCCTGATTGTCTGCTAGCTTCTACTCTTAAAGCTAGATACTTTCCTAGAACTGATTTTTTAAATGCCAAGTGCCCTGCTAACTGTTCTTGGACCTGGAAATGCTTACATACCATCATAGAGCTTATTAAACCCTTTATCACTTGGATTGTTGGAGATGGTCAATTTATTGACCCTTGGTGTGACAAATGGATTCATTCTTTGGGTTCTGCTGTCCCCAACCCTTTGGTCCCTCCTGACCTTACTATAAAAGTTTCTTATTTTATTAATCCTACTACCAGATCTTGGGATGTTGATAAATTAAACACCCACTTTGATGATGCTTCTGCTAAGAAGATTGTCACTATTCCCTTAAGCAAGTGTTGCACTCCTGACAGGAGGGCTTGGGATCTTTAAAAGAATGGTAGATTTACCTCTAAATCTGCTTACTTGGGACTCCGAGGGCTCATGCCTTCCCATTGTATTGCTCTTTGGAAGCATATTTGGAAAATTAATGTACCTTATAGAATTCAAGTTTTTACTTGGAAAGCTGCCAGAAATGTTTTACCTGCTATAACTGTCCTTCATACTAGAATGCCTATGAACTCTGTTGATTGTGCTAGATGTAATGACCCTTCTGAATCGATTATGCATGCTTTAGTTCTTTGACCTTTTACTAGTCGTGTCTGGTTCTTATCGTCTTTCTGTGTCAACACTCAGGCTTTTAGTAGTAAAACCTTTATTGATTGGATGTTATTCTGGTTAGTTAATCCTGTTTCTAAACTCCCTGATGGAGATCAATGTTTCTTTGTTGCTATCCTATGGTCCTTATGGCAAAGTAGGAATAACCTGGTTTTTCAAAACATCAAAGAAAATTATACTGCTATTCTGATGAGAGCTAGAGCCATGTTATTAACTAGAAAAACTAGTGCCATTGTTCCTACCCTGGTCAATGTTAGTATTTGTGACACATGTATGCCCCCACCAACTGGATGGATAAAATGTAATACTGACGGAGCTTATGATGAAATTTATGGACATAATGGTGCAGGCTTTGTGATGAGGGACTTCTCCAACACTGCCTCCTTTTGTGCTTCTATCGTTTTTCAAGTAGAATCTGCTGAAGAAGCTAAAGCCAGAGCTATTTGGGCTGCTCTGAAGAAAGCTGTGGAGCAAAAGCTTACTCATCTAATCATAGAAAGTGATGCTCAGAGTCTCATCAATCAATTTTCTGCTGGCATGTTTGATGGAAACTCTAGGACGGATGTTATCTTTAAAAATATCCAGTTGTTTTCTTCTAGTCTTGTAGCTTGTCTATTTGCTTTTCAACCACGAACTTGTAATTCAGTGGCTCAAGAACTTGCCCTTTGGGCCAAAACAAACAACTCTACTATGTACTGGTCTGTTCCTCCAATATGGCTGATGCCTTTTGTTGAGGGGGATCATTAGCCTTTTTGAAGGCCTTTGCTTTAAAAAAAAAAAAACACCAAACTGTATTAAGTCGCTACATACACTAGCCTACTATCAGAATTCGAACAGCAATGTAGTTGAAACCGAATTAACCCCCCAAAAATTCAGTTGCAGTTGTGATCCTTACGTCTCTTGAACCTCGCAAGGCTCTACACAATGAATTCCCTTAGTTGACGTCCTTTACAACTTGAAAGTTGCTTCAACTTAAGTGAAGACTTTTGATACCAATCTGCCTCTAACAAATAAGCTTATTTGATTTCTCTTTAGATCTTTATATCAAGGCTTGGAAATCTGTTTGCAATCAAAGCTAGCAAACCTCACGAATCCGGTATACTCAGTTAGCTGAGAATCCTGGATTAATAACCACCTCTCAAGAATAATCTAAACCGATCAATAAATAAGAGTTTTAGATATCTATCTTGAGGATTCACAATGTTTGAGACGAAGAGAACTTTGCGATTCATATCTATCTCGTTCCTAATTGGAGATTGAAAAAAACCTCAAAAATCAATAAGAGCAAGATCAGAATACATGAACTATTGGGTAAAAGATAGTCGGAATAGCCTCAGGAATCCCTAAGTGAAGTATTCAAGTCGTAAACCTAATTATGTTTCTTAGATGAAACCTAGATTAATAGAGGACGACTCTAGCAAGCAACTAGGACACACAAAAGTGTCAGGGATTGAAGTTCCCAGTTGTTTGAGTCTATTTATCTATAGATTTTCAAGGCTCTGGGTAGCTTTGAAATCAATCTAAGATAACTTGAGTTTCAAGGAAACACTTTCTTGTTTGGAATTCGTGTAGGCATGTGAGAAGTTCACCTTGAAATTACACAAAAGAATATATACACTATGGTCCAGGGTTCTGGAACCGTGTACAATGATGGTTATTGGCAAAAATGCCTTATGAACTTGTAAGCATAATCGTGTTCATTAACACTCAAGACTTAAACCATGATTCACAAACACAAAGTGATTTAGTGAAAAAACTTTTATTAGTAGTGTTTATGAGAGTTGTAGTAATGGCAAACGTATTTTAGAAAATAGTTTATGAACATCTGCTTAGTTCATACTGGGTAGGTATGTGTAGGGGCACACATACGTATATACCAGTCAGTGAACTCAGGCTGCTAGGGTATGCGTACTGGATATGTGTACCCCCTAGCCGTTCTTAAACTTAGACCCTTGGGATACACGTAATGGGTGTGCGTACGTCCCTCCTTTTAAGAACTCAGAACCTTAGGGGTACGGTATTGGGTATGCGTACCTACCTGTTCTAGAACTCATATGTCTAAGGACGTACGCGTAATGGGTATGCGTACCTACTCTATGTCCAGAATCTCGATAATTTTGAAAACTCTCTTTAAATAATTTGAAACATTCTCAGTCGTCATAGATAATAAATATCATTGCTTGAGCAATTTTCAAATGATCAATTTGAAGCAAAAATAGCTCTTGAATAATAAAATGTTCTTAACTAAGATTATTAAGTATCTATGAACATCCATTGCTTGAATCATATTTCGAGAGATTTATCAAGACAAGATTGACTCGAAATTTCTTATTTTCATATTACATCTACTAAAAACATACGGCATAGTCTCATAAAGATAGGTTCGTAAATTCCCAAAGTGAAAAGGAGAGGGTACCAAGTACACCACCAACTTTTTCGTTCGCTAACCTGTATGTACAAAACCTAATACAATTGCAAGTAGACCAACTTAATGATCCTTGGCAATATGTATATAGAGTTTATATCTCTATCTCTTCTCAATCCGTCAACCTGATTGTTAAGAAGAGTATTTGGACGATCTCAAAAATCAATACCCAAGATCAATCTAGTCTTATCCAAATAATTCAATCGGAATTCTGCCAAGTAATAAACTTGTTATCTATCTTTCAAGATATGAATTCTACAAGAAAAAAGTCTCGTAATCGATCACAATTACATGGACGCATCTACTAGGATTGAATGCGTACAACTTTTATGACTCCAATTATAAAGATAAACAATATAATGCGGAAAATGAAAAACACAAGACACCATAAGTTTAACGAGGAAACCGCAATAGCAGAAAACCCACGGGACCTTGTCCAGATTTGAACACCAAACTGTATTAAGTAGCTACAGACACTAACTTACTTTCAGACTTCCGACAACAATATAGTTGAGACCAAATCCACCCTCCAAGTGATTTAGTTATATTCACGCTCCTTACGTCTCTTGAACCTCGCAAGGCTCTACGCAATTAATTCCCTTAGCTAACGTCCTTTACATCCTAAGAGTTTCTTCAACCTCAGTGAAGACTTTTGATACCAATCTGCCTTTAACAGATAAGCCTATCGATTTCCCTTTAGATCAAAGATCAAGGCTTAGAAATATGTTTGCAATAGACAAAGCTAGCAAACCTCACAAATCTAGAACACTTACACTCACTTAGATGAGAAGCCTAGATTCTTTACCACCTCTCAAGAACAATCTTTAACTTATCAAATAAGAATAGTTTTTCAGATATTTATCTTGAGGAATCACCAAGTCTGAGACGAAGATAACTTTGTGATTACTATCTATATTGCCTGAAAGAGATTACGAAAACCTCTATAACATAAAACCAAGATCAGGATACAAAAACTATCAAGATAAAGATAATCGTACCTAGCTTCATGAATCCCCAAAGCGAAGTCTTTTAGTCGTAGACCTAATTATGTTTCGCAGAGGAAACCTAGGTCAATAGAGGACAATTATAGCTATCAACTAGGACACAAAGTGTCAGGGATTAAATTTCTCATTTGAAAGAGCATTTTCATATATAGTTTTTCAAGGATGAGGGTTGTTTAGAATTCAAGATAAGATAACTTGAGAATCAAGCAAACACTTTCTCTGTTTAGATGAAACTCCAATTAGGGTTTCAAGTAAGCATGTGAGAAATTGTCTTTAAATCACATTAAAAGAGTATACACAATAGTCCGGTTACGGAACCGTGTACAATGACCGTTCTTTGGCAAATATGCCTTATGAACTATAAGCAACTTAATGTTTATTTAAACACTTAAGAATTTAATCATGATACTCATACACAAGTGTTTTAGTGATCAATGATGTCTTAGACGTGTTTAAGAGAGTCATAGTAATGTTAAAAATATTTGAAAAATAATTCTTTGAGCAAAATTTTATTGGGAATGTTGGTGAAACAGTTCGTGAACTGTAAGACTAAAGTTCAAGAGTCAGGGTGCTATGGTTCGTGGACCTGGTTTGGCAACCCCACTCGGCTTGAGAACTCATATGGATATGGTTCGTAAACCGGGTTCGCCAAATTTTACCCTTTTACACCAACTTAAAAATTCAATTTACCATGGTTCATGAACTGTCCCTACTTAACTTACGGTTTGCCAACTGGTCGCCAACCTTCCTTGTATTTCTGAAACTCATATATCTATGGTTTGCGAAGTGGTTCGTCAACCTACCCTGAGCAGAAATATCAGAAGTTCTGAATTTCTCCCTTTTGATGTTTGAAACATTCCCAAATGATAAAATCATTTGGATGGGAAATTTTCAATTGATCCACAAATTAATTCTTTAACAATAAATTGTTTTGAACTAATATTGTTAAGGACCTTTGAACATCTATGCTTGAATCATATTTCGAGATGTTTAACAATACAAGCTTGACTCGAAAATTTTTATTTGCGACAAATCTACTATAAGTCATACGACATAGTATCAAATGATAGAATGGTAAAATAGTGAGTAAAATAGAATGGTTCAATCTTTAGTACCTGAATAATGAAGTTCTTTAAATGTTTTCGTCGATCTTCGGTCTTCGAGGATGATGTCTGATACTCAACTATCAAATTCTAACCTAGTCCGAGACTTGACTTAGTATACTATAAATCAAAATATAGTTTTGATCAACTAACATTGAGAACAAGCTTGAGATAGAAAAACTTGTGGCTTCAACTGAGCATTGTTCTAACAATCTCCCCCTTTGTAAATTTTAGTGATAAAACTATTCAATACATATGGATTCAAAATAAATAAACTATAGCTCAAGATCCACTTTGTTTGATTTCCTTGGCGTCTTGATTTCTTCGTACTTCAAGTTTTTCTATGGTTCTGCATGTGTTCGTTCAACATCTTTATTGTTGAAGATCTGTAGCGATAACAACTTTGGAATGAGAAATCACTCTCTCAATAGTTGTTATACAGAAACATGGTATTGTTATCTTCCACAAAGTTCAATTGCACCACAACTTTGAAGCAATACTATCAATTACACCACAACTTTGAACCAATACTACGGTGATATGTTCTTCCCCTTAGTCAATACTTACATCTTTTGAAAAATAGGTAAAACCTATAGAACATAATCCACTCCTAACATAATGCTCCGAGAAGCCATATGTTGTAGTAAGATACTACTTAATAATTCTCCCCCTTTTTGTCAACAAAATTGGCAAAAACGAAAAATAAGGATCATATGAATTAAACGAAAGAGTGTCAAGACTAGAGAACACATACTAGCTTTTAGTTTAGACAAATCCACCAAGAAAACTCGGTGTTTTCATCAAGGAGATACAAAGGTACAAGCATCTCCTACAATTCCACATCAGCTCTCCCCATCAAAGATATGACGTTCAAGCACAAGTTCAAAAGAACTCTCTCCCATTTGATGTCATTCCCGAAAGAACAACATGAGAGACCTTTACTCTAATCACAAGAGAAGGATTTTCTTAGACATTAAAAAATTTATTCGCCCGTTACGAACAAAGTAGATTTGTATCCCAACATCTCGCCAGTTACGAGTAAAGAAGTTAAAAATAACGATCATTGAAAAAACTATTCTCTAGGAAAGTTACAAATAGAGAGAGCAGTTAATGCGATATGACTCAGCATAATAATTATATCTTCCTTAGCCATGTACGGACGTCGAGATCAAATTTCACCACATATTCCCTGACGGTTATGCAATCCAAGAGGAAAGCAAATTCCTAGAGAACATCTTAATTACGGGATCATGTAGCAGTATATTCACAAAAATGTAATAGTGGAGAGATTAATACTGTAGTTCTCAAAATAGTTTACTTCTCTTTTTTCAAGAGTTAAGGGTTTAACATATGAGAAAATACAATATATATGTTCTAATCACCAGAAATATGATAGTAAAGAATAAACCTCACAAATTAACCAATACAAATATATAATCCATGAAGATTAGGTATTGCGAGTCATCTTCCAAAATAAAATTTAATGAAATAAACTTTAAACATGCAAGATGATAGTATTTGGAATAGCTAATGTAACACATAAAAACTACTCTAAAAGCTAGTGTTCCTCCTTAAACAATAAGAATAAAATTCTTACAAGGAGTTAACTAGTAAAAATAATGAAGGAGCTAAGCATCATCTTCATCTTCACTCTCCGACCCACTCCAAGAAGCTTGAATTTTTCTCCATTTCATCCTTAATATCGGGAAACTTTGTACCAAGTAAACACATTTATTCGCGAACACACTTTACCTTGTTGTCTACCGTTTCAACCCTTTCTAGAATCTTGTATAAAAGTTCCAAGGAGGTAGGATCACAAGTACCAATCGAGGATGGAGATGGACTTATTTTTCTTTTGTGATCATAGTTCCTCATACGGTTGAAGGAAGTATTGAGAATGGGTGTGGGAGAACCAATTGAAGTTCCAATAGGATCAATGTTATAGAATTGACAAATTCACAAGTCAGAGTGCTATGGTTCATGAACCGGGTTCTCCAACCCTACTCGGCTCGAGAACTAGAATGGATACTGTTTGTGAACCGAGTTCGCCAACTGCTAGCCTTTTACACCAACTTAAAAATTCAGTTAACCACGGTTCGTGAACTGTCCCTAACCGAACTTACAGTTTGCGTACTGGTTCGCCAACGTTCCCGGTATTTCTGAAAATCGGATATATGTGGTTTACGAACAGGTTCGCCAACCTAGCACAACACCAATAGCAAAATCTGAAGCATCACACATGATCTCAAAGGGTAGGTTCCAGTTGGGTGCCTGGACTATGGGGGCGGTAGTGAGTAAAGTCTTAAGCTTCTCAAAAGCCTCTTAACAAGCATCATCAAAGACAAACTTAACATCTTTTGCAAGCAAATTGCAAAGAGGTCTAGAAATCAAGCTAAAATCCTTAATGAATCGACGATAAAAACCTGCATGCCCTAAGAATGACCTAATATCTCTTACGGTTTTTGGGACCTGTAAAGTCTTATTAAGGTCAACTTTGACTTTATCTACCCCTTAGAAGATACGATATGCCCTAAAACAATTCCTGAACGAACCATGAAATTACATTTCTCCCAATTAAGCACTAAATTCTTCTCCTTACACCTAGTCAAAACTAATGACAAATGATGCAAGCACTCATCAAAAGACGAACCAAATACTGAAAAATCATCCATAAAGACCTCTAAGAACCGATCTACCATGTTAGAAAATATGCTCATCATACAACGCTGAAAAGTCGCAGGGGCATTACAAAGCCCGAAAGGCATGCGTTTATACGCAAAGGTACCAAAGGGACAGGTAAAAGTAGTTTTTTCTTGGTCTTCAGGTGCAATAACGATCTTATTATATCCGGAGTAGCCATCTAAGAAGCAGTAGTGACTATGTCCAGCTAATCTCTCTAGCATTTGGTCGATGAAATGAAGGGGAAAGTGGTCCTTCCTAGTGACCTTGTTCAATTTCCTATAGTCAATACAAACACGCCAACCCGTGGTCACTCGGGTTGGGATTAACTCATTGTTCTCATTCTGGACTACAGTAATACCGGATTTCTTGGGGACAACCTGAACAGGGCTGACCCACTTGCTGTCTGAAATAAGGTAGATAATGCATGCATCTAACAACTTAAGAACCTCGGTTCGAACTACCTCTTTCATATTAGGGTTTAGTCGACGTTGCATCTCCCTAGATGGTTTGGTATCTTCCTCTAAATAAATCTGATGCATACAAACAGTAGGACTTATACCCTTAATGTCTGCTATGGTCCATCCTAAAGCTTTCTGGTTGTTTTGAATGACAGTTACTAACCTATTTTCCTGATTACTATCCAAGTTGGATGCTACAATCACAGGTAAAGTTTCAGATGGGCCTAAAAACACATACTTCAAGGTATCTGGTAATGGTTTAAGGTCCAACTTAGGAGGCTCTCCTAACGAAGGAACTAGAGTAGACTCAGAAACTGGTAAGGTTCGAATTTAGGTTTCCAAACATTACTAGTGTCCAACAAAGGGGTTGAATCTAACAAAGAATTCACCTCATTAATCACATTATCATCATCAAAATCAATCCCAAAGTGGGCTAGGCATTTTTCTAGTGGATCTTCTAACAAAGCGTTTGGTAACGACTCCTCGACTAATGTTCCTATCATGTTGACCTCTTCTATGCTCGAGTCATCTAGTTCAGAGGGTAGCTTACTAATATGAAAAATGTTCATCTCAATGGTCATGTTACCAAAAGACAAATTCATAATACCGTTTCGACAGTTGATGATCGCATTGGATGTAGCTAAAAACGGGCGACCTAGAATTACCGTTATCTGGTTCTCTGGGTCAGGGACAGGTTGGGTATCTAGGATAACAAAATCCACTGGATAAATAAACTTGTCGACCTCAATAAGAACATCCTCGATCACACCACGAGGAATTTTTACGGACCTATCAGCTAACTGAAGTGTTATCTGGGTAGGTTTCATCTCACCAAGTCCTAGCTTAAGGTACACATGGTATGGGAGTAAGTTCACACTGGCTCCTAAGTCAAGCAGCGCTTTCTCAACACGGTAGTTCCCTATTGTACAGGAAATGGGAGGGGAACCTGGGTCTTTATACTTAGGAGTAGTAGTATTACGAATAATAGAACTCACATGACTAGCTAGGAAGGCTTTCTTATGGACACTGAGCTTACGCTTTCGCGTACACAAGTCCTTAAGGAACTTGGCATAAGGAGGAATCTGCCTAATTGCATCTAATAATGGAAGGTTGATAGTTACCTGCTTAAAAACCTCCAAAATATCATTAAAAGTGGACTCCTTCTTAGTTGGTACCAGCAATTGTGGGAATGGGGATCTGGGAACAAAGTTTGGCTTATCAGGGGCCTCATCAGTCTCCTTAGAGGTTCCATCAATCTCTTCAGCTTCTGATTCAGAAGGGTGAACTAAAGCATGTTCACTATCAGGCATGGCAACCTTATTGTCTATTTCTCTACCACTCCTAAGGGTTTTGATTGCATTCACATGATCAGATGATCTTCCTCCTATTTCATGAACTCCTCTAGGATTAGGTTGAGTCTGACTAGGAAAACTCTCATTATCTCTCTCACTTAGAATCTTAGCCATTTGACTAACTTGAAGTTCTAACTTAGCAAGAGACTTGGCATTATGTTGAAAATTCTGCTTGGTTTCCTCTTGAAAACTAGCCTGGTTCTTTAGTAATACTTCGTGGGTCTTTACGAACATGTCCTGGCTCTTTTGTAATAAACTAAGAGATTCCTCTAAGCTAGTTATTCTATTCTCAGAAGAGTTCTGGAACTGGGCTTGACCTGAAGGGTTCTTATTATAACCAAAACCTGGGGGAGGCTGAGAATTACTAGACTGGCCTTGACTCTGTCCTTTAGACCAAGAGAAATTATGATGGTTTCTCCAACCAGGGTTGTAGGTCTCTGAGTAGGGGTCAAACTTCTGACGGTTTTCAAATCTAGCATTGTTATAGACAGCATTGGCTTGCTCTTCACTGACCTGACCTTCCCAAAACGAGTTATTGGGTTCTATTCCACAACTAGAGACTTGAGAGGCTCTATTCCTATTATCAGGTTCAACAAAAGACCTATGTTTAGACTGATTCAATTCCAAAGCTTCTAACCTTCTAGACAAAACAGTAAACTTAGCATCAGACCCAAAGCCTGTATCAACCACATTAATGCTACTTCTATTGATCAAGAGTCTTTTAGGGGGTTCAACACAAGACTCCCACTGTTGGGATTTTTCAGCGACAACTTCTAAGAAGGAAAACGCATCATCAGCATTTTTACTAGTGAACTCACCAGCGCACAAAGACTCGACCGTGGCTTTGGTCGAATAGTCTAAACCATCATAAAGAATCTCTACTAGTTTCATTTTCTCAAACCCATGGTGAGGACATTGGGCTAGGAGATCATTGAATCTCTCTAAAAACCTATAAAGCGATTCTCCCTCTTGTTGAACACTAGCACTAATTTTCTGCCTAACAGCTGCAGTTTTATGCTTGGGGTAGAATTTTAAATAGAAGGCAGCAATAAGTTCCTGCCATGTTTTTATGGATTCAGATGGTAGGTTGTTCATCCAGGTCTTGGCTTTATCTCTCAAGGAAAAGGGGAACATCCTAAGTTTCAAGACTTCATCACTAAGGTCTTTAATATTAATTGTTCCACAAATTTCTTCAAAGTCCCTAATGTGAAAGTAAGGGTTTTCATCATCTTTTCCTAAGAATATAGGGATCATCTGAAGAATACCAGGTTTCAACTCATAACTAGCCGTAGAGGCTAGAAACTTAATGCACGATGGTCGGTTGGTCCTGGTTGGGTACATGTACTCCTTCAAAGTTGTCATTGTTGGCACAGTAAAAATCCTAGGGGTGAATTCCTCACTAAGACTTAAATTTTCAAAATTGAAGTTTCCAAAAACAGGGCTCTCCAAAGAAGAGTCTTCGAGCTCCCCGTCTACAAAGGAAAAACCTCTAGGCTCGTCACTAATCAAACGGCCAAAAGTGTCTCTTTTCCAAGCACGCTCACTAATGGACTTGAATGATTTTGGCATACACTATAAAAAAAAAAAAAAAAAAATCCTAAGGAAGGGAGGTTCTAAGCAAACACACAGCAGGCTGACTCCACCAAAGCAAACCTAAAAATTTCTAGCAAATAACAAGCATGATGGCTCCACTTAGATTGTTTCTAGACCAGCTTCTAATCTTTCGAAAAGGAATTCGTTACAATTTAAGCAAACCTCTCCGGATCGATCCGAATAAAGTGAGTCGAAGAGAAGTAGGGGAAGCTCAGAGGAGCTTTGATACCCCCACCTCTTTGGCAACGCTTCCCTGGGTTACAAGGCGGCTCTAATCGACTTACAGTAATCTTCCTGAACTTCAAAGTATGCTTAAAAGAGTAACCAATATTTTTCGAACGACTTTCCTATTAAGCGCGTTACCCTATAGGTCTCGTTCTAGTCAATATTTTAAGCTTGGGTTCGCGTAGGTTATGTTTTCCTAAGGCGGGCAAGAAGAGAACGGTGAAGAAATCCGAACCCTTATCTTGTATGGTCTGTCCTTGCACTTTACTAGGAAATTAAAATCCGTATTCAGTCCTCAACATATATTCACCTTAAGGCAAACAGTAAACCCGCTGACAGGGGATTCGCGGGTGTTTCGAAAAACTTACCTCCCGTACCAGACGGGGGAAGAACCGCTGAAGTCGACTCGGGCCACGACTCCTATGTCATGTACCCCGAGGGGCCGAGACGATATCGTAATCGTCGTCCTTCCCTGCAAACAGTTTATATTTAAAACTACCCTTCCGTAGGGTTTAAAAATAAAATAAAAATGTCCCAAAGTTCACAGTCCAAAGTCCAAGAATAAAGTGAAAAATAAAAAAAAAATACAAAAATAGAAGATATCCTAATACAATTTCTAAAAAGAAAATCTAAAGAAATAAAAACTAAAATAAAAATAAAATCTAAAAACCTAATAAAATAAAATAAAATTTCTTTGTCTTTCTTTTCCTTTTCTTTTAGCTTTTATCTTTGGCTCCTAATCTCGTAGTCACCAAAGTCTTTGGCTTAAATTCTTTTCGGTCCAAACTCCAAACCTGTAGCACAAAGAAATATACCCAAAGAAACGTAAAATAGAACAAAGAGAAAATAAAGAAAATCTAAAAAAAAAAAACTAAAACTAAAAAAATAATAAATCTAAAAACTCTAACTTAAAAACAACTCCGCGTCGGCGGCGCCAAAAATTGATGTAATTTCAACTTTGTTGTAGTAAAAGGTTCGTTGAGACTTGTGAAAGCAATTGATTTTAGACTTATTTAAACTAAAAATAGAGAAAATTTAAATCCAAATTTGTTTTTAAGATTGAAAATAACCAAGACACTAGATTCCACTATTACATATGAATGAATGATGGTAAAAATTTCAAAACTCTAATTATCTTTAAAATCTCTTTTTCTTAATTCACAAATAATCAAGCATATTCTCAAACATTAATTGTATCCCTTAAGCATAGATTATCTAAACAAAGTATAACCTAACTAATTGAATCACAACTAATTAAGAAAATTATGCAAACAATTAAAATTCTGCAAAGCAGTGATTTGAGTGAATTATAAAATGCAAATTAGAGAAAAATAGAATAGTTACCAATTATTCATGCATCAATAGCTTCCTCCGTGCCTTGATTACGCGAGAATTAGCTCATCATCATCATGGAAACATGCTCAAAATTCATCTTTATTAATGCTCAAAAATGGTTCACAAATGATGAAATGGGAGAAAAAATGATAAAAACCGGGTTCGTAACACTTATATGTGTGACAAACTAACTGTTACATGAAACGATACAGCGAAAGTGTCACTGTCACTGTAGCAAAACGACAGTTCTGTAGCGTCTTATGTTCTTCCTCTTCTTCACTGCACCAGCAGAACGCAATATTCCTGTAACTTTTTTTTCGGCTTTATGATGCTCTAAACTTCTCCCTATTCTCCCCCAACTCTCCGTAACCCTTCTCTATGCTCCCACATGCCTTTTTATACTCGACAGGAACAAGAATAATGTCTCATAACTCCACAAATTCTCCACAGTAAAGGAAAATTATTCTCGGGAATAATTTCTTTTTTTTCTTCTCTGCATGCGATAAATTCTTGCTGACTCTCCATATTTATCTTCTACGAGCTCCTAATTACAGCTAAACTTCATAAAACACGTGCAGTACACGTCCCAAACTCGCTGTAACTCATATAGAACCCGTGAAGAACTCGTGTCCTCTGTTTGCTTCAATCCAACGAAGCATCCCAAGTTTTTCGAATATGAAGGACTTACCAGTCCTGTGTGAGTGTAACAAGCTAGAATGAGTCGATTGGAGTGATTGAATCTCGCCACAGCTCCTCAAAATTCAAAACAGAAAACTCCGCAGGTGAAAAAAAATTGAATCTGCATTTTCCCGCCAATTTTTATAAACCGTGAAGAAGAAGTGTGACCCCCTAACCAAACCGGGGGTGCGAATAGCAGGTGCCCAACTGAGGTGCCCCTTATCCAAACTGAGAGTCCGAATAACAAATATCCTCCAGGGGTGCTCCGCAAAAAATTTCGAGCCGATTTTTCCAAAAATGTTTATTTCCCAAAAATACCTACAAACACATAAAACACCATAATAAGTACAAAATGGGTACTAACAATATACACAATAGAGATGAAAACAGACACATAAATGCGTCTATCACCTACCCTGAGCAGAAATATCAGAAAATTTTAATTTCTCTATTTGATGTTTGAAACATTCCCAAATGATAAAATCATTTGCATGGGAAATTTTCAATTGATCTACAAATTAATTCTTGAACAATAAATTATTTTGAACTAATATTGTTAAGGATCTTTGGACATCTATGCTTGAATCATATTTAGAGATGTTTAACAAGACAAGCTTGACTCGAAATTTGTTCTTTGCTATAAATCTACTATAAGTCATACAACATAGTCTCAAATGATATAATGGTAAGATACTGGATAAAATAGAATGGTTCAGTCTTCGCATACATGAATAATGAAATTCTTCAAATGTCTTCGTCGATCTTCGGTCTTCGAAGGTGATGTGTGATACTCAACTACCAAATTTTAACCTAATCTGAAACTTGACTTAGTAGACTAGAAATCAAGATATAGTTTTGATCAACTAACATTGACAACAAGCTTGAGATTGCAAAACTTGTGGCTTCAACCGAGCATGGCTATAACATTAAGTAAATAAGATGGTTCAGTATTCACATACCTCTTCGTTGATGAAGTTCTTCAGTTGTCTTTGTTTAATCTCGAATTAAGATGAGAGTGTTGAGTATCAAACATCACTAAATAACCCTAGAAGATTGAAGATTGAAGATTGAAGATCAAACTAAGACATTTAGAGAACTTCATCGACAAAGAGGTATATGTAGACTAAACCATCCTATTTACTCACGGCATCTACCATTTTATCTTTATGACACTATGTCGTATAATTTTAGTAGATACAATATTGTAAAGAATTTTTTTTAAGTCAAACTTATGATTCAAGCAATGGATGTTCATATATCCTTAACAATCTTGGTTAAGAACAATTTATTGTTCAAGAACTATTTTTGTTTCTAGAAATTGCCCAAGCAATGGTGTTTATCATTTATGGTGATTGGGAATGTTTCAAATTATTTAAAGAAAATTTTCAAAACTACTGAAATTCTGGACATAGGGTATGTACGCATACCCTAGACTTCTGATTCCGGAACATGGTAGGTACACATGCCCAATATGCGTACCCAGGAGTTCTGAGATCGTGAATGGGGGTAGGTACGCATACCCAGTTTTTTGTGGGTAAGTTGAAGTGTAAAATGGTAGAGTATGCAGATGCTAGATGAAGCAAATCGTCTAAAGCTTTAAACAGATGCACTACACGGGAGTGCTTTGAGTTTGAGAGACCAATCTTTAAGACTCTGGCTTAAACCAAGAAATGGTCGTTCCAGATTCAATTTGGTCAAAATGGAGGGAGAAGCTGTTTAGGTCAATGAATTCAAATGTGTTGAACTACTTTGAAGATGATTTCTCTGTGTTAGATCGATAGAAAGCTTTTGTGTATTGAGATATGGATGTCATATGACTGATGATTGATTATTGGTTATCCATATCATAAGTTCAGGAACCTATTTGTAGTAGAGGTAGTTAACACATTGATCTCGTGTTAGTGGTGGCAGTTACAAGGAAGTGAAAGAGTATAGAAGTGGAGATCATGATGAAACCGATTCCGCTTCGTTAGGGAGACTTGGTGGTTGTCATGCCACTACTCTATTTATTCCTTAACTGCCAGTATGACTGACTCACTTTCTCATTGTGGATGTATTGCTACATCGCATGTGATGTAGGCGCCAGACCAAAACCATAGTAAATATCCCCCATGTAACATTATTGTTGTCTCGATGGTTAAGTCTGCTTTGTAGACGTATTTATTTGGTAACCGTTGACATGGATGCTAATCTTAGCATATTGATGAGTCTAGCATGTTTCTCGATGATGAGTCCAGAATGTTTTACAGAGACTCGTCAATTTGGTGAATGAAGTATAATTAGGTGTTTACTGATGCTTTGAGTACCAAAATGCCAGCTGAGGAAACAATGATAATTAAATGATCTGGATCGATATGCATAGTGGTGAGATTGTTGGATCGAGCATATACCTTTATGAAATGTTTGAGCTATGTTGTGTAATATTTCTAGTCGGAGCAAAGCTGGACGAGGTCCAGGGTTTTCCTGCAGGTGCGGTTCTCCTCGTTAACAAAATCGTTGGTGTGTTGTGTTTTTCCTTTTCCCCATTATACTGTTTATGTTTATAATACGAACAACACAAGTAGTATGTGAATCAATCTATATAGTTTAAGTCCTTATTATTGAGATAAAAAACAAGACTTGTTCTTGTTGAATTCATATCATGAAAGATAGATTACAAGTTTAATACTTGTTAGAATTGGGATATGACAAGTTTAAGTCCTTATTATTGAGATAAAAAACAAGACTTGTTCTTATTGAATTCATATCATGAAAGATAGATTACAAGTTTAATACTTGTTAGAATTGGGATATGACTAGATTGATTTTTGAGATTGTCCAAGAACTTTTCTACACAATCAGGTACACGGACCTTTGGTTTATACATATTGATTGTGGAAGAGAAACATAAAAATTCAATATACAATATTCTTCAAGGATCTTTGCTTTGACCTAGTTATAATTGTATTAGGTTTTGTCCATACGGGTTGCCGAACGAAAATTTGGTGGTGTACCTGGTACCCTCTTCTTTTCAATTGGTATCAAAGCGGCCAACCACTTTTAGACCTAACAAGTATGTGTTTTTGGTAATCCGAATCCATGGACAAGAGTTCAATCTCTATTAACGTATCATCATCTTTCGTAGACACAAATTACTTATGATGGAAAAAAATTATGCGCTCCTTCTTGGAAGCTTCGAGACTTGGGTTCGAGTAGTCAAGGGTTATACTGTTTCTATAGTCACCGTAGACACTGTAACTAATCCTAAGGATATAGCTGAATATAATACTAATAAAATTAGTGCTACAAAGCATAATTCTGATAGATTGAATTCAATTATTCACTCCATATGCTCAGATTTTTGACATCATGTGCCTACATGCACTATGTCAAAGGGAGCTTGGGATATCTCAAAGAACATATTCGAAGGGAACACCTCTGAAAAGGAAGCAAGGCTTCAGAACCTAACTCTGAGTGGGAGAACCTTTGTACTGACGAAGATTCGTTTGGTGAATTTAATCACAAGCTATCTGAAATAGTGAATGCCTCTCATGCTTTATGTATGACTATTTTTAAAATGGATATCGTAATGAAAATTCTAAGATCTTTGCCATGATTCAAGTAGGACTACATATATTGGAATTGGCTTGACAATTACGATGGAGCATGAAAACCATCAGACCACTTGATGGTTCTCGACTACATCATTGTTATAAAAAGGTATGGGTTTTATCTCCATGATGACAAAAGTTATCAGACGGACGACGTTTATCGGAGCCATGATCCGGCGATCGGGATATTCCGGATGGGTAAGTCATTGGGCGGCTATGAAAGACTCACGGTTTTACCAATTTGTTCTGTATATGGAAATCATTGCGATGTTTACAATAAAAGGGTCTCCTGCCACTTATGTAGAATACTTTAAATACCAAGTTCTTTCAATAATCATCAAAGTAAATCATCGATCTAACCTAAATCGTTTGGATACCCATCTTCCTTTCTTTACATCGATTTAGCGAATATGCCATCAATTCTTTCTCTGTTTTTCCAGCCGAGTTATAGAGATGCAGAGAGAGGCTTCTTCTTCCACGTATTCAGTTCTTCTTTGGTTTTCTCATCTTCTCATACAGGACGACCTACGCTGAATCAAGTATACTTCTCTTTCTCGAATAACAGCAGTGATTCGTGAACCACAACATCATCTTCTCATCTTTTTTTTATTGCTTTCAGTTGAACTTAATAGGATTTTTAGGTAAGAAGAGATTTGGGCAATAGTAATTGATCTTTTGGGGATTAAAGTAGTTTAATGGTGTTGTGCTATCTTGCTGAGATATATTAATTTATAATTTTCTTATATGATATTTAGGGTTTTTTATTCGTTTTTGTTTCAAATTATTGAGTTACTCTTTTATATT
>JAJJMB010006856.1:3203793-3456827 GCA_023531105.1 Papaver atlanticum | reverse complement strand
TTAACAACCTGGGGAGAAGGATATTCAATACGGAGAACAAAGTTAAACTATATGAATTAGCCAATTAGGGTCTGCTTTTTCCTCCATTATCATGCTACCGCGCTCCCCCGTGGTTTCTTCGTTGACATCTACGTATTTCCATCTATTTTACTGACTGGACAGTGGACATGTATTTGTATCTCCATGATACTTCATGTCCATTATTTTTTTGGAATACAGATTCACAATGTATCTGAATTTATTTGGTGGCGCATTGGGTTTATCATGTTCACATTTTAGATCTATTATGCTCATTGTCCATAATTTGCGCACCAATTGTGATAGTTCAGTGAAAAATATACTACTACTTAGTTGGGTGAAACGGACAAAACTACCTGATTTTATCCGTGGGTCTCATAAATATAATTTCTTTCGGAAAGAATGTTAATTTACAACTTTCCCTAATCGGTATTGCTCAAAAAAAAATTAATTTTTTTTTTTTTTTTATGTTCTAGATATCCATGCTATCCCTGGCAATCTTTCTATCATACATTGCGAAGGTGATGATCAAGAATGTACTGATGGGGTCATTCATTGGACTGTTGGCTACTTTGATTAGGTTTCGATTACCAGATCAGGTAAGCCATTAGCTGTTTTTCTAGCTACGGTTGAAATTTGTAATATAGGTTCTGTTTGTTTCTTAGCTTTTGTAATATATGTTCTTTTAATTTTCCTTTGATCTCTTTTTTTTTTAAATTGTAAATTAACTACATGTGCATGGTGAAGATTTAACATATGAGTGTATGCGACACTTCACTTTCTTGCTGATCCTTCATTCTAATGAACCAGGCACATGTTGTGGCTAAATACCCTCTCAACTACCACACTCATACGTTTGGGTTGTTTATGGATGGTGCAGCTTGAACACGTGAAATGAGTTAATCTGTTAATTGCTACCGGTATCTCTGGCAGACATCATTAGCATCTTCAAAATACCAAGGGATTTATTTATAAAAATTGAAGGTAAACTATCTTTGCATTTATTTTTGTCTTCTTTTTTTAGTTTCCCAGTTGGGAGCCTATTATACGTACTCATCCACACAGTTGATACATGTGCTTGGTTTTATCCTTTGCCCATGGCAATTGTCTTTTTTGCTTTTACTCCAACATATTTAAATTTGGCATTAACGATAGATTTGGATAAATGCATAATTCCGTATTGTATATGGGAGCTATAGATGAAGCAGAGGATCCATACGGGGCCTACTAACCACAAGTTAGTTACCGCCAGAAACTTTTCATAACCTTTTGACATCTAATTTTGACACACTACTTACCGCTTGCGGAATCCTCACACATTTCCAAAGCGTTAGTCCAAATATTTGTTGTTAGATGTTCTTTCGGAACTGAGCCTGTTAATACAGATTTTGATTAACGCACTGAATCCAATTGAGTTGTTCGACCCTATTTTCTGCTCCGATGCATCACACAGAAATTTTATTACAAGTGAAGGTGCAATTGCGCAGCTCAATGACGCGGAAAGAACAATTACAACGAACCTGCAAGTAAATTACCTATTATGCGTTTAATTATCTGTTCTGTATTTCTGTTGATACCTTACGGCAAGTCCTTCTAAATGCAGGTTACCCTATTGCAGAGACCAAGAAAACAATTAATTCATTGGCCATCTTTTTTGCATGGTGCATTATCCAGCCTAGCCGAGGTGCCGGTTCATTTATAAGAACAAGAGAGACTTAATTGGTAATAGCTTTATCTTTTGCCGAATTTTTTTTTAGTGTGCTTATCATGCGGACACCGGATCTGTAGCATCTGCAGCAGGGGATGAAAGTCTAAAATTTTAGAATATAGTGTGGACGAATTGTCCAAACCTGCACCCAGATCCATTTGCTCATTATGATCACATCTAATCCAAGGACGTGTTCTGTTGTGTTGCATTGAGATTGCATAGAGTGTTGCGCCTTGAAACTTCAGTAAAAGGTAAAGAAATTGTTATTCTTTCTCACAAGGGTGAAGAAAAACTACGTGAGAGGCAACAAAACAAGAAACGACACTTAAACGACACGCTTATAGGCCACGTTGGCATGTCTGACATAAACCTAATTGATAAGAGAATTTCTTAGTGAGCACCAAAGCTTTAAGGTTTGTGAGTATAATGTGTTGTATTTGTGGTGCAGATGTAAGTAAGTCCTCAGCCGGTGAGCAGATACTTCTTCTCAATGGACATGTTGATGAATAAACAATCTGTTAATATGAGAATGAAGCAGTGAAATTCCCTGCAATAGGGGAACAATGAAATCTATCTAGGACAAGGAATCAACATTCTGAGTGGTGAGAGGTATAAAGGTTAAGTATATTCTTCCAAATATGGATATTATACGTTAATCAAATCTTGAGATAGATGGTCATAGAAAAATAAGGGAAACCTTAATTTGCTGTCACTTTTCATTAACTTTTGCTTTTTGATTTATAGGAATCCAGTGTAGAAGTTTTAAAGGAACATACTACACAGGCTGATATCAATATTGAAACTATCCTTGCCAAAACTCTGACTCTATCTGCTGAATAGCTATATTTGGCGAAGTTAGCTTCATATTATTGTAATATGGGTTGCTGGAGGTAACATAATGATGTGCCTTCCATTTATGGTTACACCAGAAGAAATCGATAAGGTAAGAGACTCCTTTTGGCTATGACTTTATGTTCAAACCCGGTTACATTCTAACTGAGTTCTTCCCTTAATTCCAAAATCATCTTGGTTGGACGTATTAGGAAATGATATGTTTTCGAATTCTTTAAGATGTATACCATTTTTGTCTCTGCTGAATGGGCAACTATAAGCTGTTTGTTGGAACAAAAAAGATGTTGGTCATCGAAGTTGTTTATATTAAACAACATAGTTAATAAACCATGACATGTGCATCCTATTTCATGCATGAAGGAAGCTAATCGACTTTCCCCCCATCTAACAGGGGCTACAGAAATATTTGTTGTGGTATCTTAGGCAAGGGAGAATATAACAGTCAACTTGCATGTTTTTTGTGAAACATAATTTATTGATGCTCTGCCATATGGGTGCAGTAACTGCAATTATGTTTTGGTAGATACGCCCAAGTAGTAGTGTTTTCTTCGTTTAGATATTTTAGGTTGACATATTTAATTTCTTTTGCAACAAAGTCTCATGGTTCAAACCAGTTCATTAATGTATATGAGTCTGTGGCACAATGGTAGTGCGTCTGACATCAAGTCAGAAAGGTGTGTTTTCGATTCACACCAGATTCAGTCCTCTGTGTTAACCGTTTTGTTATTTGCACGTTGATTTTTCAAATGCGTACCACGGCTATATCAAATTGTGATGACAAGCATTTTTTTAAGCACCAGTCTTTATATACAATTTGAAGTATATTATTCTGTTACACTAAGCTAATGGGTTTCATTTAGTTTGAAATTGTGTTTTTGTCAGAATCAATTTGCTTAAGATAATAGTAAGTTGCAGCTTTAAGGCACTATTCATCGTTTTAATTGCTTTCACTATTATCATATCTCCTTCTTTTGTTGTAATTTGTAGGCCTTGGGACTAATTCTAGCTACAAGGTACTCAAGCTGCGATGTAGGAAATTGAAAAGGGAAGTCGTATTTATCAAATATTTGATGATTTACTTCCCATTTGATGTCCATGATTTATACGCGAATTATAATTTGCTTAGTAGCTACCTATAGAAGTGGATTCCCAGATGCCATCTAAGCATTTATAGGTGCTCTTTTGATTCAACCCAAAGTTGCCACTTTGGCTAGAACACAAAAAAAGAATGTTCATGAGAATCAGATCCAGTTTGCTGTGGAGCAGGGAGTACTGACTATAATTGCAGCTTTTGCAACACAACTTTAGCTGTAACCAAGACGGGCTTTGGACATAATTGAACTATGGGTGGTTTATTATTGGGTGCTTTTTTTAATCATATTTGTTAGCATCAGTAGTAAGACTTGACAGACACTACAATCAATAAGGCAGGCAAGAAAAGTACAATATTGATGGTGCAGGTCATTCCTCTTTCTTTCAGTTGAATCTAGGTGGGTTAAACCTGTCAACTGTTTCCTTGGTGCATTGATTTATTATTGGGTGCTTTTATTTGTTTTTATTAATCATATTTGTTAGTATCAATAGTAAGACTTTACAGATGCCTTTTGGTCTGATGATTTTTTTTAGGCCATCCTTAGAAGGAAAACACCTTAGGCCATCCTTAGAAGGAAACACCTTCTGTTAAAATTGAGGTATTGGATCTAGATCTTAGTTCCATGACTCTAATATATACTGTGAATATTTTTACAATAGAACAACATTTTGAATTCTGAGGAAACCAGTAGCACCAGTAAAGAAGATATTAGGGTATAAGCACTACAGAATTGCGAGCATGATCTTCCTTCAATTGTATTATCACATCCTTGATGTTTATTGTGCAATGTGGTTTGTAAAAACATATTTAGATAAGGCAAACCATTCTATCCATTTGTTGCTATTTTTACATCATAAACTTATATGTTGTTGGAATAAATGTAATATGACACTTTCGAAGGTTATTGTAGTTATTTGCACATAATAAGGTTAAATTCTGCATTGTGTCACATGGGTATGGATTGAAGCACTATAGATGTCCACTCCGATACAATAAAGATGCACCAACATCACTTGGGAGCAATGGCAGCTGAAGTAATTACTGTTTGAGTTTGTTTTATATAATTATATAAGCATGGTACTTGCAGTCTTCAAGTCAACGTGGTACTTGAACAAAAACCATATATTGTGCTACATAGATCTGTTGTTCAACAACTACGACAGCAACAAGCACTTCAGCAGCTTGGAATGATACCACACTATACTTGGAGGTTGCAAAGAGGGTTTCCAGAGAGATCACTTTTGATTCTTCATGCTTGGCTATTTGAATACTTTCTGCTCCCACGGGTAGGCCTTCTTTATTTGATCTTTTTTTTTTTTTTTTTTTGGCTTAATTTTAGGTATTCTATATACGGGATTTTGCAATGTTTGAGTTGCAGATGACTCGAACAAGGTGATGCTTGCAAAGAAGACGGGACTTAACAAGAGCCAGGTAATCATTGAATTCATTTTTCAAAATTTTGATGTTAGTACAGTGTGAGATATCGTTAAAGAGTCAGAAAGCTAAACTGTGGTGTCGTCATGAGTCCCATGACCGACCTTTCCATGTGTGATGAAAGGCTCTTCTCATGCTTCACATAATAAGCTGATTATAGGGACCTAGTTCGCTTTGGGCGATTGCAGACAGGAGGTGATAATGTAGGTTCTCTTTTTCATTTTTGTTATTCGTTGTTTCTCAATGGACTCATTTTTTGGTGCATACTATAAAATTTACTATGTTTCAAGTGAAAATTGGAGGGCACTTTTTCTTCTCTTCTCTTCGCATTTTGTATTCTCTTCATCACTATCGCATCTCTTTCTTGATTTATAAAATAGGAAGCTTTGGTAATTGTGAGAACTGAAATTTCAAAGAATTAGTTTTTCAGTTTAATTTGTGGGTATCAAAAGCGTGATGATATGGGGGAGCAAGTGCATTCTTCATCTTCAGTATTTTGAAATAAATTTTCCACTAAAATTTTATGTGGCCGGGTGTATAAAGTTTTGCTTCTCACATACAAATTGGTGTTGTTTTGTTCATTACGCGTAATCTTAGAGGTACTCCAAGGAAATGCAAGCTGGCAGCTGGCAGTAGTCAAGTACAACGAAGGTGCCCTAAAGAGGTAAACTTGGCCTCAACTTAATTACGAATTTGAAAAGTTTGATTATTTGGTCTCCTTCACTTAATTGATATCATCATAGATTGGTTTCTTTATAACGATTACTGACTGAGTCACTAAAAACAAAACTAAGCAAAGGAGAGTTTCAGCAATCAAATCGCGTCATTATTTAACTACGTGCAGCGGGGTATTATATTATGAAGATTGTGATAAGATAAACTGTTTCAGTCAAATTTTTGTAATTTAGTCAAGTTTGGAACAAATTCAGTTCGACTTAATCCAAATTGTTTGATAAAATGCCTGACAAATATTAAAGAGCATATTAATACCAAAGTCGGCGTCATTCTGAAGGTTGTTTCTATAATACTCCAACAATTTATAAAATGCCTCACAAATATTAAAGAATCATGTTAGGTTCATTGCGGCCTTAACCAAAATTATTTAGATACTGAGTTGTGATAATTCTAGACCTTTTGGTTATATTCCGAAGACAAATATGAGTTGGAACAGTATATACAGGATGAACAATATCACTACGAGATCACGTTTTCGCAATAATATCTGATTGAGTTTTATGAATTTTAAAAAGATTTGATTAAAGATCGTTACTATGATCATATAAATGTACAGCGAAAAGAGACAAAAACACGGGCTGACAAAGTTTAGACAATATCAAAAATTAGACAAAGACTGGAATGGTATCACGTTTAGCCAATTTTTAGAATTGGATGACATTGACGAAACAATAATGCAGAAAAAGATTCTACAGCGCAACTATTGTCATGTGACAGTAAAATGCTTCAAGCTTATTTACTTGGGAAAACTTTCAGAGAAGATTCAATGTCTAAAGAGGGGCCAGATGAAAAAAGAACTACAAAATACTCCATTGAGGTTTTGATGTATAACCTCAATGATTGGAAGAAAGAAATACTTAAAAGAAATAGATAGATAAGTGATTGTGTTGTGTTCATTTTACAGAATGAACTCTATTTTCATATGTGATTTAGTTTGGTTTCATTTTACACAATGAACTCCGGAGTTCATCAGACAGAATAAACTGCTACAAAAAATAAGTAAACAGAATTTTTTAGGTTTTATTAGGTGTTCATTTGAAAGAATGAACTCCGAAGTTCATTCCTAGGATGATAATAAAAATACTTACCAAGTAACATAACATATATAGAGAGAGCATGATAATAGGAGTCTTTTCCCAAACCATGGATTTGAAGAACAGGTAGAAGAATTTGGGAAATATTATTACAAAGATGAAAGAAAAGTAAAAAGAAAAAAGACAAGAAAGTAGGATGTTAACAGTCAAAGAACATCTACAACGACGATACAGTATAAACGTGGATAGAATTTGGGATTGAGAAAGAATGAAAATATGCAAAAAAAAAAAAAAAAAGGTCTTATAGTATATAAAACTGAAGATAGAATATGGGAAGTCGAGCGCAATTCAAAGACATATAGATTCGGTTTCGGGTTAAATGACTAGCAGATCATGCTTTGTTTTATAGTTATTTTCATGTCATTTTTTTTGTCAACATATATTACCGCATTCTTATTTTGGTTGAACGTGATATATGTACCAATGTAAACTACAATAGGTATGAATATGTACCTATCTAGGGAAAGGGTTAAATTTTTTTGTTTGGAATTATTGATTTACTCTTATATAAGGGTTAAAAAAAATCTGCAATTTTGTTAATGAATTTCTAAAAAAAATTTATATACAATCAAATTACTCAATGAGTTTTTTTGTTCGTTAGTATCCCGTAGTGTTGTCATATTGTTTTGTGAATATCAAGCCTTTTAACACCTGTCTGATTGTTGAAGGAATATGATTTATTGTTCAAACTCATTTCAAAAAGAAGTGCTATCAATACGCTTTTAAATAGGTAATAATCTTCTCTTCTTTTAAAAAATTGACCTAATTCTTTTTGTTAAAAATATTATACTACCAATTTTTTTCTTTCTTGAAGCATTATACCAATCTCTGGGTGATAAGCACGAACAATAGTAATTATTGTTTTCCTATCGGCATGACATAATTTTTATTCTTTTAATGTATATGTATTTTAAGTGTTTAATGAGTCAGAATTGGATTATTTTTCCTATCGGAATGTATTTCATGAAATACATCGCATCATTAATTGTCTTATAATACGCGTTTCATGATTATGGAGCATCATAAACACACAAAGAGTAGCATCTTCAGTAAATTAACAATGACATGTGAAGATTACTGAGGATCGAAGTAATTTTGTCCTCTTTTAACCAATGACCACTGGATATAAATTGGAGTACTGCTTAAGTTCCAAATTGAGCAGGATGATATACTGGGAGCTTAGACGTATTTATGCATTAGTGTCACGTTGTTGTAATCCTGCACTCTACTAGATGTCCTCTGTGTAGTCTCGGCTAAGCTTGAATAGATTAGTCTCACAATCACATGTTAAGTAAATCACATCTTTTTTTGCTATAAATGACTATGATACTCTACTTTTAAAGTAAAGCACCAGTAATTTAATTTTTCATGGATTTGACCCAATTTGAGAACTTTTGTTATGTAACATTCTCTAACTATATTGAAAATGTTTCGTATAAATGTCACCTCATTTGTTGCGTTCTCATCGTTATCACCATTACGAACTAAACGAAACTAACTATCATTAATTGGTTTTAGTTAAAACATTGATGAAATTAAATCAAGCAATTGATATTTTTTCAAGATATATTTTTGCTAGAACTATTAGTACTGATGTTATGAGGTGTTTAATGATTAGTTAAATATGGAATGTAATTACCTTAAATACCAAATAAAAGCAATTGCATCTATAAATCCACAACAAATTTAATTACTGGTGACATAGCTAATTATAAATAGAGATAAAAAGAAATGTGTTCAATTACTTTCGCAACATAAGGTGCAGACTAAAACCAGCTTAAATGCAGATTTAAGCTTGAGAGGTTGAATCAGGGCCGTAAGACTAGGATGGGAAACAAAACAGAATGTACCGAATTTTTTGCACATGCACCATCAAACCAAAGACCAAAGCAAGGCTCGACAAGACAGAAAGTATCATGGTACGTCGTGTTCCCTAAAATGGAACATTCATGCTGGAGCAAGAACTAGAATAAAAGACGATCTATTATGACCATTACGGTTGTTCGTTATTTCATTTTCTACTATCGAATAACCAGGAGGCATTAACCCTTATAATATACGTGTTGTCTTTTCCTGTAACCAGTTATGATGAACCTTCCATTTATACAACTATTGAGTTTGAAAGCCACTCTTGAGTAGAGATTGAAGCTCAAGTAAGCACTCATGGAAAACTGTATTCCCCTCAATGGAATTCAGGTCAAATGCTTCAAAGCAAAAGAACAATAACTAAGCATATATGAAAGTAAGGTATGATCTTTTAGTATCAGACGTCTGTTAGATTTGACCATACTTCTCTAGATTTATTGATAGTAGGATTGCAAGCTCAACGTAAATACATGGAAAGTGCAGCCTCCAATTGATGTAAAGGCTATATTAGTTGTGTCAGGGACGTAGAGCGAGTGTGGATGTTACATTGTGCTTTGCAGGGATATGTAAGCGTTGGGAATTTTGGGATGTGTTTCTTTCATGTTTAGTAAAAAAAAATCAAATTTTTTGTTGTGGCAGCGTGGTTTTCCCGTCTAAGATAGTTATTCGTTTTTTTTCATGTGTTACAAATTCTATTTTCGCATGCAGAGCTGTTTAATTACAGCTATATTCCGGAAACTGAAGTGTGGTATGTGGCTGCATAAGAGTCTCAACTATTACAGCACGTATTTGAACCAGGTTTGCCCATCTGGGTCTATGTATAATACGTTATCTCGGCAATGATTTATTTTTTTATTTTTTTTTATTTCCATCATTTCAGATTAGGTGGAGTGTTTGTGACACCCACTTGCGACCTTATCTATTTTTTTATGTGGCAGGTAAGACAAACTATCTATAGGAGGTTACATTTCAGTGATTTCACAGAATGTGAGAATTGTTGGTTAAGACAGATATTGATTTTGAGATTCTTTGGTTGTTTGCAGTTCAGTGATTTCACAGAATGTGGAAAGTATTAGTGATGTTTTGACTTTCTTGGATCGATCTTACATCCCCAGACTCCGCATGAAAATTCTATCACTAGGTTTCGAGTTCTTAACATCACTATCCAGTTTGTGTTGTTGTTCTATATCTTATAGGAACTATCTTCCCCTTGGGTAGAAGGGTTTTTTATGGACGAGGAGAAGAAGGTTCTTAAAAGTTACTAGCCAATTGCATCAAACAAGAACCATGGGATCTGCTTCTGGAATAAATTGAGAGAACCATGCCAAGATGGCATGGATCACAGCCGGATCTTATAAGAGTTGTCTTCCCCTTGGGGTAAAAGTGGTTTATAGACGAGGAGAAGAGGGTTCTTATAGGTTACCATCCAATTGCATCAAACGAGACCACTAGAACCGCATCTGGAATATATTGAGAGAACGTTGTCAAGATGGCACGGACAACTGGATTTTTTTACAACCGTGCTTTTTCTTCATGGAGCAACTTCGGTGAACTGTATCTGTGTTGGGGGAAAGAGGTATTTTTGTAGGCTAAGAGAAGAAGATACTTATAAGTCACTAATCAGCATCAAATAAGATTTGTGGAAATTGCTTTTGAGAGAAAATGAGTGGATACAAAGGAATAAGGAGTACAGTTGTGGTTCTATCTTTGTCTAGCTCCTGTGCAAGTATCTACGCTATTTCTGTCATGTTTATCAATGATGGGAGATGTAATTTCTGTTAATTTATTTGGAAGGTGCTCATTTCTACATTGACGTATATACGTGCACTTGCTCGGGTTGGCATAGGTAGAATTTATAAATCCTATGTTGTTCTCTTACTCTGTTGTTAGCTTCATTATACTAGCGTACTTATTGGTATTATAATTACACCTTCAAATCTTAAGAAATTCAAAACATAATTTAACAAAAAATGATTTAAGAAAGGGTCAGCCAGTTGCTGGCAGGTTAATATAGGAACGCAAAAGCTATTGCCAAACTTATGTCAATCCAAATGTCACCAGGACTATCACTGCTATTGGATTAATGCTGCGCAGTACACCTAAATATGGTTATCCTTCTCCTGAACTTTGATTTACGCAGTCAGTACTTCGACATAATATAATGTTCGCCTGTTTAATAGGTGATGTAATTTTGCAATTAGTGTCCTTAGTCTGTGTTTAACGTTTAACTTATGTATAATAGATTTATTTGTGGTTTTGCATCCATGAGGATTTGCGGCAGAAAAGTATTTGTGCATCTATAATAGATGCACATGGAGTATGCCTTTGATGGGCTTGGCATTTTGCTGCTTTTGAGCTCCAATCAGCAGCTATCAAGTATTCTTTTAAACCTTCAAATAGGAAACATATACATTTAAAGATCATGTGCAAAGCCAAAGGGGAATCATATGTTCCCTATACCAGGTGGATATTCAAGTCACTATAGGCGAGGTTGTTAATGAGTGGAAGGATGAGAGCGATAAATTCATGAATGTTAGGCAGTGACTTGAAAATTTGAGGTTCCTGGATTTATGTTTTCTTCGATTCATGTTTTATAGCTATATTCTTCCAATTGTTGGTAGTAATTTTTTGTTTTCATTCTTTTTCCTTAATATCCCATGTTTAGATCTCCATCATCTAATTTGGATCTTTGTCATTACTATGGCTCAATAATATGGTATCTACAAAACTATTAGTATTAGAGAAAAAGACAAACAAGTACTTATTTACTAAAAGAAAATATCAACTTCAACTATTAGCTAAGTTTCTTTCTATGACTATCTCTTTGAATCATCAATTACGTAATCACAGTGATCTGTAATTGTCCACGCAAACATTCCTTCTGAACTGGGATTGCTAAAGTAGGAGTCTATCAAAATAGAGGAATTAGATGATACTACATGATTGCAGCTTTATCAATATAATGTTGTGTGTTTCTTTCTTTAGAATCCCTCTGATCTTTTTTGCGAATTGTGTTATTTCTTACTCTAAATTACTCTTGGGATAGTATGTTTGCACGGTACCATATAGTTCACTCATGTAATCACTTTACTTGCTGTCTTAACTCAAATGGTAGAGAACATGGTTCTCAACCATATAGCTGTGGGTTCGACTCCCACATATGGCATTGTTATTTGAGTAGGATAAAGCTCACAAGCTTCGGTTGGAAAAATTACGTAGTGCGACACATGCATGGAATTAAGAGGGGTGTCATATATCATCTTGGTACTTGGGAAACATCTAAATTGAACAAGCTTATTCAGTTTCTTTGTAAAGTCTTTCAAAGCAATAATATTCACGGGTGCGGGGTAGAGAATTCAACAAAACTGGATGCGCATTCAAAACCTTATGAAGGAAAATTTTGCTTGGATACTAAAGCATGATACCTGCAATGCATTATAATGTAACTTAAAGGGTATCTAGATTAACCACTTTACAAAGCAAAATAATGTATATTTTTGATCAAGATGTTGTCAAGGAGACATAGGAAATATAACTACCGCCTACCGGTCCAAACTCTTTCCATTCCTCCAATTTTTTGTAGAATCAAGATCGGGTTGTTTAAGTGAGCGGCAAAGGAATCAAGTTGAGGTAATTTTTACAATTCCCATCACATCTCTCCTACTTATGGATTATTTGATTGTGTTGATTTTGCTCTATGCCTACTTATAGATTATTTGATTGTGTTGATTTCCTATGTGAATGGCAGTGTTCGGTTGTTATGTTTATTTCATTGTATAAACCTATAGCTTCTGTTTTCTTCGGCTTAGGTTTACGCTTTGCAAAACTCCAACAACAATGGGGGATAAACTTGAAGATACAAGAACTATGTGGAGTCCAAAAATTAGATTTCAAATCTAATACTAAATGTAAAATTCAATTATGAAGCCAAATTGTAAATTATAAATTTAATTTTAATTTAAACTTCTAACACAACATGTTTTTCTTTTCATACTACTTGCTTTTAAATATTATTTTTTTTGTGTTAAAAAAGCGGAAACTAGCAGAGATAATAGAAGATACAAACATAACAATTTTCGTATTTGTAACGATGACATCGTTTGCAGATTTTGTTCGCGAGGTCTCCCGGGCTCCAGCAGAAATTTGGGTTATAGTGTGTTCATGCAAAGAAGGGGAAATTGTTGATCTGAGATTCTAAAATGTAACATAGATTATACGTAACAAAATTACACCATTGTACATGGTTTCCTTTACCGATACATAACATTGATTTGTTACATAGAGGTTGAGCCGGCCGTAATACCTAGTAAAAGTTAAACGAGCAAAAAATAGCCAACAAAGAGCAGTACTCTCATGCTCGGCCCTCAGCCCTCTAATGTTAGAGATCTCTAAGCAGGCAAAAATAGCCAGCAAAGATTGAAAGACACTCCCCAACTCTCTACCTGCTCCTGTGTTCCACTTCACATGCCCATGAACTCTCTACTTTACATGGTTTCCCAATTTAGATAGTTACCCGCATTTAATAGATTCATGTCGACAGGACGACGCATGATGAGAATTAACTATATTTAGAAATAAAGCTGTCAAAGCTATAGAAACAAATTTTGATTAACCAGACCATATACTTCTTAAACAAAGGGAAACGGACTTCAAAGGTTTTAAAGAAGAATCCTCCGGAGTTCTTACATAAATAAGCAATAAAACTTTAACCAGGTGAAGCCAGTAGACGACCAACCATCAGAAGGGAAGAATCCACTGATCTGGATTAACATTCCCAAACAGGAATTATCGTCATACCAATCCCCCTCCATCCAGGGATAGCAACGAATACACAATGTTAACATGGAGAAATAAAACTCAACAGTCGAAGAAGAACTAACTGTACAAGTCGTCTTCATCGGCGGCACCAGCAGAAGCTGCGAAAGGATCAGCAGCACCTGAGGTAGTGGTCCCTGTTGCTGCTCCAGATGCATCAGCAAAACGGAACTCAGATCCGAAACCCCTGGACTGCTGTAAAGTCTGAGCGAAGGCCTGATACTTGCGAATGTCAGCATCACTCACACTTCTGCGTGCATATTTCATAGACTCCTCAAAATGTGCAGCCTTGATCTCTGCCACTTCATCATCAACATCCTCTTCCATTGCCTCGGGATTCTCACTTCTTCTCCTTTCCTTTTCTATATCCTGCAGTATTTCAAAAATTAACTAATTAAGCCTCATACCAATGCTAGCAACTATTTGCGATTTCTCAAAAGGTATGACAATAACACTAGTGTTCCCAACTAAAGTGACTCTTCTAATTAAACCTAATTAAACCCATGAAGAAGTTTAGATAGATGAACCCATACGAAAAGCAGTATTTATAAAATTCAGTTTAGGAAGAGTATGAATGAACTTACTTTCTCAATGTTCTCTCTAATAGCATACTTGCAAGCTCTCTGGCATATCTCAGTAATATCTGCTCCACTAAATCCTTGAGTGTACTTGGCAAGGGCTGAAAGGTCAACATCCTTAGCAATAGGTGATTTCCTTAGGCAGGCCTTGAAGATCTGGAAACGAGAGGCTTCATCAGGCAATGGAATATAGATCAACTGATCAAGACGTCCTGGCCTCAGAAGTGCGGGATCAATGATATCAGGCCTGTTGGTAGCACCAATGATGAAGACGGTCTTTTTTGCTGACATCCCATCCATTTCAGTCAAAAGCTGGTTAAGTACCCTATCAGCAGCACCACCTGCATCTCCAACACTGCTTCCTCTCTGCAAAGAGAAGAAAAGAGAGAAGGCTTAGAATATAATGTACAGGAGCAGAGAACATATGCAAGAAACATATAGTAGAATAAAAACGACAGCAAACCTGGGTGGCAATGGAATCAAGTTCATCAAAGAAGAGAACACAAGGTGCTGACCCTCTGGCCTTGTCAAAAATTTCTCTAACATTGGCCTCGCTCTCCCCAAACCACATGGTGAGAAGCTCCGGACCCTTAATACTGATAAAGTTAGCTTGGCATTCATTGGCAATTGCTTTAGCCAATAAGGTTTTCCCACATCCAGGAGGGCCATAGAACAGAACTCCTTTAGAAGGAGACATACCAAACTTTTCAAATTTCTCAGGATGCTCCACTGGATATTGAACCGTCTAAAATAAGAAAAAATGTTGGAATGAGCACATACATAAAAATAACGTAAGAATAAGAGCAAAAAAGCTTATAACCATGTAAACTATTACCTCTTGAAGCTCTCTCTTGACATTGTCAAGACCTCCAATATCTTGCCAGCTGACATTAGGCACTTCAACAACCTGTCCATTAAAAACCATCAAGTCAGACTATCATGAAAAGTATCTTTCAACCACTTGTAGTGACTAATTCAAGTGTTGAACTTACTGTTTCACGCAGAGCAGAGGGGTTGCTTGTTCCAAGAGCAGTCTTGAAGTGCTCATCAGTAACAGCCATTGAGTTAAGTATCTCGGCATCTATCTCTTCATCTTCCAAGTCTATCACATCCATCTTTTCTCTGATGCACTGTAGTGCAGCTTCGGTACAGAGAGCGGCAAGATCAGCACCGACATAACCATGAGTATCTTTTGAAATCCTTTCCAAATCAACCTGTAAAAGAAAATGTCAAGCGAACGTCCAGCAGACTAAACCACAAAACAATAGATTTAGGAGTGGCCAAAGGAATCTAAAATTAAGTTTTTGACTTACATCCTCCGAGAGCTTCATGTTCTTAGTATGGATACGAAGGACCTCGAGACGTCCAATCTCATCTGGAACACCAATGTCAATTTCCCTGTCAAACCTACCAAACCTCCTAAGAGCTGGGTCAATGCTGTTTGGTCTGTTTGTGGCCCCCATAACAATAACATGTGCACGAGATTTCAGACCATCCATAAGAGTCAAGAGCTGGGAAACAATTCTCCTCTCAACTTCACCATTTGTCTTCTCTCTTTTAGGAGCAATGGAGTCAATCTCATCAATAAAAATAATAGATGGGGCGTTCTTCTCAGCTTCCTCGAATGCCTTACGAAGATTGCTTTCACTCTCTCCTGCTAATTTCGACATGATTTCTGGCCCGTTAATGCAGAAGAAAAAGGCACCAGTTTCATTGGCAACAGCACGTGCAATCAGCGTCTTCCCGGAACCTGGAGGTCCATAAAGTAAAATTCCTTTTGGTGGCTTCACACCAATTGATTTAAAGAGCTGTGGATGTCTAAGAGGCAATTCCACCAACTCACGGATCTGAGCCATCTGCTTTCGGACTCCACCAACATCATCATAACCTACATCATCCAACCTATCTTCATCCTCCCTTCTAACAGGCTCTCCCTCACAAAAGATTTCAGTATCTGGGGCAACAACACAGTACTCCGATGGGTCAGTCTCGATGACTTTAAACTCTACACTCCTCATTCCACCTCTTACAAGAAACAGATCGCCTTTCCTTACTGGACGATAAGCTTCCAAGAAGTAAGCTGCAAAACATTGAGAGAAATTATTAACACCCACCACTGTTAACATCATTAGAAAGAAAAAAACACCGCTGAATCACTTCTGATGGTAGCTGAATACTAGAATCCACTACCCTATCAGGGGGGGGAGAAAAAAACACTCGTGTTTATGGCAGTACAGAGAATTAACGTAATCCTTGATTGAAAAGACTGTGTCCACATGAGACAAACTGCAAGCAGGTGCTTCAAATCATGTCTTTCACTTTAGATGAATGAAACAATTTCGTAATTCCATAGACAGACTAGCAAGTTGGAGTTGGACTGATCCTCGGGAAGAGGAACTGCAAATCCCAAAGACTACAGTGAAACTAAAACACTACTGTAAACATATTAGAACCCGAACCGAGAAATTCAGACACAAATGCGAACAGGCACAGTGATGTAAGATAACACAACAGAAAAAAATAACGGGGTAACACGACACACCATCCAAGATTTGGCAGGTGTGAAGAATGTTTACCAAGGTAAGAAGGCACTTACGTTTCAGATAAGCATCAAACAAACTCCCAGTGACACCTTCAATGGTATCATCAACAGGAAGAATGTGAACACGCTTCCCATATTTGACATCGGGGCATTGGTGCACAGAAACAACATCACCAAGTCTGACCCTCAAGTTTGACCTTACAACTTTATTCATCCTGATCTTTGGCTCATCACATGTGTCATCAGCAAGAGCAATGCAGATGGTGTCCTTCCTTTTCTTTCCCTGAACACCCCAACCAATTTAAATGAAAACAAGAACACATGACTGAAGCAACAAAAGAAACTAGGTTCTCTTTTAGTAGAGAGTAAGGATATTCAAAATCATATCCAGTTTCTCTTTTAGTAGTGAAGAGTAAGGATATTCAAATTCATACATCTGACGAGCTACAAAATTAATAAACAAACATGTATGTTCAAGAAACACAAATACATAATGTATCAGTATAATAACCCAAACTTGACTTGAGAAACTCTAATTTGCAACTAACTGCCTCATATATGGGACTAACTGCCTCATATATCGACCCGATATGTAGGAAAACTTCTATAAGTTCACAATCTAATAACCCAATCAGACCAGAAAGATATCTCAACAGATAAACCACACTGATAAACAAAAATTATCAAACAACCCTGACAAACACAGTTCAAGCTAACCTTTTTCTCAATTGACTAAGCATTGTAACCAGCTCAAACAAACATTATACAGCTTAGAAATTAAGATCCGAAACAAACCCTCACTACATCAATTACCGCACAATTCCCAAACCCTAGATTTCTCAAACCCAACCAAGAACTTCATCAGTCTAACAAAACCCTAATTCTCTTAACAATCCACATAAAAATATTCGAAACCCTAACCACCAAGCAAACCCTAATATCCCAAAAAATATGAAAAAGGTTACCTTGATAAGGATGGTATCACCACGGAAGAGCTGTAACTTTTCCATGGTCTCAGGGTTCATAGACACAACAGAGTTATCATCGTTAATCGCTTCATCGACAACAAGACGATTTGCAGCTTTCTTACGTTCCAATATAGCTGTACTAAAATCTCTCTTTGTTCCTTTCCTGTATTCAACAATTCCAAAAAAAATAATCCATTAAAACCCCTAAAAAAATCCCAATAAAAAAAAAATCAAAGTATGGTAGAGATCGGAGTGAAGAGATCTCTTACGAGTCTGAAGATTCAGCTTGGTTACTCATCTTGTTCTTCTCCGATGAGAAAAAGGGTTTTGAAGAGAGTAAAGTACCAGAGAATTTTGATCGATTTTTTGGGAAAGAGGGGGATGGGATTAGAAGAGATCTGCAGATTGGGGATCGATATTTATAGAAGACCCTCTTTCGCAAGTCACAATTCCTTCTTGTTGTGTTATTAATAAAGGTTATTTCCGTATTTTTACTCCTTTCTTTTTCCTAATTAAAATTGAGTTTAATTTAATATATTTATCTGGAGCTGCACCCCTAGAGTTCTTCTCTATGTTGTCATTGTTACCAAACTATAAAGGACGTGGCTCGAATGTTGTCATTCATTTTTGAGAACGAAAATGATAGATTACAAGCAAGGCCGCGAGAAGTTTAACCTGGTCTTATGAAGTAAAAACGGTAACTCCGTAAATGGAAGAGAGAATCTATACCTTACTGATATCGTCCTCCTTTTCTTTTCTTTTCTTTTCTTTTTCAAAAGGTCATGTGCCAAAATGCCAGAATAAGGTAAGTTAACCCACGATCGGGTGGGTTGCTTTGAGTTTGACAGGTGGTACATCATCATTGGTCAACTTAGTCCATGACAACACGTATGAACGGGGAAGAGGTATGGTTCGCCCTTCCAGGGCTTCTTTATGATACGTAGTAGCGTGAAGATATGAGAATTAGATGGTTCTAGAATAAGGACTCCCTATTATCAGCATAATCTCTCAGATTATTAATAAGGGATTAAGACGGTGATGAGTCTGAAAGCATTTGGCTACCCTTTTTGGTGTGAAAAATCTTTGGGAAGAGTCGTGTCATCCGAACATCTAAAAGCCCTCTCTTCGCTTCCTCCCTAGTCAGTCAGTACTCAGTTGTCACCCACCGCCAACAACCAATTATGTCTTGCTGGTCTTTGTAAGTGTGCTCTAGGAATTACATGGTTGCTAATGGAGGGTACCATTTTGCTTTGGGGTGTACCAATTCATTACCAAAATATGATTTGTCTTATATGTAATTTGGTACACCCCAAGAAAAATGGTACCCCCATTAGCAGCATTAGAATTTGCTATATCCAGCCATGGAGTTCCTAGGAAAAAACCTTCGGATGTATAAATTTAAGACATGTTCATTATATGGTTTCGTGTTCATTTTGAAATTTGCTCATCACATATATCCTGGAAAGCACTGTGGCGATAGGCTCCTGACCATGGTTGAGTCTAAATGTATAGTCCCTAAATAAATGACTTATTTATTTTAAAATGTGTCTCATTAACAGGTGACCTATATCATTAAACAGCAGGATATTTTTAAAACTGTCATTTTAATTGATTATTGTTAGTATAAAAAATACATATTAAGCTCTAAAAAACCAAGGTGATACTCTTTGAGTTACACAAACACCAGCCATATTATTTGGTACTTTTGAAAACCATATCAAGGAAAAATGAAACAAAAACCCCATTTCAATTTAAAATTGTTAAATTTAGTTTTCATTATTTTTTATATTTCCAATCTTGCCCATCACTATACCCATAGGCATATAAATCTTTCTTCTTCTCTCGTAATTCATTTTTTTTCCTCCTTTCCCCTAACAGCACCACCACCTCCTACCTTCGCACCACCACAAACCACTACCAATTTCAGATCTAATACCAACACCTTATCCTCTTCGTCCTCTTCCATATCCACCAACACCTCTTTCTTTTTTCTGCTACTACCATTTCACATCGCCACCAATAGTACCTCTGCCACCACCAAACCGGTTACGATGTTCAGATCTGACATCAACACCACCTCCTTCTCCCCCTTCACCACCACCAGCATCACCTTCTCCTCCTACTTCTGTACCACCAGCAAACCCATAACCATCTCCACCAACACCGCTTTCTTGTCTTCTTTCCCCAACACCCACCAGCAGCACCTCCTCATCGTCCTCCGCCAATAGATGAATCGATTGATAGTAATATAATGGAATCTGAGAGTGGGTGTCTTAATCGACCCCAATATATAACCTAAACCTTAAAATGAGAAATCATTTATTCGCATTCGATTTTTCCCAAATTAGTTAGCTGCAGCCGAGAGCTCAGATTGGATCTGAGATTGAGACGGGTGATTTATCGATGAAGGAGATTAAAGGGGTTATTATGAAAGTGATGCTGGAATTGATTGCTGAAGTAGATAGAGATGTAGCTAAGATTTTGATGAATTTGGTTGATTGTTGTTGTTGAAATTCATGGGTTTGGCAGGAAAAAAAAAGCAGTGATGTTTGATGCTGGAAATTATAAAGAAGAGATGGTTTTGCTTGTGTATTTGATAGATTAGAAGCAACATCAGTGTGGGTATGGTGATGAATGTTGGAGCTAAAAAGATGGTTTTAATGGTGGTAGTGAGTGATTGAATTGCAGTGGTTGAGTTTGTGCCGGTAAAATCAGTTGAAGAATGAAGGGAATTAACTCGTTGTTGTTGGTTGGTTCATGACTGAGATGCATTTTGCAGTTGCTTCAAATGGAGAATACGGGCAGTGAAGATAATCACCTGCAATATGTTGGAACCCTTTTTGGTTTCATCAATTCTACTGTTATTTTGGAACCAAAATAGGTTGGAACCCTTTTTGATTTCATCATTGCTTTTCTAACTGTATTATTGAGTTGTCCAAGTATGTCAAAATTGGCTTGGCTTGTTGTGTTATGAATCATTATCATGACTTGTTACCATTGTCTCGAATGTCGATCGCCAAAAAATGGTCCTTGGTGTGTTTCCTGTTATAGTTTAATATTTCGTTGTAATTAGATTTCTCCCTTGGAACATGAAAATGTTTCATGCCTTGAAATATATCAAAATTTTGAGTTTAAACCAAGTCGTGATACGACCCTTTTCCTTTTGGTTTCACCTGCAATATGTTGGTACCCTTTCTGGTTTCATCATTTTACTGCTACAATGGAACCAAAATATGTTGGAACCCTTTTTGGTTTCATCAAAACACATGCATAACATTCTGCGACAATATGGTGTGGGTTAAACATAAATGAGACAATCATAATTGAAACCATTCATAAACCATTTAAACCTTTTATAAATTATTATAAGCATTAAAGTTTACAACTACTTGACAGTACACTAATTTTTATGTATTCGTTTATAATTATTTTAGTGGTTTATCCATCAGGTTCGTAGATTTCATCTTCTTCTTCTTTCCACCAAATTATTCATTCACGAACGATTTCACATTCTTTCTCAAATGCTCATCTCTGACTAGAGTTACTTGCTCCATCATTTGTAGACCAAAAGTTACAGAAAACTGCTCAGGAGTGGTCTGCAATATCATATTTTTTATTCTCTTTAACTTGAAACAATCTGGTACTAAACGTGGACTTTGCTTGTCATATGTACTTAAGATCATCTTCACGGCTACCATTTTTTCTTCAATTCCTCTTCCTTTATTATACCTTCATAGAATGGTTTGTAGAATTTCCTAAATGGGCATGCTACAAGGGCCTTCATATGCTCTTTCTTATTTTATATCAAAGCCTTTATTTTAGGAGTCACCACACACAAATGTGTCGATGAGCACCTAAAGGAATCTTCACGTATTTTTCCTGCAAAACAAAACTGATTTTAGCCAAAACAAGAATAAACTAACACTGCCAAACCAATACTGGTTTCATCAAAATGACCAAAAATAGTTTCATCAAAATGACCATAATTAACCAACACCACCAAACCAGTATTGATGGAACCAAATTCGACAAGAGAAAAATGATGAAACCATTAATCAACACACCAACAGTTCAGGTGCAACCAAGTTCGACAAGGGAAAAATGATGAAACCATTTTTGGTTTCATCAAAACTACCACAATTAATGCCTACGTGATTTCATCAAAAAAGACCAAAAAAATTAACGCCATCACCACAGAGTTTATACGATTCTTACCTTTTGGAGTCTTTTTTTACTGGTTTTCGTTAATTCTTCATCTCTCTTTTTCTCTTGTTTAGTTTGCTTCTTCACCATTTTGTTGTTTGAGAGGATTTAGGTCAGAAAATTGAGACGAATTAGGTCAGAATTGGTTTCATTGGTTGAAGTAAGTAATCATTAAAGAACATAAGAAGGGAAAATCGAAAATCGGAGGATGATTTTCGCTACGGATGAAGATAGGAAGAATTCGTAGATCTGATTTAGGTCAGAATTGGTTTCATTGGTTGAAGTAAATAACCATTGAAGAAGAGAAGAATGGAAAATAAAAAATCGGAGGATGATTTTCGCGATGGATGAAGTAGATCTGATTTCTTCTTATGTTTCAGAGACTAGGAAAGAGAACTAGAAGAAGATAATGACGGTATCGAAAAAATGAGTAGGGTTTATTTGCTCTGTTAGCTTTGGGCCGAATAAAAGTAAAGGGTATTTCAGACAGTTTAGGAATTTTGGGTTTTTTTTACATCATTTGTTTTGTTGGAGTTTTCTTACATGGATGTTGACAGCCCTGGGGCTGTAACGCGCGCGTTATAAAAAATATGTATAATTTGATAACCATGTTTATATTCGTTACGTAGGTGTTAAAAGGATAAATCATTTATAAATTCTACTAGTTATTATCCATAAGGGTATAGTTGTAAAAAATACTTTAAAATAATTTCCTCTCCTTGCCTTAAGAATTGTGCAAACTTGAACTAGGTCATCTATTTAGATTGGGTTTTATGGCTCTTCCCAATTACCTTTCCACATCAGCGTGGGAAGATCCTAGTCCCAGTGGTAATTCAGCAGAGGAGGGGCATCTGTAGCCGTTCCAAAGAAATATAAATGTTAATCATCAACCGTTCTTTCAAAACCAGATTTTTATTTGTCGTTTCATGAAGAACGGATAACGACTACCCGTTCTGCTCATATTGACCAGTCAACCACGATTGAACCGGATAACAATTATTCGTTCCATAATTTGTTCTCAAAACAAAACCTAGAACTCGAACAGGGTTCATTCTAAACTTCCATTTTCATGGTTTTTCTTCCAAAAACCAAACTTCATCATAAGACTAAGCTCTTCCTACTGAATCATCTCGATTCTTCAATTGGGTTTGTTCTTGAACCTTTCAATTGCTAGTTCCAACTGGTTTTAAGGAGTTTAATCGACTCAATAATCAAATATAGTGCATTATAAACTTAAACCCTAAATTTGATTTCGTTGCACAATTGCTATGCTTTTTGTCAAGTTTTCTGATGAATAACTTAAATTGAATGAATGTAATGTTAGGACTCTGACACTAATTCCCTAGCAACTCTTAACTAAAACTGCTAGCTTTATTTATTTATTTTTTATTTCCTTTTATGCTCCTGTTAGTTTATTTTCTTTTATACTTTTGGTTTACTAATTTAGCTAGAACTCTAAGCTATATAAGCTTTTCTGTAGATTTTAGTTTGATATCGAATTTTCAGTACAATTTTAAGGTGGTTGATCCCCAATCAAAGGATTAAAAGTCTTGATTTATCTATTTTAGTATAAGAACCCTAACACCTAGTATTCAGAGCATTCGCTCTGAGACCACTCTTCATACCCAAATTTTTTTCCCTTTTCTCTTACATCTTCTATGAATTTTGTGTTCTCCATATTCTTTATTAATATATATATATATATATTGAAGATGACGGTAAAATATTTAGAAAAATAGATTGCTACCCTTAAGGAGGAACTCTAGTATATGAGAAACCTAATCCCGACATTCTCGTGTGTCCTAGTTGCAAACTAGAGTCGATTCTCCATTAACCTAGGTTTCGAGTTCTTATGAAAACCATTACTAGGTTTAACGACTTAAAGACTTCGCTTGAGATTCGTGAAGCCAGGTCCAACTATTTTTTCTGTAGTTATGTATCATGATCTTAGTTTTTCTATCATATTGAGTTTAATCTTTTCTAAGATTTTCTCGAGATTTATCTCCGATAGGTAAGATATAAAAAGTAACCACAACAGTTTCTTCATCCCAGACTCAAGTGATTCCGCAACAACTTCTTCTGTTAATCAGTTAGGTTATTGTGAGGTGACTAATATTTCTAGGCTGCTCTTCGGGAGTATAGGACCGGATTATTAGTTGAGTTTCATGTTCACCTTGATCTTTATCTTAAGACGGAAACAACAAATAGAATAGACTTATCTGTGAGAGACAGATTTGTTTATAAGTCTTCGACTTTGGGTCGTAGCAACTTCTAGGCTATAAAGGACGTCAGCTAAGGGAATCAAGTGTGCAGAGTCTTGCGAGATTCAAGAGGCGTAAGGAACGCGACTGTACCTTAATCGGTGTGAGATTTGGTTAGGGCTCAACTATATTTCAGTTCGAAGTTAACTTGTAGTAGGCTAGAGTCTGTAGCGGCTTAATACAGTGTGGTGTTCAAGTCTGGACTAGGTCCCAGGGTTTTTATACATTTGTGGTTTCCTCGTTAACAAGATTTCTGGTGTTTGTGTTATTTCTTTTCCGCATTATATTTTCTTTATATAATTGAAATATCACGGGTTGTGCGTTGTTCAATCATAGTTGATAAATCCGACCTTGTTTGTTGAATAGGACTTGATTGACCCTCGGACATTGGTCTTTGGTACCATCCGAATTATTCTCATAACGATCAGGTTCACGGATTTCTATCTGTTTGATTTACTGATTGTGTTGAGAAAGAGATAAAGCTCTTTGATATCTTTCTTGATTGAGACTCTGAAAAGACGAGGGTACCCAAATAAACCATAATCTTTAATTTATCCACATATAAGTCCTCTTACCGAAAGTGATTGTCTATGGAGAAAGTCGAGACAATACTACAAATCGGTATTCACACTTTGTGTAATCGTTTATGGATACGAGATCGAGACAATACAACAATCAAAGTGTGATTACTTGATAATAGGTTCGGACTTAACCAAACTCTATAGGATCATTATCAAGTAATACGGAGTTAACGTTTGTGTAATTTACTTTAAATTATAATAAACAATTATAATTACGGAAATAGAAAAGTAAAAGACATGACAAGATTTTGTTAACGAGGAAACCGCAAATGCAGAAAAACCTCGGGACCTAGTCCAGAATTGAATACTCTCAGAATTAAGCCGCTATACAAAATCTAAACCAACTTCGTATAGTTGATACCAAACAACTAAACCTATAGTTCACTTAGTTTCTTCAGTATCTATGCGCTTCAGACATTCAATAAGTGCACGCACTGGAACAATTCCTTTGGATCGTATTCCAAACAGTAAAGGAACAACAAATCTGTGTAGTAACAACTCTCTGGATTCTTTCAGATGAAGATATCTCAAGTCATAAGCAAAGGCTCTTCTGTTTAACAAATAATCTCATTTGCCTGGTTAGATCAATCTATCCTACAACTACCGAAGTAGCAAAGTTTAGATTTGCAATCAATATAAAATCAAACAAGAAACTATAAGGTGATGCCGATCTTACACAACTAATCAATCGAATAAATCCGATTCTAGTTGGATCCCAGCCGATCAAGGTTTGTGCACACCCAAAGATATAGAAACCAAATAAGAAATCTTATTTGTCTTCAAATCTTCTTTAATCTTCAATAAACACCTGCACAACACCACTTGAATCTCTTGTGATCAATCATGAACAGAACGGAGTCTGTTAACAATGGATTATCACAAGATGTCTTTAGATCTACAAACAATTATAAAGATTTTGAGTGAATCTTATATTAGAAGAGAAGATTCTCAAGAATAAACAAACTAGGTGCAATCAAAGTTCAACAACTGTTAGACAATCAAATCAATCGAAAAGTAAAATAAACTGCAATTATCTAGTTTCCCACCAACGGTACTCGTAGAGCTTCTTGATCCCACAGAAGTCTTTAAACGAGCGGTCGTAAGAGATTTCGCCTAATTAGGGTACTTTCCTATCCGGATAGACGGCTCCACCAGAAACAACAAAAAGATGAAGTTTGCCTGGCTCTTAGGATAGTTTGCTCGAAATGCAAACTTGGGTATTTATAGACCAAGGATGTTTGGACACCAAGGAATTTCCAAAACCGAATATTCTCAAGATATGTAATAAATGCCCAAAATTGGTTTTCATAATTCCTGGAAACGCTTTGTCCAATATTTCCGAAATCTCACTAGAAAATCTCCAATTAGTAAATGCACATTACCTATTTTTATTTTCCAAAGATATGCATTTAATTGCTAGTAATTAAAAGCATATAAAACTAATAACCTTAATTAAAAGATTCTTAATTTATTTCGGTCCGGGATCTCCTTGAGTTATTAAGGAATATCTTTGAACAATAAAAGATAAGAGTTACTGATCATGTTCAAAGTATGTTGACATCTTTTATTTGTAAATCCTTTTTCATATTTACAATCTTGGAATCGATTATACTACACTTCCAAACAAGTTTAGAATTGGTTCATCTGTATTCCAGGACAACTATGTGATTGATCAAATATCAAATCACTAATCAAGGGTTTACGGTTTTACCAAACACAAGGATCGGTTCTACCTCAATATGGTTACTGGGATAGGTTACATCAGTTACCAGGATCGGTTACATCAATTACCAGGACCGATTACCATATTCTCATGGTATTACTTGTGATCGGTTACACAAGTCACTAGGATCGGTTACACCAATTACTAGGACCGGTTACGCCAATTACAAGGATCGATTACACAACTCTTTTGTGATCGGTCATACTAATTACAAATATCGATCATACCATCTTAGGTGATTACTTAGGATCGGTTACACTAATAAAAACCATACCAATTCATAAGTCAGGCACTGTGATTAGTTATACCAAGATACACAACAAGTTATGATCGGTTCTACTAACTCACACATATTGGTAATCCAAAGATATGCAATGAATAACAATACTAATAAGCCTAGCGATTTCCATTTCGATTCATAAAACAAGTTCATGAATGTACTTCCTTTAAACAAATTTAAACATTGTTTCCTATGATGAAATCTTCACCTTTACCCATATGATGTAATTTTGATAGTGATAAGAATGAGTTCGTAAGACTTGTGAAAGCTAGATTTATTTAAACTAAAAGTAGAGAAAATTTTAATCCAAATTTGTTTTTTTTAGAGTGAAAATAACCAAGACACTAGATTCCACTATTACACATGAATAAATGATGATAAAGATTCCAAAACTCTAATTATTTTTAAAATTTCTTTTTCTTAATTCACAAATTATCAAGCATATTCTCAAACATTAATTGTATCCCTTAAGCATAGATTATCTAACCAAAGCATAACCTATCTAATTGAATCACAACTAATTAGGAAAAATTATGCAAACAATTAAAATTCTACAAAGTAGTGATTGAGTGAATTATAAAATACAAATTAGAGAAAAATAGAATAGTTACCAATTATTCATGCATAAATAGCTTCCTCCGTGCCTTGATTACGCGAGAATTAGCTCATCATTATCATGGAAACATGCTCAAAATTCATCTTTATTAATGCTCAAAAATGGTTCACAAATGATGAAATAGGAGAAAAATTGATAAAAACCGGGTTTGTAACACTTTTGTTCGTTACAAACCGAGCTGTTACAGAGAACGATAAAAATGAAGTGTTGTTGACACTATCGCAATACGACCCACAAACAGTTGTCGTTGTCACTGTTGAAAAACGACGGTTCTGCGTGCGTCCAATGTTCTTCGTGTTCTTCACAGCAGCAGAAAATGGAGTTTTTCTGCCACTTGATTTCTCGACTCTCTGGTTCTTCCTAACTGCTCCCAACTCTCCCTATCCCACAGTGAGACCCCAATCAACCTATTTATATCAATCAACACGTAAAAATCTCGCTAATAAATCCAAAATATTTTCTTTTACTCGGGGATGATATTTACGTGATTCTTCCCCTGTTTATCTCCTCCACGCATCTGTTTGATCTCCACACACTTCTTGCACGCTGAAAATATGTTAAACTCGCTCTAATCTCCACAAAATCTTCTCAACACGTGATATTCTCGTTTCTCCCTGTTTTCTTCTTGCGGATTACTCAGCCAAATTCGGTCGAAACAGACACCCATAACAGCTTTCTATGGTCATATCACGTCTACCCATTAAGTTTCAGGGATTGAATCTCACTAAATCACGTCCAAAAATCGATCGAAAATTTGACAGAGAAATAAGTTTATTTTCCCGCCAAAAATATTCTTTTGAATTTGAGAAGAACATGTCCTCCCCCTAATCCTGCACGGGTGTCCCTTTAGCACTTGTCTTATGGGGTGCAAATAGTAATTTTTGGGCGTATACAGTAATTTTTTCGGGGTTCCTCCGACACATTTTTGGGGTGCTTCCGGTGCATTTCTGGGGTGCCTTTAGTACTCTATCCTGGGGTGTAAAACACCACTTTTCGAGCCAATTTCGCCGTAAGAGCTTATTTCTCTAAAAATACCTATAAAGACATAAAATAACAAAATAAATACAAAATCGAACACTAACAATATATACAATTGAGACATATTAGACACAATAATGCGTCTATCACCATACACATAATCACAATAGCATTCATACGATTATGTCGATGTCATATATATTCGAAGTTCAAAAGATAAGCGTTATACTTCGTATCCCAATTCCTTAACACTGTGATCATGTCTTACTACTACTAGAGTATAATCATTCACAGCTTCGCAGTTATGTTTTCAATATAGCACGACTTGAAAGATACGTTAGGAATGAAACAGTTCAAGTCAAATATTACTAACCTCAAGAGGAAGGATGATGTCGTCGTTGTAGCTTGTTACTTCTTCAAGTCTTCGAGTAATACTTGTATGTCTCATAATTCTAGACTTTCTAGTCTAACCTATACGAAGTTGTCTCTAGTACATAATCAAGCGACTCTTAGATGAGTTTTGATTCACTAAAATATGACAACCAAACTTGACATACCAACGCTTGGTGGGTTCAACCGAGCTATGCTCTAACAGACTCATTAACCTGGTGCTCTCGGAATTATATTGGAGTTTAGTCCATACAGATTGCCGAACAAAATAGTTGGGTATGGTTATTGTACCCCCGCGTTTTCAATTGGTATCAGAGCTGGCAAACACGCTAAGACCTCATAAGTCTGTGTTTGTAGCAATATGACTATATGGACAGAAGTGTTATCTCTATAAACGTACCGTCAGTCTTCAATTGCTCAAATTACTTATGGTGGAAATTGTTATGCATGCCTTTCTACAAGCGCATGATTTTCAATCATGGGTTCGTGTTGTAAATGGCTGCGACCCTCCAACAGTTTTAGAGAATGGTGTATCTATTGCAAAGGATATAATAAAATATAGTAAAGTCGAGATTAGTGCTGCAAAGCAAAATTCTGACGAAATAAACGCTATTATCCATGCCATTACCCCAGATCTTCAGCATCGTGACTATGTGCACTAACTTTAAAGATGTTTGGGATATCTTAGCAACCGTATTTGAAGGGAATACCTCTGGAAAAGAAGCTAGGCTTCAAAACCTAAATTCTGATTGGGAAAACCTTCGTATGACTGATGAAGATTCATTTGATGAGTTTAATCACAAAGTGTCTGAAATTGTTAATGCATCTTTTGCATTGGGTAAGACTATTCCTGAAAAGGATATTGTGATGAAAATTATCATATCTTTACCAGCTAGATACGATTCTAAGAAACATTTCATCGTTGAAGGAAAAAACCTTGAAACACTTTCCAGAAATACTCTTATTGGAAAGTTAAAGATCTTTGATCACGAACGCCTGTCCAAAGTTGGAAAGGATATTGCGTTCAAAGCACAAAAGAACACTGATTTACTTGATAAAAGTAAAAGTGTTGGCAACTCAGTGAATGATTCGATTGATACTGAATCATCAGATGAAGATCTTGACAACTCAATTTCTCTGATCACAAGACAGTTTAGATATTTTATTTTAAAAATAAGTAAACGCTTCACTAGAGATAAACCCAGATTATCAGTTAAGCCACGTGATCGTGATCCTTCTGAAAACATGATATTGTCGACACTGATGATGAGGATATGCCACAGTCCTTCAAGTGTAAAGGTTTTGGTCATTTCGCTAATGAGTGTCTAAATCGTAATTTTTTTTACTGGCAACAAGGGTCTTGCTGCAACTCTTGATGAAACATCTGATCACCATGATGCTACAGAGGATAAAAAATCAAGTGTAGTAATCTTTGGTGAAAATATCAATTTAGATAACTGTAGTAATACTCATATCAACTTTGACATTTTTCCTGCTGATGCGTCATCAACAGCGCTGGAGGATGTAATAGATTTTTTGTTTTACTAATGAAAACTCTACCTCTTATGTTTCAGGTACTCAGCTTTGCCTAGCGGCATGTTCATCTACGGTGTCTGAACCATCCTCCACATTGACATGTCCTTACTGTACTATTAAGGGTCACGAACTCTCAAGTTATTTCAAGTACAAACATAAAGTAAGGTATGTCAACAAACTGCAATGGAGGGCCAGTGGATTAGCAAACAAGCTTAAACTTGTTCTGAAGTTAAATCCATCCGAGGTACGTAAAATTAACTTTTCTCCTAAGAAGTTGATTTCTCAGGAAAAGGTTAGATCTCTACAAAGAAGAACTAGGTCTAAACGACCTATAAAGAAGGATGTTGATAAATCCATACAGGAACCTTGTGGTGAACAAATTATTGTTCACCCCAACACAGCCTAACTGTGTTGAAAGTACATCTTGTCTCATGTGCCCAAGAGAAAAGAGACGAGAACTGTGCACAACCGGGCTTTAGAGTCATAAACTATTCTAGTTTGTATCTTGAATATTATTACTTGAATTTTCATCTTCTCTATTTCATAATTTCCTATTACTCGAGTAATGTGTTTTGGGGTAAAAACTGGTTTTGCTGTTTTTTGGTAAATTTGGGTGTGTTGATGAGAAACGAATTCAAACCCTAAACAAATGCACTGCACGGGAGTAATTTTAGATTCGAGAGATCAATCTGTAAGACTCTGGCCTAAACCAAGAAATGGCCATTCCAGATTCAATTTGGTCACAAAGTGGAGGAGAAAGGTTGATCTTAGGGAGGGAAGCGAAGAAGGTGTTTGAAATCAGAATGTTGAATTATGAAGGTGTGGCTGTTTTGTGACTTGTATAAAAATATGGTTTCTGGATACTTGTGTTGTTATTGTCGAAATAGATTGAAAACCTATTTATACAAGTCATTGAGCGCACCTGACCTCGTAGGAAGTGGAGGAGATTAAGTAGTGGAGTAGTGGGGTTGTGTAAGAGGTGGTGATCATCACGTTTCCATTATGAGGGAAGACTGGTCACACCTTCACCCACTACTCTCATCGTTGTTAACCGTCCGTCCTTCCTGACACTTTCTCGTAGTGGGCGCGTTGCACGCTGCACGCTGTAAACTGCCAGACCAATACCCCAGTGATCATCCCCCAGTTTGTGACACGTTTGATGTCTCGAGTAAATGGGTCAAGTCGTGGGACTTTCCGCACAGAATAGCACACGGCGCTATTAGGTTAAATAACTAAGTTATTTGTGAAGCCGATATTCATAAAATATCGTATGTATTCGATGCACGTAAAGCATCGCTTTTAAGCAAGCAACTCAAAATAATCGATGTGCATGGAGCATCGTTGTTTTAGAGCTTGTCTAAATTAGTCGCGAGTCGATCGTCTTAAAAAGAAGAACGTGACCGGACAACTTTGGGCGATCGTTTGGTAGCTCTAGGGGTGAGCTACTGCTTGGTCGATCGCTCCCTGTAGGCGAGTGGCGGATGGTAGCCATTCTAAAATCCTACCGGTTGATCTAAATTAGATCTGGATCGCTCAAATCGGATAGCCAAGTTGAGTGGCCGAGACGATTTGCGGCAGTTAATGACTGCTGTTGAAGCAGCGCGAAGGGCCATCTTTGGGCGATCGTTTGGGATCGCACGGGCGAGCTGTAGCTCGGTCGAATGCTCCTTACCGAAGGGGGGTGGTCGGTGATCATAGCGGCACCCCATCGATCATCTAGTATCCAATCTAAGCCATCCGACCAAGCTAGCGAAGTTGGACAGACGAGATGGTTTTGCGGCAACTGCTTGCTGTCGTTGATTTAGGGTTTGGAAGCCGTGCGGCCAACCCTAGTTTGGCTCATCGAATCAAAGCACTGGGCGCTGATTTGAACAGGCCGATCGACCATGTGCAAATACGGGCCGCTTGTGAGCACACTGACATCTCCTGGGCCATCTAAAATTAAATCTAAGCCACTCGATTCGGCTGGCGAAGATGGGTGGTCATGATCGATTTGCGACAGTAGCATACTGCCGCAAATATAAATTAGGGTTTTAAAACGGCCGCGTCTACCCTAGTTCGATCGAACAGTTTGATGCGTCATTGACTTCCCATGAGCAAGTCGATCGACCGGGAATGAAATTGGGCCGGCGGTGAACGCATTGGCATCTCTTTAATCGTGCATGATACGATCTAGGCCGTCCAACTTGGTTGGATAAGTTGGATGGATGTGATGATTTGTGATAGTTGTATGCTGTCGCAACCCAAATTAGGGCTTTGGAATAGCGCGTTCGCCCTAGTTTGGGCAAACGATCTAACGCCCTCTGGACTTGCCGCAGGCAGGTCGATCGACCAAGGGAGAAGTTGGGACGCCAATGGGTATGCTGGCGCCTCTTCGATTATTCCAAGGAAGATCTCAGCCGTCCAACTAGGCCGGCTAAGTTGGACGGTCATGATGTATTTGAGACCGTTTTTTCCGGTCTTAGATCGTTTGAGCTTATTTTTCAAATAACGCGAACACCCATATTAGGGTTAACGTTCGAAGTGCTTGTGGGTGTACTAGATGGAATCCGTTCGGTCGGGATGTTAGTGGGCCCGCCGGTGGTCATCATGATGATCACCTAGTTCCGCTAGGAGTAGGCTAGGCATGTTGAATCGTGTGGCCGTGATCGTTTTTAAGACTGATATGGACAGTCTAGATTTTCCTTAAGGAATTTAAACGCGTTCGATCGCGCTAACTTTTAATTAAAAAGTGTGTAAACACGTTGATCTCTTTATTGAGAGTGGTGTGGCCTACGTGAGTGTTTTCATGCAGGTCTCAATACTGACACTTCGGGAGATTCATGCTACTCCGCTGCGAGCGAACATTAATCGTCATTTCATGCCAATATTGAGAGTTCGGCTGGGAACATTGCATTGGAAAATACTAGGCGGGCAATGCATTAGTGAATAATGCCGGTGGAAGATAAAATTCACAGAATATTTTTGGATTGATGTTGCACGCACCATTCTGAGTAAATTTCATATATACAGATATATTAAATTGCTCAAAACATATGTGAGCGAAGAGGCTTAAACTCTCATTGCTTTTAAATGGCTTTTGTTCCTTTGCAGGATGACAACGCATTAAATACAGGGTTTACGATTTTATCCCTTGAACTAAAAACCACCATCAACAAATGGTAGTGAAAAGATTTCACCCTATTAGAATAAAAGGTTATAATCGACATTTATACCCTTTTAGGGGTTATCCGTGTTGATTGTACGTGAGCCGTATTTACCCTGTATAAAGGTTCCGTAATCCTGCAGTCATACTCCTTCTTTGAAACTCTTTTCATCAATAGTTGCTTGTAGAGTTGTTTTATTTGTGTATTCACAAATCCATATTCCAAAATTATGGAGACTCCAAGCACTATTTCTTCTGATAAAAGATGTCCTTATGATTGTTAAAGCTTCAATCATGAAGGAAAAAGAGAAATCCACTTATTCTAATTCAACTTTGAAGAGAAAGGGGAAGAATATGAAGAAACCAAGAGCTAAAAACTCAAATCTTCAAAAGTCTTTTGTTGTTCTTGAGGAATTAAAGCAAACCAGGATGGAGATTCAGGAAATAAAAGCCATTGTACTAAGATCTCTGGAGATTCAAAAGGCCCTAGTTCGACAATAGTCAAAAGGGTTCGTAGGACTTGATTCCCTTCTTCGTGAACCTTATGTTCCTATGTCTGTTGATGACAAGGAGTTCGGGGACGATAAAAAAAATTTCAAGAATCTTAATGTATAGGAAACTTCTTGTGAGAATTTATTCTTGTGATAAAAAAGGATAACTAGGGTTTGGTATATCATGAATTGTGATTACACAGGCTATTTCCAACAGTTTTCATCTTGCATGTTTTTAGATTTATTTATTTGAATTCTAAGTTGTTTGGAAGATGAACTTGCAGTATTTAATTTTATTGGTTTTATATATTGCAAATGTCTTATGAGATAGATATATGTGCCTTCACGTTCGTGAATTGTGCTATTATCTCATAAATGCTCAAAAGTTAAGTTTATTATGTCTTTATGCATCTATCAAGAGTATAAACCCAGTTTGGCTAACTTAGCCTGTGTAAGTGGCGGTCCAGATTTGTTCTTGGCAAGGATAAATCTATGGCTGTGGTTTTTCTTCATTCCTCTCATATCTGAAACGATCGATTGTTTCTGTGACCTTTGACCTTTCCAATATCTTAAGTTCAGTCGTCTCTTTCTTCCAAACCCAAATCTTAAGTCCGCAAGTTTGAGCAAGTTGAGAGTAATCAAAAGTAAATATTGGAATCAGGAAGAAGCATGGTTTTCATTTCTAAACTCATTCGAATCGTTAGCCAATCCATTTTAATCAACTGTGTTCAAGACTTCATGTTTTCTGGTAAGTTTTCTAACATTCTAGGGTTTTGGGCATTGTGAAATTTTGATATTTTAATTTCGAAATAGATTCGTCTTATTGTCGATCTGCATCATCTAACTGTAACAATCGCATTAATCTCCAAGTGCTGCTTTAGATTTGATTCCTTTTCTAATGAAGTCTTGAACATAGTCGGCTGATATCTCAGCAAATTAGGTGTTTTTTGTTCCCAGTTTTTGTTCAGTGATAAACCTTTTTTGTAACATTAATCTGTTTGAATATGCACAGGTTTGAGTTTTTGTTCTTATTGTTGTTGTTCTCTTGGATGATTAATTAAACTTGAGCTCCTGTTAATTTGATATGTTCATCTGTTAATTGTCCTTATTCCATGTCGAATGCTAATACAATCAATGCATATCAATATTCTTCTGTAAAACTGTCGCACTGGGACATAAACAACAACGAAGGAGTAAATTTTAGTTAGATGTTTTAGTGGGGATACCATTTTGGTTTCATCCTGACGGATATATTTTACTCATGTTATACCTAAAGTACTATTTTTGCTACAGCAAGAGGGTGGAAAGATTTTTAGGGCAAGAGAGGGTCAATCTTAGGGGTCTCAAATTCATGAAGGAGAGACAAAACCAAACCATTAGTGTTGAAATTCTCAGGGACATTTGGTAAGCTAATTCAGATTCATAGTGTTGCAAGTTCATGTTGATCAGTTTACTTTTTTATGTTGTATGACACCTAAATCTTGGGGGTTTTCATATAGCCAGATGTTGTCAGTGTGTAAACAAGCTACACAACAATGCAGCAACTTAAGGGAAGTTCTGGATAGATGTGTTTCATGCGCGATCTCACACTTGAAGACGTCAGGTATCTTTAACCACAATGAACTCCGCTCATATTTCTGATTTAGTAACATGAAAATGCTGCACGACTTCCAAACCGGATATGCATACAGTGGTGTGAAACTCAAAATCACCATTTGGTGTGACTCCGCCAACGAACCAACCCGAACCCTCGATGCACTTGGAATCAACCTACACCCTGCAGTGGTTGTTTTAGTTGGGGCATATGCATGTTGAATAATTTCTAGGTACTAGGTCTTTGTTTCTCATAATTGATAGTAATCATACATCTATATGCATATGTTTCCTTTAATGGTGAATACCTGTACTAATAAACCAGGTCGACCTGTACTAATAAGCAGGCACTTCGGATTACTTTTTTAGTATTAAGATCTGGAAGTTCGCTTTTGAACCACTTTCAAATGTACCCATAACCCTATTCGGGTAAACCATTATTCATCTATAAGACTGGTGTATGGGACATAAATAACAATATAGGGTAAATTTTAGTTAGGTGTATTAGTGCGGAGATACCATTTTAGTTTCATCTTAATGAACCCATTTTATTTGGGTCATAAGTAAAATACTGTTTTTATTACCACAAGAGGGTGGAGAGATTTTCAGGGCAAGAAAAAGTGAGTCTTAGAGTTTCAGATTCATGAAGGAGAAAAGATTCAATACAGTAAACAAAAAACAATTGTTTGTCATAGAGAATTTGTTAATGATACCTACTGTCGATGTTCACCGATATTATTATCTGAAATTGACATTTTATATATAATTAGAGCAGCATGGGCAGTTGAGGAATAGTGCGTGGGTGTACATGACAGGAAAATTATTAGACTGAAGTCACTGAACCTTTGACTCTCTAATACAGGGGTTGAGGTTCAAATTGAGATAAATTTATGTGAAATTAGTTTAGGTTTAACGTAGCAATGTTTCAATTTATTAACTTTAAGCAGAAACCTTGGAGGAATACAAAAGAAAACTTTGTTAGCTTAGCTGCGAGAACGGCAAAAACTACAAGAAGCACTACCCAAAAAGGTCATTGCGGATATATTGTTGTGTGAAAATCCATTTTATGGTAACTACAGTATATTATATTGAACAAGTGAAACCTTTGAATGTCGTCGAACCTATGCATCAAGAAACTTGAGGTGAAAAATAAGCCTAAAGTGGAGTGGGAATGCAGATAGATGGTAGCAACCAAAAGAGGAAATGCTTTACTGATGCAGGCAACAAAATTTAGTGCAACTTCAATTCGTATCAACTTTTTAACAACCGTAAGTAAATCTCATAATTCCGTTTTTTTTCTTAAAGCGTAAGAAGCTCCTATGCCTTCTTCTCTTCTTTTTTTGTATTGATGATATGCATATAAGAATTTTAATGCATTGGACTGTGTACTAAGGAATTTGAATTATATATTTTGTCGGCAAGGGCAGAAATACCCCTGTGGCAGTTTGAGTGAGAAGGTTTCATCAAATTCAGTTTGTCCGACACCTTGAAGTGAAGGTGGAACACGGAACTCCAACAAATAAATGTTGCACCAAGGTGCGTTTACCTGGCAGTGTGGGAGAATGTGGTTCCAGTTCAGTGTTTAAAGAGTGGTGGATCGATGAAATTTCCTTGGAGCTTTATCGCGGGATAAAAGCACAATTATTACTAGCAGTGATCGATGTGCCTTCATACAAAATTTTAAGGTCTTTACATTATTTGCTTTATCAGTCTCTTGGGTACTCTTGAACCCCTCCATTCAAATTTTGATTCAAGTTCTAACTTCGGAGTTTAAAACTTGAGTTTTCTCTACCGAGTCTCATAAGGATGTATGTATAATGTATGTAAAGATAACTTAAATAGTTCGACCCTTTTGTGGCTGGTTCTAAGAGAATTGTAAACCTATAGGCATCTTACACCAAAGATGTTTGATAGAATATGTTGTTAAGATCAGGGATTAAAGATTAAGTAAACGGAACGCGGCTATGTATATACACTTCAGCATATTTTATAAAATTTTCACAACAATGACTCATCAAAGAAAATATTGAGTCAATTATGTATAAACTGAGGACAAGAGATGCTCATGATTGGTGTCACGTATTATGCTTCTCAAACCCTATGTACTACACACATTGCATTTGAACCTGGACAAAAATAATCATTTTAAATTTTCAAAAGTTTGTGATGATATGGTAAATGCTAAACAGTGAACAGAGTAGCGCCAAACAAAAAACAAATAAGATGACCGTCATTTTCCTCATTCGGTAATAAAGAAAAAATGTTAGTTGGAATCTGCAGTTCAATGAAATCTATACCTCCGTAAAACTACAATGACAATTAGAGTGGATTTGCATGATATTTCTATGACTACATACGAGTGCCAGCCACGAACCAGACAATACAAAACAAAGCTTGGCTAGAATACAAAACAAAGCTAGTCTAGAATACAAAACAAAGCTTGGCTAAGTTAGGCTAGATAAAGAGCGGCCGAAATTTGTCTAGGAGGGATAAACGGCCGTGGTTTTTTCAACTAACCATTATAAATACTTTATTAATTAGTGTCCTATTAATTGCTCATGATGAATGATCAATTAATTTTTTTTGATAAATGTTCATTTAATGAATCTAATAAATACATATTTTTATTAATAAATAAGTTTATTAAAAACTATTGTTACTAAATTGAAATCGCCGATTCACAGAGGAGATGGTCGGCCCATTGATCGAATCCAATAATGGAAGAGATCACCAGTTGTGATATTACTTCTATGGGAATCAAATAAAAAACTAAATGAAGTCAACTAAAAGGGAAAAGAAAAAAACAGCCTATTTGGAAACTCCGAGCTCTTTTAGAAGCAAAAGTCATTCTCAAAAGCAAAAATAAAGTTTTTTTTTTTGGGTCATCCAAAAATACTCCAAATTATGCTTTTGTTGTCATTCATTAAGAATGTAATGATTCGAAATGCTACTCCAATGGAAATAGAATAAAAAAATCAAATGAAGTCAACTAAAAGTAAAAGAAAACTTACGACTTATTTGGCAACTAGTAGTAGAAGTGCTTATTCTCCTCTGTTAGAAGCAAAACTCATTCTCAAAAGTTAAAATAAAGATTTTCTGCATCACCTATAAATGAAGTCAACTAAAACGAAAGAAAGAAGGGCAAATTAATAAAGTGACCTGCTTCAAACCATATAATTAATAAACCGACCAACATTTTAAAGTCTTTCATAAACTGGCCTTTCCGTTAGATTTCACGCATGGACCCACCAGATCGGTCTTCGGCGTTGAATTAGTCAAACTCGGTTCGTAGAATTACCACTATACCCTTACTCACTTCAAAGACGCGTGGGGTGAAATTAGTTCTCATTTTTTTCTTCAGTCTTCGTTCCTTCTCTTCCTTCTCTCTATCATTTCCATTTTTTCTCTTCGTTCTCCTTCTGTTGAAACTAGGGTTAGCGATTAGGGTTAGAGATTATTAGAGAAGAAGCAGTAGCAGTTGAAGACGTAGATGTTAGTGAAAAACAAATCGTATTTGGAAGACTAGGGTTTCTGAGACGGTTTTGATAGAGTGAAGATGAGGTACAAATTGGGATTGAAAAAATCAGAATCAAGGTGAGATTAACGTAACCCGTGACTTAATATATGATGAAAATCAATGATTGATCGATTGATTTGTATTTCTAGGGTTTCTGTTTTTCCCCTTTTGTAATTAGGGTTTATTTGAAATGCATGAGTTCCTTTATTGTTTAATAAGGTTATAAATTTCGTGATTGAGTGTTTGTTTGTATGAATTATTGCTTAATTAGAGTTTATTTGAGTTATTTAGGTTTCACCCTTTTCAATTTTAGATTCAATGGGGGGTTTATTTGGGCTAATTGATAGAGCTTAAATTCCAACATTCTGCTGCTATATCCCCTAATTATTAATGAAGTTCTTCTTACATGTGGTATTTTGATACTTTCTAGATGTTGTCACAGGGTGAAATTTAATAGAGCAAGTTTATGCCCTGTATGGCAGAATACTTTCTGATTGGGACCATTTTGTTTACTATTCTGTAGCCATTTAGTTGGACTAAATAAAGATCTTACGCCTTAGTAGAAGATTAATGTGTCAAGGTTAAGGTTTTATATGGACATTATGTGGTTTCTCATATTCATATGGAGGTTTACTTGCTGTAATTTTCAGACTTGTTTAAATGCAGACATTTTCTTCATGTTCTAGTTGTTTATTTCAACTAGATGAAGGTTCCATAATGATTTACTTATAGCGGCAGATATGGACAAAAAAGTGTACTAATTTACTGTAATTGAAATTCAGATGTGCAGTGGGGGATTTGGTGTGTATGTGTTCTAATTAGTTTCAGTGGGGGTTTTATCTAATTTTTTCCCTTTTTTTATTCGTGTTGCAGTCTATTCAAATTGAGGAATATTAGTGTGTATGTGGAGCCAAGGAATAAGACTTTGGTATTTCCTGAGTGTCATAGAGATGAAACAGAGTTGAGGAAGGTTGAGTATATGGTGTATTCTAGATTGTCTTTGGATTGGTCTAAGGAGAAGTATTGTTTATATTGGTTTAAGGATCCCTGTATGTCACAGCCATTGCTAAATAATGATGATTTTGATAATTTTTGGGAGGATTCTTATGTGAATGATGATGGGTGTATATGTTTGTGGATGGGGATGAAGGATACACAGTTTGGGACTCCAAAGACTACACCAAAGAAGAGAGTTAGTAAGAAAACTACTCCTAGAAGATCTCCAAGGCTAAATAGTGTGGATAAATCAGCAAAAGGTGTATAAGGAAAGATGAGTTTCACAGATTTGCTACAACAAGCTGAAGAGGTACCTATTCCCAAAAATTCTCATGCTAGTAGCAGTGGTTGCAGTCAGTCAAAACCAGCCCAAGCCATTGACCTTGATGATGATGTATTTGATGTTGGACATTGGGTCAAAGCTACAAATAAAGTTAAGTTTGTTGAAGATGTAGAGAATATTCAACTAGAAAACATTAAAATAGATGAATGTCACCCAATTGAGGATCCAGAAGCTGCTCCATTATATGACAGTGATGAAGACATTGAGTATGGGTCAGATGAAGAAGAGAAAGAAGAAAAAGAAGACAGTGAAGAAGACAATGAAGAAGGAGAAGAAGAAGACAAAGAAAAAGGTATATTTCATTTATTTTAATTTGTAACTTATTATATGGTACTGATGTCGGTCTTCAATGTGCAGGTAAGGATGTGGATAAAAGACCTGCTTACATAGATGACTTTGATGATGATTTTGGTGAGTACATGAAGGGTGAGCATGATGGAGATCTATTTCCTGAAGAAGAGGTATTTACTCCTGTAGATCCTACCAAAATGGAGGTAAAAACTAGATTTGAAAGTAAGCAAGCATTTAAGAAACATCTCAGAGGTTTTTGTGTTCTTAATAAGTGTTAATTTAGGTTGGATAGAAGTGATCCCTTTAGAATTAAGGCTGAGTGTAGGTTTAAGAAAGAACATGATTGTCCTTGGTTTGTGTATGCTAGCAAGAAGGAGGGTGAGAATACTTTTGTTCTTAGGAAAATGAATTTGGAACACAAGTGTGAAGGGGATCACAAAAATAGGAATAGATCTGCTGATCCTCATTTTGTAAAGGATTTTGTTCTTGATCAGATGAAGAATAAGCCTAAAAAAGTTGTTCCAGACCCTTATAAAATCAAGGAAGACTTCTTAGTTGAAAAGCGTGCTAATATACCATATCAGTGTGCATGGAAGGCTAGGAATCTAGTTTTAGAGTCATTATATGGTAATTATAAAGAGAGCTACAATGAAGTACCAGCCTTTTGCAGCATGTTTACCAAGTGTAATGAAGGCTCCGTTGCTAAGTTCACATTTGACACTAAGGAAAACACATTTGAAAGTATGACACTCTCATTTGAACCTGCAATGAGAGGTTTTTGCAAAGCATGCAGGGGAGTTATAGGGCTTGATGCTTGCCATCTAACAGGAGAGTTTGGAGGAGTATTGATGGCTGCAACTGCACTTGATGGACAAAATGGGTTAGTAATGTTAGGAATTATGGTATGCAGAGCTGAAACAAAGGAGAATTGGATCACTTTTTTGAAGCATTTGAAGTCTGCAATATTAACACATCCAGTGAAAGTGGCTTTCATTTCAGATAGGCAAAAAGATTTATTGGAAGCTGTTGCAATAGTCTTCCCTGGCAATCACCACAGATACTGTTGGAGGTAACTTTCTTTTGTAACTTTAACTTTTGTATACTTGATCAGTTAAAGGCCTTACTTTAATTGCAATGTGTTAAAATGCAGACATTTATACAAAAATTTCAAGAAGTATTACAAGGGTCTGGATTTATACTGTTCTTTGTGGAATGCAACAAAAGCATACAAAGAAAAGCATTTTCAGGTAGTTGTTATTGGTTTTATGCACTGTTTGACAGGGAAGTTAAGCTAGTTTTTGGTTTGGTTATGCACTGTTTGATATTTGTTATCAATATATTGGATGGGCAGGAACATTTTGACAATATTGTGAAAGAGAATGCTGCAGCTGGTGCTTATCTTAAGAGAGAAGATCCCGCTACATGGTCCAGGGCCTTTTTTTAAACCTATTCACTGTTGTGAACATATGAACAACAATTTTTCAGAGTCTTTTAACAATATGATCTGCAAGATGAGAAACAAACCAATTATAATGATAGCCATAATGTATGCTAACTTAGTGATGTGTACATGGTACAATAGGAGGACTGAATCTGCATCATGGGTAGATGGAAATTTGGTTCCTAGTGCTCTTAAGTTGATTAAGAAAATGTTGGATTTTGTGACTGATTATGGTGTTGACCCTTGTGTGGCTGGAGAGTTATATATGGTTACTAGTCCAAAGAACTCTGTGTTCACAGTGAACATCCTTGCCAAGACTTGCTCTTGTTTGCAGTGGCAGTTGAGGGGGTTCCCTTGTATGCATGCAGTGAGTGCATTGCATACCATAAGGCCACAATGGAGAAAGTAAGATTTTTCTTTTTTAAATTTGTACCTTATCTAGTTTTTTTTATGCAATTTCTAGTTTGTTGTTACTTTTCTAGTTAAATGTATCTGGCACTAACCTTTAAATACTCTGCTTGAGCAGGTACTGCAGTGATTACTATTCAGTAGAGAACTATAAGGCCACATATGTACCAACTTTTGCACCACTAGATGATAAAAGTGAATGGGTCCAGGTACTTTTTTTCTTAAATTTGTAACTATATGCCTTATTTATATTCTCAACTACATTGATGTAAATGCATTTACTTTTACTTTTGTATACTTTTACTTTTGTAGATTCCTTTCTATGTATTTAGGGTTTCTATAACCACTAACTATCTGCTATATCTTATCTTATCTTATCTCACCCCTCTTTCTTCTTGCAGCCAAAAATGAAGAAGAAGATCTTGAACCCTCCTCACAGTAGGAAACCAGGAAGACCCAAAAGCAAGAGGGTAAAAAGTTATGATGAACCTCGTGTTGAGAAGAGAAAAAGGAGGCGTGGGAAATGTGGAGAGATTACTAATCACAACAAAAGAACATGTGCTGGTGGTCAAGTGGGATCTAATCCAACTGCAAAGAGGCAAAGGACTGAATGCGATGCAGAAAACTTCACCTTCACCAACATAGAGACAAGTCAAACCACCAAAGTTAGGGGTGCAGCTAAGTCAAACAAGAAGAAGGGAACTGCATCATTTGTTGGTGAATGTTTTACGGGACCTGGCATTCATCCCTTGGCAGCACCATCTTCTAATCCAGCTTCTACAACACCTATGAGTCTGCCATCTATAGCACCATCTTCTACTCCAGCATCTATAGGAAATAACCTTTCTCAGAACTTCTTTGGCATTGGATCTGTATCTCAGAATATAAAACAAGGAAAGGGAAGGGGAAATGGAAAGGCTAAGAAGAAATGATTTGAGATATGTTTGTGTTTAAGAAAGCTAAGTAGACAATATTTATTGGGCTTGTAGACTTGAATTAATGATGAATGAAAAGTGGCAGGTTGTTTATTAGTACATTTGCAGGTTACATTTTCAGATTGTTGAGTTCCTTACATATGGCATTAAGTTGTAAACTTGAATGCATAATTCTGTTTTTTGCAGCAATGAAGACTTCATCTGAGACCCACTTAAAACCATCACAATCTGTACAAGTGAGGTATGCTATGTTCTTGTTGTGTTCATTCTTGCAAAATTTCATCTCTATCTTTGATTTGCAGTGATCTTTGTTGCAGGTTTGATTTTGCAGTGGGCAGTTTTTGAAGCAGTGACCAGATTCTCCGCAAGCGTAACAACCATTCTCTACTGGTAATTTCACCATCTTGCATTTGACAGGATCCATGGCATCGTCAAACCATTCAAAGTACTGATAGGTTGGAATTGAACACTTCAAAAACATTTTTCCATTTGTTTCTTTTGTTTTTGAACACAATAGTTGCCTTATACCATTACATGGTATATATTTGCACCTGGAATAAATCCAAGGACATACCTTTGGATCATGACTTCCCTGTTCACAGATAGAACATGAAATTAGGTTTTTTTTGAATCTTACCTTGTTGCTGCTGCCTGGAGAGTTTACTTCACTTTGGCTCATGTCTTAATATTTTTTTTTTTTGATCTGTTGAGTATGAGAAACACTAGGGTTCTTCTCTGCAATAAGGCCTAATTTATATGAATAAAGCTGAAGAAGACCGTTACAATCCGACCGTTACAGAGGAAGCACATTTTCTTCACGTGCAACGAGTCACTGAGTTGACTCGATCCCGGTTTGGTTACGAACTCAGACGAGGGTTAAGTTGTCTTTTACATAGCAGGTTAACTGCCACGTAAACATTTAACTACCTAAAAACGGGATGGAAAATGTCAATATCGGCCAGTTTATATAAAGATTCAAAAAAACGGCCAGTTTCTTAAATAGAGTTCAAAAAGGTGGTCACTTTATTAAAAAGCCCAAGAAAGAACAAAGAAAAACTCACTGCCGACTGGAAACTAATGATTAAAAAATACTTCTTTTCCACTTTTAGAAGCAAAAGACATTCTCAAAAGTGAAACCAATTTTTTTTTGCGTCACCGTGAAATGCTTCCAATTTTGCTTTTATTGTCATTCTGTAAGATTGTAATGAGTTGAAATATCGCAGATATCACTGTACTATAGTGGTAAAGTTGTTGGGTAATGATACTTGTAACCTGAATTTGAAACTCACTGATATTAGTGTGGTGGGGGGAATTTTTTTTTTTTTGTTTGAGTCATTGTTGGATGATGACACCTACAAAACAAAGCTTGGCTAAGTTAGGCTAGATAAAGAGCGGCCGAGATTTGTCTAGGAGGGATAAATCTACGGCCGTGGTTTTTTCAACTAACTATTATAAATATTTTATTAATTAGTGTCCTATTAATTGCTCATGATGAATGATCAATTAATTTTTCATGATAAATGTTCATTTAATGAATCTAATAAATACATATTTTTATTAATAAATAAGTTTATTAAAAACTATATATATATATATATATATATATATATATTGATTGGTAAATAATTTGGTGCTGGCGAGTTTCGAACTCAGGTAACTGGTATCATCACCCAATGACTTTACCACTGTACTACAGTGACCCCGGATTACTAATTTTTAATGGTGGTAGTGAAAGAAGTAGTGGGTGGTGGAAACTGTGGCGGGTATTTGTGAGTGGTGGAGGTGGTAACATTACTGGTGGTGGAAAAAATAGTGGGCGTGGCTGGTTTTTACGTACGGTGGTGGATGTTAGTGAATAGTAGTGGACAATAATAGTTTTGTGTCTTTACAGAATGGGAAACATTTTATTGTGATAGATGTAGTTGGCTGTTTTTATCACAACTGGTAAGGACAAAACACAAATATTTTGAGGAGGATACTAAATCATATAAGACAATTTGATCATGACCGCTGGATCACCCAAATGGGATCCCAGCTATTTATAGTACCCGATCGAATAAATCGCGGTTTTTAGTATTAAAATAAAATTGATTACATTTCCAGAATACAGAACAAAGTTTGGACAAGTTAGGCTAGATAAAGAACGATCAAATTTATACTTGCAGAACATAAATCTACCGCTATAATGATCACGTTTAATTAAAATTTAATAATAAATGTTCCATTGATATTTCATAATAAATGTTTCTTTAATTAATCAAATGAATATATTTTTGTTGATACATAATAAATTTATTTGATATTAACCATATCACTATGCATTAATGGTGGTTGTGATGGTGGGCAGTGGTGGGGATAATGATGGTGGGTATTGGTGAGACTTGTGGAGTGGTGACGATAATGTGGTGGTGGAAGAAGTAGTGGTAGTAGGGTGAGAAAAAGGGGTCCTAAGATAGCTAAATTAAGCACTAATAGTGGTTGTGATAGTGGGTGGTGGTAGTGGATCGGCGGTGGGATAATGGTGGTGGGTATTGGTGAGACTGGTGGAGTGGTGACGATAATGTGGTGGTGGAAGAAGTAGTGGTAGTAGGGTGAGAAAAGGTGTCCTAAGATAGGTAAATTATTTAGTCACCCTTGGTTAATTTTTCTTTGTTTTGTTTTAATTTGATTTTAGTTTTCAAATTACTTTTTTTTTTTTTTAAATTAAAACAATTTTTAAAGGCCAGATTTTTCCAAAAAAGAAGATGTTGTGATTTTAAGATTTGCAGGGTAGGGAGCAGGAAGAAAAATGAAACCTATAAAAAATTGACCAAACACAAGGCTACACGCGAATTAATTGTAATCGGTTCAGTTTCTCACATCTCTCTTTATTCCCTTTTTTGTCATGGTTTCTGTTTCTGTCATTATTTCTCCCCTACTTCATGGGATTATGCAAGGCTACGTGTGAATTAATTGTAATCGATTCAGTTTCTCACATCTCTCTTTATTCCCCTTTTTTGTCATGATTTCTGTTTTTGTCATTTCTCCCCAACTTCGTGTAACTGTGCATGCTTGAGATATAGTTCATGATAATAGGTAAAGAGACAAGAAAAGAAATGGATCAGGAATTAAATATTATTATAAATTTTAGGAAAATGAATAAACACAAATCTATGTAAATTAGGAACCCAACAATTTATATCAAAGAGAAAAATTAAATTCTAATGCAAACAGATTTTGCAAGATTAATCTAATTGATTTTAAAGTAATTTTAGGTGTTTTTAGTTTTGTTACAAGTTTGGTGAATGACCTTTGATGATATGTTTTTGAAGTAGTGAACGAAGTAATGTTCTACTGCCCATAGGATTTGCTCTAACGATTAACTATGTTTGTCCCAAAGAGTTGTATGACTTACATACACAATATTAAAAGATTCGAGGATAAGGACATGTTTATTAACCAACTCCTCAAAACATTTAGACCTGGATCGATCGGTTCGATTCTTCTCAGACAATTACGACATGTATGAATCGATGGATACATTTGAAACACATATCCTTGCCCGTGCCGTTATGGCACGGGTTGAGACCTAGTCAAGAATATAAAACAGAGTTTGGCTAAGTTTGCCTGTGTAAGTGGTGGTCCAGATTTATCCTTAGCAAAGATAAATCTATGGCTGTGGTTGTCCAAACCAAACCTTTCTACGGCACATGTGGCGTAGCTGCAGCCTAAAAAAATCCACGACTGTTCATTCTCTCAATAGATGAATCCAAGGCTGTGGGTTTTCACGTCAGTTTCCCTTGCTTTTTTCTTCTATTCGACTAGAATTCTCACTTCGGCTGTCATTAACTCGCCATTAATTGCTCTTCCATTTAAAGAATTGAAGGAAAAAAAAAACTCCGGAGATTTTCCACTCCAATCGACATATTTCCGAATTTTGTTTGTGTAGTTTTTCATCTCCCAAAAAAATATCTCAATTGGTTTTATCAGATGCAACAAAAAGAAAAGAGTAGGTCGTCTTCATATTCAACGATCTTGTCTCTCATTGCTATCGGAAAAAGGTAATGATCTGTGATTGATTTCATTGATTTTCTTATAGTTGATTTGTTTGCCATTTGTTAGTGAATTTTCCAGTGAACTATATCGGATGATTTTACTGAATTGGGGAATTTTGGTTTTCAATATAAAAAATATATGAGTTTATTATCAAGGTATAGTTTTTTTTTTTTTTTTTTTTTTACCTCTGTTGATTAGAGTTACTAAATCATTCTGATTACTTTCTTCTGTTGAGTTTTTTTTATTTCTTTGGGTATAATATATTTTGGCACGTAAGACAATTTGTCAGGTTTGTAAAGATCAATTTCAAGTCAAAATTTGATGAAGAAACGGAGAAAATGGTTAGAGAAATCCAATACACCTGGTGGTGGAGCTTCTTGATTTTGATGGTTTGGATAGGAACTGGAAAGACTTAGTTGACGAATGAGTGGAATCCAATACACCTGGTGGGGGAGCTTCTTAATAATTGGTAATTTTATTAATTTATATCCAAATCACTTGCAGGATTTAATAAATTTCAGTGCATTTTTTTCTTAAAAATGGGATCATCTGTATACTACCTACTCTTATAGGATGAGGATTCGCCTTTGCAGAACAACAATAATCAACTTGAAAAACTGTCAAAATGGTCCTCCTCACTATGTTCATTTTCATTATCTTTCTTAATGCTTGGACCATCCCCTTCTCATTTCAAAGATGTAATAGAGAAAAATATAAGACCACTGAGTAGGGTAGACTTCCAATCTTTTACTGATATTGGTTAAATTGTTGTGTGCATTTCAGGTTCCATTATTTAACGTACTGAAGAAACTTGATGATTATATTGTGAGGCCTTCCATAGCAAGGATGCGGTATCGAGTAACCAGACTTGCTCAACATCACCAGCATCTTTAAGTTCACAATAGACACTTCATCTCAATCTCCTTTGAAGTTGGTTTGTTTAATATCATTCAATTGAATGACGGTGTCTTTTGGGTGTTATGAATCCAGGGTATCGAAAAGATTGAAAGTGCATATAAAATGGTGAGCACACTTTACCTACACCACCAAGTTGGGAGCATAAATGTGGAGGGTGTGTACAGTGTATAGCAATACAACTATATAATTTTCGAAAACTACTGATCAAGTTGGAATTCAAAACGCAAACTATGAACCAGAAGTGTGGAAATAGAAATGTGGGACTATTCTATTTAGTCATTAATCACAAAGTTTGTCAAACCTAGAGGTACACAGAAGAATCTCTTGATTGTTTTTGTGAAAAGTTTGTGTTTAGACTATTAGTAACTTTTAATTTAACTTTTGCGTTTTTCAGCAACTACCCGTGATTTTTGTCATTCCATATGAGATAATAGCAAAATAAGTCAGTTTAAAGGTTGAGGTTGGTATCTCCATCGGAAGTACAAAATCTGTTGATGGAAGTTCTTCGGGAGGGAACTTTCAGCTCAAAAATAACACTAAGGTTCGTTGCGTATGTATACAAACTAATAGTGCGGATTTAACACTTCTGCAGGTATGTTCATCCCCTTTATTTTTTTAGCTAATTTTAATTTTAGAATCTACTTCCTGTATTACTCAGATGTTTACTTGAACAGTGTCATAATTAGTTATCTCAGTTAATAGGATTCTTAACCAACGTCTTTAGTTTCTATCTGGCAGAAGTTTTCAAGTCATATGACATGGACAAATTCAAGTATTTTTTGTTTGTTAACATCCCCAATTTTAATTGTTGTGGTGGTGGTTGGTCCTGGCTATTCTTGGTACCGGTGATTGTTTGTGGGTGGAATATGGTAGTGCCAGAGTGATAGAGACGTGAAGAATTTGGGTTGATGGCAGGGTTACTTGATTAAACAATCTGTGTGAAATGCATATTAAGAGAATCATACTTATCAAGGGTCACATTATATTAATCTACAAACGTTAGTAGCTTACAACATTTGGGTACAAAAATGATTAAAGCCTCGACCGTTTTCAACACATTTGGCACAGTAGTATTGCTTGATAAAAGGAATAACCTTCTCTCTGTTTTTGATTAAAGTATCAATTGTTGTTAGGTTACTTAATCGTTTTAATGACTAATTAATCATGGTTTTGATTCGTTTGATGCAGTGAACGGCCTCACCTTTTGAATGTCATGATCATAAAATAAAACTGCATTGTGAACAACGGTGGAGTAGAATGGATTCTCATACTAAGTTGCTCACGAATGATTCAGTAAGAATCTAAGGGTAGCTTCGATGTTGTATCATTCATTTCCAAGTGTGATACTTGGTTTTTGTTCTTGAAATTGAAACTCCGGGAATTTGTGGAACCCTATCTGAAATACAGTTAAACTAGAGAAGGTTTTCATAGTTAGAGATCCTAATTGTAATTTGTTCCTCCATTAATTGTTGCGATAATGAAAAGTTGCACATTTATGATATCTTTTTTAAATGACATTCCAGCTTAAACTCTTCATCTTTTGGCTAAAGTTTATGCCTAGAGTATTTTATCCGAATTTATTGTTTATTACCAGTTTTAATATTTATTTGAATTGTGATTTTTGGGGCCAAATTCAATGTTACCCATTACTCATTGAAATGCAAAAGTAAGATGTTTTTTTACAGATTCAAATATGGGTCACATGCAGTCAATTTAAAATGGGAAAATGTGGATATGCCCTAAAATCGACTGCCATCTTGGGAATATGTCCCGGGATTCCACTTTTCGGGAATATGCTTCAGCCATCCAAAATCTCATCCAAAATCATTAATAAGTCAACATTCGCACACACTTGGGATTACATATGCGAACTAAAAGACATATATACTATATACTAACACCTTTACAAGGCTCAAAAACATATTCAGACAGAAAAAACCTCGAAGAAATTAGAGAGAAAGTTCAGACACATTTACGATAAATTGACTATTTAACGGTTCCTTGACAGAAACCGTTACTTTGGGGCATATTTCCGGAAACTAGAATCCTGGGGCATATCCTCCAATTTTCCCTTTTAAAATCGATGTACCACGATTAATTTAACCGATATTTTTTTGATATTAATTTAACCGATATTTTTCTGATGTTGTGCTTAATGCATGCAACATTTTAGGTAATGACTAATGACGATATGTATATTCTTTGGAAGCATGATTTGGCAAAAAGAAAAAAATCAAAAGAAAAACAAGCTACTTTTTACTAAATTACAGGGAAAATAAAAGGCTCGTGCCGTTACGGCACGGGTCAAGCTCTAGTATATTGATAAACGATAGAATGAACTTTTTGAAAAATTCCGCAATATTGATCCTTTCCCTGATCCACTTTATGTGAAAGTATTGTATTTAATCTATAAGTTTCTTATGTTGAGTGATTTCCGGCTAAATTAATCAAAAAGATCTTCTTGTGGTTAATTTTCACGATGTTTACTGGATACAAATCCATGTGATTTGTTAATGTCCAAAGAAATCCTTCTTTTCTCATAAAATTAAGGTCGCCAATGTTGTTCTCTTGGGAATAACATCAAATGGGGGAGAGTTCTTAAATGAACTTGTGCTTAATTGCTATATCTTTGTGGGGAGAGCGGTTATGGAATTTGTAGGGGTTAACTTGTATCTTAATAAACTCCTTGATGAATACACTAAGTTTCGACTATGTGAAATCATGTAAAGATGCATATCATTTCCTTGTTTAGTCATGAATTATCTTTTGAGAATTCATAACGATCCCATAGTTTTCGTACCTTTACCAAAAGGGGGAGAATTATTTAGTAGTTCACACTACATACATATGGTTTACGGATCATTATGTAAGGGGGAGTGGATTCCATTCTATAGGTTATACCTATTGTGCAAAAGATGGAAGTATTGACTAAGGGGGAGTGATACATTTCACTGTAGTATTATTTCAAAGTCGTGATGCAATCGGACTTTGATTCATATAATAATATTATGACACTGAATAATAATGACTGAGAACATTTGTTTTCTTATTGTTATTGCTACGGATCTTCAACAGCAATGATGCTGAGTTGAACACGTTCAGAATCGATGGAGAACTTGAAGTAACGAAGAATTCAAGGAAGTTGAAGAGCCAAGGAAATCAAGCATGATGAATCAAAAGCTACAAAGTTTATTTATTTTGTAATCCATATGTATTGATAGTTTTGTCACTAAAATTGACAAAGGGGGAAATTGTTAGAGCACTGCTCGGTCGAACTCGCAAGCGTTGCTATCTCAAGCTTGTTTGTCAAGTTTAGTTGATCAAAACTATATCTTGATTTCTAGTATACTTATATCTATGTATCGGATTAGGATAAAAATGTGTAGTTGAGCTTTAGACTTCACGGTGTTCACCAATTGAAGAACCAGATTAATAGTTGAGTTTCTTGTTCACCTTTATCTTTATCTTAAGACGGAAACAACAAATATCATAGACTTATTTGTGGGAGATATATTTGTTTATAAGTCTTCGACTTTGGGTCGTAGCAACTTCTAGGATGTAAAGGACGTCAGCTAGGGGAATCAAGTGCGCAGAGTCTTACCAGATTCAAGAAACGAAAGGATCACGACTATACCTTAATCGGTGGGAGACTTGGTTAGGGCACAACTACATTCCAGTCCGAAGTTAACTTATAGTGCTAGAGTCTGTAGCGACTTAATACAGTGTGGTATTCAAGTCTGGACTAGGTCCCGGGGTTTTTCTGCATTTGCGGTTTCCTCGTTAACAAAATTTATGGTATCTATGTTATTTCTTTTCCGCATTATATTTTTTTATATAATTGAAATATCACAGGTTGTGCGTTGTTCAATCATAGTTGATAAATCCGGCCTTGTTTGTTGGATAGGATTTGATTGACACTTGGACATTGGTCTTTGGTAACATCCGAGTTATTCTCATAACGATCATGTTCACGAATTTTTATCTGTTTGATTTACTGATTTAGTATCTTTCTTGATTGAGACTCATTAACTTGGTGCTCTCGGAATTATATTGGAGTTTAGTCCATACAGATTGTCGAACGAAATAGTTGGGTGTGGTTGTTGTACCCCCGCATTTCACAAATTACTTTTAGTTCTTCGCCAAAGAACGGTCATTATACACGGTCCCGTAACCAGATCACTGTGCATATTCTTTTAATGTGTTTTCAATACTGTTAGAGTACTGCTCGGTCGAAATCGCAAGAGTTGCTATCTCAAGCTTGTTTGTCAAGTTTAGTTGACCAAAACTATATACTTGATTTCTAGTCTACTTATAGCTATGTCTCGGATTAGGATATAATGTGCAGTTGAGCTTTAGACTTCAAGTTAAAGATGAGGATGCAGACATCACTAGCATTAGATAATGACGGAGTGAGCCGAATTCTCACATCTTTTATCACATAGTGACTTATCAAGGTTTGTTGTATAAACGGACTTCTTACCTCGTCTGAATCTGGTTCTTTTAGATTTCTTTTTGTCTTCAGGAGTACCATGTTGATTTCCCAAGGCCAGATTCATTCTTTGCATGTCATTTTGAAGTTTGACAATCCTTTTGTTGTTCCTCTTGAATTTCCAACACTTACTTTGAACATGATTTGCACTTCCACAAACGAATAAATCAAGGAAGATTTATTGTCTTGCTTATTTGTCTCCTGTTGATCACAACCTTCATCATCAATTGTTCTAAAACTGGCTGGAACAAAAGACTTGGTTGTGCTCACAGTTTTCCTATTGAACCCTAAACCATTTGTGTTCCCAAAAGACTTCTGACCGAATAACATTGCTGAGATTTTGTCAGAACTTCCAGACAACCTTTGCAGGTCACACTTGAGAGTATTAATCTCCTTTTCTTTCAGATATAGGAACCTGGTGAATTCATCATTAAGACAGTCTATCTCAATATTTTTCACCTGAAGTGATGATTCAAGTTTCTCCAACGAACCCTTTAGTTGAAGATTTTCTTGGTGAATTTCTTCACACTTCCAAGAATTCAAAAATCTCAGTGTCAGATTCAAACTCTGAATCAGAATTTGAATAGGAGGAAGTTTCTTCTGCGAGAGCTGAAAGATCATTGCACACATCGCAAGTATGCAAGATATTGACGACCTGGGATGATTTTTCTTGTATTGAATCATCTGAAGCATTAATAAGAGAGAGACGTTTTTCACATCTTTTGCTTCTTTTTAAAATATCTTGATCTTTTGTGTAATCAGTGATTTATCAAAATCAATATGATTGGAACAACATTCATCAGCCCAAGAAAAGTTAGAAGATTCGCTTGTGTTGGTCACAGCATTGAACGCAGATGTTCTGAATATGTTCTGATCAAGATCAAGTAATTTTAACTTTCCAACAAGAGTATTTCTGGAAAGAGTATTAAGGTTTTTTCCTTCAATGATGGCATGTTTCTTAGAATCGTATTTGGCTGGCAACGATCTGAGAATTTTCATCACAATGTCCTTTTTAGGAATAGTCTTACCCAATGCGAAAGATGCATTAACAATTTCAGACACTTTGTGATTAAACTCATCAAATGAATCTTCATCAGTCATACGAAGGTTTTCTCAATCAGAATTTAGGTTTTGAAGCCTAGCTTCCTTTTCACAGGTATTCCCTTCAAATACGGTTTCTAAGATATCCCAGGCATCTTTAGACCGAGTGCACGTAGTCACATGGTGCTGAAGATCTGGGGTAATGGCATGGATGATTGCATTCAATCCGTCAGAATTTTGCTTTGCAGCAAGAATCTCGACAGCATCATAATCACCAATATCCTTTGCAATAGAGACACCATCTACTGTAACTATTGGAGGATTATAGACATTAACAAAATAAACCCATGATTGAAAATCACGCGCTTTAAGAAAGGCACGCATAGCAATTTTCCACCACAAGTAATTCGAGACATCGAAGACTGGCGATACGTATATAGAGATAACACCTCTGTCCATAGAGTCAGATCGCTACAAACACAGACTTATGAGGTCTTAAACGTGTTTGCATGCTCTGATACCAATTGAAAAAGCAGGGGTCTAACAACCACACCCAATATTTCGCTTAGAAATCTGTATGGACAAACTCCAATATACTTTCAAGAGAATCAACTAGACAGATAGACTCAATCTTAAGAAAAGTATTTCAAAGAGTTTATATCTCAATTCAATCCGAAATCAAACAAATAAGAATTTGCGAGCCCGATTGAATAAGAAAAATAAATTGAACGGTACCAAAGACCAATGTTCAAGTGTCAATCAATTCGATCAACAACCCAAAGGTCGGATTCAATGCACAATCTGTGATATTTCTATTATATAAACAAATATAATGTGGAAAATAAATAACACAGACACTAGAAATTTTGTTAACGAGGAAACCGCAAATGCAGAAAACCCCCGGGACCTAGTCCAGATTTGAACACCACACTGTATTAAGCCGCTACAGACACTAGCCTACTACCAAGCTAACTTCGGACTGGAATGTAGTTGATCCCTAATCAATTTCACACTGATCAAGGTACTGTTACGCTCCTTACGTCTCTGAACTCCAGCAGGATTCTACGCACTTGATTCCCTTAGCTGATCTCACCCACAACTAAGAGTTGCTACGACCCAAAGTCGAAGACTTGATAAACAAATCTGTCTCACACAGAAAAGTCTATTGTGTAGATAAATCTGTTTCCCACAGATAAACCTATGAGTTTTGTTCCGTCTTTTGATAAATCAAGGTGAACATGAACCAATTGATAAACCAGACTTATATTCCCGAAGAACAACCTAGTATTATCAATCACCTCACAATAATCTTAATCGATTAACGAAACAAGATATTGTGGAATCACAAACGATGAGACGAAGATGTTTGTGACTACTTTTCAATCTTGCCTATCGGAGAACAAATCTCGAGCAAATCTTAAAGAAGATAGTACACAATCACGATAGAAAACAGCAAGATTAGAACACGCAACTACAGAGAAAATAGTTGGGTCTGGCTTCACAATCCCAATGAAGTCTTGGGTTTCGTGAAAAATCTAAGGTAAAAGGAGAATCGACTCTAGTCGCAACTAGTATCACACAGGAGGTGTGGGGATTAGATTTCCCAGTTGCTAGAGTTCTCCTTTATATAGTCTTCAAATCAGGGTTTGCAATCTAAGTTACCTTGGTAACAAAGCATTCAATATTCACCGTTAGATGAAAACCTGATTAGATTCAAGCTAATATCTTTCAACCGTTAGATCGAACTTAGCTTGTTATACACAAATGAAATTTTCCATCATTATTTAGATAAAGGTAACCGTACCTAAACGTGTTCACTTAGTTGGTTCAACAATAGTTAACCAATGGTTAGCCATATGAGCACTTTCATATTAACCTTATTCATCTTTATCATAACTAGTTCAAATGACTTAAATGAAACTAGTTAGAGAGTTGTTCAATTGTTTATATTCTCATAAAAGTATACAAGACACAATTGAAGCAAAATCGATTTCGATTCACTCGAATCATTTCATGAACATTATAGCCACGGTTTGCAAAAGATTGCATTCCTTATTATATAAATGTATTAGTTCATGAACAAACCGATTTTAGAACATAACCTACTTAAGTATGCAAACGGGTACGCATACCTAAGTAGCTGGACTGAGTTTGGTTACCCCAGTACACGTACGGGTATGCATACCACTTTGCACTTCCAAACTCCAGCAGAAATTCACGGGACTTGGACTTCTGCCAGTACGCGTACGGGTACGCATACTTAGTTCTCGGACTTTCAAAAACCAACCAGTACGCATACGGGTACGCATTCCATGGTTCCCAGTTTTGGACTTTACACAAATGTGATTACACACTATGTTTATATCCAATCATGGTTACATGTTCTAAACCCTCATTTCAATCATTGAAACATTCTTGGAAGACGACAATAGTTGTCTCACACAAACTATTAGCTTCAAAGCAATTTTCAAGTGATCGAATGATCAATACGAAACATTCCGAGTCTACATCAAATGATTGTGTCACACAAATCATGTAAGATGTTACAAGGCGATTTTCACATGATCATCTTTTGACTTTCGTCAAGAATAAAAGATGAACTTGGTTAAAGCGAAAGCTTACCAACACATATTTTGAGAAATAGATAAGCGAGATAAACTCGGCTCGAAATACCAAATGTGTATAATTGAAGTCTATATAGCAATACGACTTTTTGTCTCAAATAAGAGATAGAGTAGATAGACTTTTGAGTGATAGATGAGTTCAAGTATCCACATACCTTTTGTTGATGAAGTTCCACAAGTTCCCTTGAGTATTTCTTCGTCTTCATTCGATGAACGTCGTGAAGTCTAAAGCTTAACTACACTTACTATCCTAATCTGAGACTTATCTATAAGTATACTAGAAATCAAGACTTATAGTTTTGGCAACTAAACTTGACAAACAAGCATGAGATAGCAACGCTTGCGAGTTCGACCGAGCAGTGCTCTAACATGAACAACTATATTTGAAACACAATTAGATTCATTTGATTATCTTTCATGTTTGATTGATCATCATAATTGGTCTAGAAGTGTTAGATGAATAAGGCTAAGACAAAAATGTTAATATGGCTAACTTTGGTTAACTATTATTGAGCCAACTCAATTTACACGTTTAGGTATGGTTACCCATATCTAAATATAAGTATATTTCATTTGTGTGTAACAAGCTAAGACCATCTACCGGTGGATATTAATTTCTTAATTTCTAAGCATACTTATCTTGAATCTTAAATCAGGATTTCATCTAACGGTGAATATTGAATGCTTTATTACTAAGCTATCTTAGCTTTGATTGTAAGCAACCCTGATTTGAAAGGCTATATAAGGGAAAACCCTAGCAACTGGAAAACCTAATCCCGACACTTTCCTGTGTCCTAGTTGAAAACTAGAGTTGATTCTCCTTTAACCTAGGTTTTGGCAAAACCATATTAGGTTAACGACTTGAATATTTCATTTGGGATTCGTGAAGCCAGATCCAACTATTTTCTATGTAGTTGCATATTCTGATCTTACTTGTTCTATCCTATTGAGTTTTATCTTCTCTAAGATTCACTTGAGATTTATCTCTGATAGGTAAGATATAAAAAGTAATCACAACAGTTATTCGTCTCAGACTTTTGTGATTCCGCAATAACTTTTTCTGTTAATCAGTTGGGTTATTGTGAGGTGATTGATATTTCTAGGCTGCTCTTCGGGAGTATAAGACCGTATTATCAATTGTTTCCTATTCACCTTGATTTCTGTCAAAAGACGGAACAAAAACCGAATAAAGAATAGACATATCTGTGGGAGACATATTTGTTTATAAGTCTTCGACTTTGGGTCGTAGCAACTCTTAGTTGTGGGTGAGATCAGCTAAGGGAATCAAGTGCGCAGAATCCGTCGTGGTTCTAGAGGCGTAAGGAACGCGACTGTACCTTAATCAATGTGAGACTTGGTTAGGGCTCAACTACATTCCAGTCCGAAGTTAACTTGTAGTAGGCTGGTGTATGTAGCGGCTTAATCTCGAATGTTATCAGTTCCGGTACGTAGACCAAATGAATAAATGCAAGAAAAAGTTCCTAGATTCATGGAGATATAAAACAACATATAAATTATCATGCTTGCATATCCATCATTTGAGTCTCCAATAATTATTCCAATAATTACATATCCGATTTGACTTATGGATGAATATGCAAGCATACGCTTCATGCTTGTTTGAGTAATAACAATGAGATTCCACAATATCATGCTAAGAATAGCTAGGTTTTCCAGAATAAGATGCCATTCGTTTGATGAGAAATAAAAAGGAATATCAAAAATTTGAGTGGCTGAAGCTGAAGCAGCTACTTTCGAAGTAACAGAAAGAAAAGCAACGACTGGAGTGGGAGAGTCAGAGTCGAAAAGAGGATTCCTCACTTCTTTTTCCCATTCAAAACCGTGCATGAGACTTTCATCTCGCACGACTCCTAAGTGATAAAAGAAAGAAGAACTCATCTTCTTTCTTTTTTGATTACCTTCCTTGCGTATGTGTAAGACCGAATCCATTCGATTTCTAAAAAGGATTTCTAATGCTTAATTTTTCGAGGAATCCTTCATCAGTGGTTGTGAATGACTAACTTTTTCAATCTTTTCGACCTTGGTTCTGTAGAAGCAAATCAGAAAGATTAAAAAATAGAACCATCTGATTTGATTCGTTCTCAATAGCCATGTGATGGTCATCTTAAGGTGATCCTTTTGTCGACAGATACTCCTTTACACTCGTAGTCTCCGAAGGATGAGAACCAACTATGTAGCATCTATACAGAGAATTCAAGTATTGTGTACGTCATTACTCCGATCCTTTGTAGGAACTAACCGTAATAACGAACTTGCAAAATGGATATGTTTATCATAAAGAGATTCGTTGTTCCTGACCCTGCTTCATCTTAATTGTTATTTGAACAAAAATATCACAATAAACTTTTGGTAAAAGTTATGTCTTGGTCCGAGTGGGGATTCGTGAAACTAGATCCAACTATTTTCTCTGTAGTTGCGTATTCTGATCTTACTTATTCTATCGTATTGAGTTTTATCTTCTATAAGATTCACTCGAGATTGATCTCCGATAGGTAAGATATAAAAAGTAATCACAACGAATTTTTTTCTCAGACTCTTGTGATTCCGCAATAACTTTGTATGTTAATCAGTTGGGTTATTGTGAGGTGATTGATATTTCTAGGCTGCTCTTCGGGAGTATAAGACCGGATTAACAATTGGTTCATGTTCACCTTATATCAAAATACGGAACAAAAACCGAATAAAGAATAGACATATCTGTGGGAGACAGATTTGTTTATAAGTCTTCGACTTTGGGTCGTAGCAACTCTTAGTTGCGGGTGAGATCAGCTAAGGGAATCAAGTGCGCAGAATCCGGCGTGGTTCTAGAGGCGTAAGGAAAGCGGTTGTACCTTAATCGGTGTGAGACTTGGTTAGGGCTCAACTACATTCCAGTCCGAAGTTAACTTGTAGTAGGCCAGTGTCTGTAGCGGCTTAATACAGTGTGGTGTTCAAAGCTGGACAAGGTCCCGGGGGTTTTCTGTATTTGACGTTTCCTCGTTAACAAAATTTATGGTGTTTGTGTTATTTCTTTTCCACATTATATTTGTTTATATAATTGAAATATCACAGGTTGTGCGTAGTTCAATCAGTTGATAAATCCGACCTTGTTTGTTGGATATAACTTGATTGACACTTGGGCATTGGTCTTTGGTACCGTCCAAGTTATTTCTCATATCAATCAGGCTTACGGATTTTTATATGTTCGATTTGCTGATTTTATTGAGAAATAAAGATAAAGTTCTTTGATATATTTCTTGATTGAGTCTCACTTTTTAAGTTGGTGCTCTCGCAATTATATTGGAGTTTAGTCCACACAGATTGCCGAAAGAATTATTGGGTGTCGTTGTTATACCCCCGATTTTTCAAATACAATTTCTCACATGCTTACTTAAAACCCTGATTAAAGTTTCATTTAAACAGAAAAAGTGTTTGCTTGATTATCAAGTTATCTTAATTTGAATTCTAAGAAATCCTCGGTCTTGAATAACTATAAATAGAGATGCTCATTCAATTGAAAAATCAATCCATGACACTTTGTGTCCCACTTGATAGCTAGAGTCTTCCTCTATTGACCTAGGTTTCCTTTGAGGAACGTAATTAGGTCTACGACTAAAAGACTTCGCTTTGGGGATTCGTAAAGCGAGGCCTGACTGTCTTTATCTTAATACAGGTTGGTCTTCAAATCTGGACGAGGTCCCGAGGCTTTTCTGCTATTTGGGTTTCCTCGTTAAGAAAACTTATGTTTTTCCCTTTCCGCATTATATTGTTTATCTTTTAAATTGGATTTACACAAGTAGTACGTATTCAATCTTAGAAGATACGTCCATATAATTGTGATCGAATACATGACTTGTTTCTTGTACAATTCGTATCTTGAGAGATAGATAACAAGTTTAGTACTTGGCAGAATTCCAATTTGATTATTTGATATGACTATATTGATCTTGGATATTGATTTTTGAGATTGTCCAAGTAATTTCTTAACAATCAGGTTCTCGAACTTCATAGTCTATACGTTGTGATTGAGAAGAGATAGAGATATAAACTCTACATATATATTATCAATGATCATTAAGTTGGTGTACTTGCAATTGTATTAGGTTTTGTCCATACAGGTTTCCGAACGAAAAAGTTGGTGGTGTACTTGGTACCCTCTCCTTTTCAACAATAGTGAGAAAGTGTTGTTAACTTCTTTTAAAAGATTACCATACTTGAAACAATTACTCACAACAACTACAAAGTCATTGCCAACCATTGACCAAGCAGCTTTGAAGTAGTAGTTGTTGTACTCATCAAGCTCAGGTGCTTTAGAAGAGTGAATGGCAAAAAAAGCCTCCATAATCTTATCTCTAGACACTAGTTGAATAAGAGCAACAACAACGTCATAGAAAACAAGCTTATCAAAAATTAACAGTCCCCAAGGCATCATCAATATCATCAATATTTGAATCAATATTGAAAAGAGAATAAAAGAAATCCACACACTCAGTAACAATAGCCTTGTCATCCTCCAACTTAACAACATCTCTAAAAGTTAGGAAAATAATGTTATTTCTAGATTTCCTCTATTTAAGAGAGGAATGGGAAGAATCTAGTATTGGAATCACCTATCTTCATCCACTAACTTTAGATTTTTCCATAGCAATAAACTCCTCATACTTGGCAAGTACATCGTAATTATTAACCACCTCCTTTACTCTAATAGCAAGCTCATTCTTCAAATGATTAAGTTGTAATTGTTGTTGAACATTCTGCATTTGATCATTTGCGGTGATCCCTTATTCATTTTTTTTTTAAATCTTTCATTTTTCCATCTACTAAAAACCACCTTCATGCTCTTAAGTTTAGTAACTAAGACCATCATTGGATTCTCTCTAACATGCTCCTTCCAAGATAGCCTAACAACATCCACTAAAACTGGCTCATCAAACCCAAAACTGCAAATTTGTAAGGAAGAGTCCCATGATATCTCCGTTCAAAAATACTAGTCACACTAGGACTATGGTCAGAAATTCCTGGAAGAAAAAAGTCGGCACTAGACTCAAGAAAATTTTCCAGCCATTCCATATTCACCAACACCCTGTAAATCTTATAAGAAATTCTAAACTCACCTCTTGCATATTACTCCAAGAATAAAAGCAACCACTGTATCTAAATCAAAAATCTGAGCCTCTCGAGTACAATCCCAAAACTCTTTATAATGAGAAAGAATAATCTCAACACCTCTAATTTTATCACCTACTACAAGCAAAGAATTAAAATCCCCAAGCAAAATCCAAGGGCTCTTATTATAAGAAGCAAAAGCATTAATCTTAGATCATAATTGTCTTCTCTGGCATTACTTCCATAAACAAAAGTAGAAACATAATTCTTATTCCGATGTGTAACAACATCTAAAACCAAACCTTAAGAAGAATAATGGGGAAGTTGTACCTTCATAACCCTAAGGTCCCATCCAACCTAAGTTATACTAGAAGCATCAAGAAGATAATTATCCTCAAACTTCCAAGAAGGGCATAATTTAATGTCTAACACCATCCTTATTACTTTCCTGAACATGTGTTTCTACAATACCAATCATACTCAATTTATTACTATAAACAATATTCCTAACCTCCAACTGCTTTAAGGGGTCATTTAAACCCTTTATATTCCAACATCTTAATTTAATCATATTAGTCATGGGAAGAATTTGATTTCTTATTCTTCCCAGACTTCTTGTCAACCACCTTTAAGGTCACATCCGTCTTCCTTGCACAAAAAATTTTGGCAAAAAATGGGCTCTAACACCACCACCACCATCAGTCACATGGCTCACATCAAGAATTTTCACCTGAGATTGCACAAAACTAATCTCCTTATCTACCTCTGTAATAGAAGCTCCTTTACGTCCACCCTTATTCTTCTCTAAGTGAAAAGGAGGAAAAATCTCCATTCCTTCACCAGAATTCCGCTCATGTAAGGAGGAGAATTTACTAATGACACCAATTGGAGGAGACAAAGAGTGCACCGTGGTCTCCATAGGGTCCTGCTGGCTAATACTATTCTCAACCGCAAAATGCTTTGAACCAAAACCTGGCCCAGGTTCATTGAATCTTGCCTCCAGTTATCTTTAAAGTTTTAGTCACCCATCCACCTTGTTAAGTATTCGTAGTGCATTCTTCAATCACAACCTCTTGCACCACAAGATAGTCACTTCTTTAACAACCTTAGCGTTCTCACGCTTAACCTTAAGATGGCCGAAACCCCCCACAATGCATGTATCTAGAGGGTTTCCATCTATACTCAACATGAATATTAAGTATCACCTTACCATCAACAACTGCTTTAGTCACACTTGAAAAATCACAATCAACACTCACTTCCACACAAACTCTAGCATAAGTCATGCAAGATCTATTAGCAGTTTGTTTGTCCATCATAATAGGAACTCCAATGAAACTAGCAAGTTGTCTTAATCCCTTAGCATTCCACATACGCAATGGAATTTTCCTTAAATTCACCACACATGGATGTTCTTGAGCTCAGGTAAATCCTGCTCAATATTAGGTGTCCAAGGTCTCACCACCATCAATTGACTAGATATGAAGAAATATCCATGCTCTAAACTAGTAGTCTGTCCTTACCAGAAGCAAATTCAAAAACAAAAACAAACTTATCATGGATAGTAATTTTCGACTCTCCTTTGAGTTTCCAAGCACGCTGAACAACATTCTTAACCATTAAGCATGGTAATTTCTTACCAACACAGCAACCAACGATCTTCAAATATCCTCATCATAAAAACCAAAAGAAACCTCAAGAATCTTCTTCCCTTCAAAGATAACAGGAGGCATAAATGGCAACGACTCATTTCTTTTTTATTTTGTTTTCTTGATACGCGAAAGCCGGACCCATGCCCCTACCCGAACCCAGCCAGTTGGACTGGCCCCACTATCAGACCCAACACCGCCAAACCCACTATACAACTAATCTATTACAAACCTTTATGACCGGCGGAGATTGAACCCCTGACTTCCTCCTTACTGGAGTTGATGGGATACCACTAAGCTATGCTCTTGGACCCTAATGGCAAAGACTCATAATTCACCTCTTTATTCTGCTTAAACAACATCTAAGACCAATTAATATTAACATTCTTATTGGATCTAAGAACAAAATCAGAATCCAACTCCTCCATCATCAGAGGATTTGACGAATGAACTTTCGATAATTACCATTTTCAAAATTCATGAAGAAAATTAGAATAGATCAAGAGACAAAAACACCTAATCAACCAACACTAGCCATCGAAAAAATATTGACTAAAGTCAACATTGCTAGAAAATCGCCTCTCCTCACCCTTGACTTTTCTCTCTTCTTCTTAGCTCAACTACACGTCCAGTAACCTACCCGTAGCACCACCGACAAATGCCTCAACATCTGATCCGAACATTTTTAACGCCATCCTCTTAATGAACAATGCGTTAGCATCTGAACCGAACAATCCAACGCTATCGCTGCAACCCAACAACCACAATACGCTGAAAAACTGAGGCGGAAATATGGCGGGTTTTATTTTCCTCTTTATTGTTAGAGATCGAGTCGCCAAATGAATTTTTTGCGTTGGTCCATGTCCGGTATAACCATGCACGTGTATCAAAATCATTCAAAAACCGTCGATTTACTGAATCTAACGTCTATTATCATTTTCAATCGTACTAAATCTTCGACGCGTTTTAAGTAGTTATTGAATGTTTCCATTAAAATCTTATGATCCTCTTCAGATCTTGTTACAACATAGAGAAAATCTCAGCATGGAATTTTGTAAATTCTATTTGATCTCTATCGTGATTTTTTTAAGGAAGATCTTTTAGGTTTTAAGGTTTAACATTCGTATTTTGTTGGTTTCATCGGATTCGAAGAAAACTTTGTATGTTGTTGTCGGATTTTCAGGGTCATTGCAGAAATGGTTATAGAAAATCCATTACAGATGTATTCAGATTTAGAGTTAATGAAACGTAGATATAGAAATGGTATGGGAGGAGGATCAAATGGGAATAACATTATAGAAGATAGTTTATCAAAAGAGATTGAATTGATCATGACGCGACGTGAGAGACTTGAAAAAGAGATTGTTGATAAACAAAGGGGTGCGAGTATTTGTCGAAGTGGAAGCGCTCCACCAACTGTGGAAGGATCTCTGAATGCTTTTGATAGTTTGTTTAGTACTAGGAATAATTTTGATGTTGTGGGTGTTGGAATCAACAGGAATGGGATGAATTCTCATGGCAATGTAATTTCATCTTCAGAAGAAGAGCTTCGTTCACATCCTGCATATCATTCGTATTATTATTCACATGAGAATCATAACCCTAGACTGCCTCCACCATCGATGTCAAAAGAAGATTGGCGGATTGCACAAAGGGTACAAGCATTTGGTGGGATTGGAGATAGGAGAAAAGAGGATTTGATTAGGAATTATAGCAGTAAATCACTCTTCTCATTACAGCCAGGTAGTTCGACAGAAAATGGGCAAACAGATTTGGTGAGAGTTAAATCAAGGAACTTCGCTGATCAACAGCAGCAACAACCTTCTGCAGAATGGCTTGAGAGGGAGACAGATGGTCTAATTGGTTTGGGATTAGGGGAAAAGAGGAAAAGTCTCGCCAATATGATCCAGGTACTTCTCATTTTATTATATGGTGTTTGAGTTCTAGTTTAGTGCAAATTATCAAAATCTAAAGCGGGCAATCGGAGAATACCAATTAATATTTAGTCACAGGTGGAGGATTCAAACTTAGGTATTATGGCTAGTGGGAGCTTTTGAAAACTTATGACATCTTTAAATTATCAGAGGCCACTCTGTTTTTTAAGTAGAGATATAACTCATACAAGGATTAGAAAACAACTGCAGAAGTGTTAGCTTGGCGCTATAGATAGCATGTATCATGTATACATGCCATAGCAGCTAATTATGGTCACTTGCATGCCCAAGTCGGCAATGATGCACTTAAACGTTCTTCTGGGAATACCATAATTCATGGATTTGTTTGGTGAATTAGGAATTGGCTTTGCATTTTATCACTTTTCAGGCATTCATGATCTTCCACAACCATGGTTGTATTTTGTGCATTATTTGTCTGGTACTCTCGTTCAGTTCAGTTGTTGGTCATTTTTTTTTTTTTTTTTTTGCTCGGTGTTGTTGGTCATTTCTTATTGTTCGAAAATATTTATATTGCATGGGACTTTCAAGGTCAGTAGACTATTGGTTGACATAGTTTGAAACACAGCACGGGATAATGCTTTTGTTTTGGTTGCAGGAAGGACTTGGTGAACCTACACCGATATCAGGTCATCTCTCACGCCCAGTTAGCCGTAATGCTTTCAGCGATGTTGATCCAATGGGTACTCCTGATTCTGAAGTGACACAATTTCACAGTGGATTAAACTCTATAGATGGCATACATTCCAGGAGTACTACCCCCGGGCTAGTCAGGGTTCATAGTTCTGGATCATCCCTTTCTCATACATTTGCATTGGCTGTGGGTTCATCTATACCAAGAAGTACTACCCCTGAATCTCAGATTGCAGCCAGAGCTATTGGACCTGGTTTGCCTCCAGTAGGAGGAAGAGGTAGTTTAGTTGACCAAAAAAATGTTCTCGACGCAAACACCTTCAATGGTCTTCCTTCAAGCACTGAGGATCGTGCTTCCATTGCAGCTTCTTTGTCTGGCTTAAGCCTGTCTAAAACTAGACTTGTAGATGAAGTTGGTCACAACCTATCCCAGCTTAAACGGGAATTTGATGTCCAGCCTAGTTTCCATATTGGTATGCCAAATGATCATAGTCAGAGCCTGCAGAAGCATCTCGTCAAAAAGACTGAGGCCGTAACACTGCCAATTCCTTCCATATACAAGGAGTTGGCAAACAAAAATGACAATCTCACAGATGCTAGTGTTTGTGAGATGAATAGCAATGCGCAACCAAACTTCAGAAAAGGAACATCTGCTTCTGCTAATGTGTACAAGAAAGGACCTTATGCTGGGCCTGCAAGTTTTGACCAAGCTGTTCGCTATCAGAGTACAGATATGCCAGATAGGAGCTTGTCTGGCCATATGCCTGAGACATATCCCATCAATGATGGACAGGATTCAGTTAATCATTACGATACAGGTCGGTTCTGTTCGTGATAATATTCCTTGTGTTCAGTCGCAGTAGCACCACTTTGAATGCTTCAATTTGGATGTTTACTTTCAGGTGCAAGTTTTATTAGCAGTACGGGACGAAGTCTAGATGGAAACAGAAATCAAGTGAGGTCTGGCCCTCAGGTCCCAATTGTGGACCCTCTTTATGTACAGTGTATGCAAAGAGCTTCTGATTACACAGCACAGGCTGCAACAAGCCCAACAGACCCTTTTTCAGGAAGGAATTATTCACATGTAGATATGATTGCGCTTCATAGGGCTTACCTTGAAGCACTAATTGCCCAACAGAATCCCTATGGCATGCCATTTTTGGATAAATCTAGTAGTTTGATTCATCCATACTTAAGGAGTCCTGCATTTGGTCACAGCATGAAACATTATAGGAACCTAATGGCCAGATCTATTCCTTCAGTGGTATCTGGAAGCCCCATGTTACAGAATCAGAGGATCTCTAGTTTCCCTTCTATGTTGAGGGGCACAACTGGAGGATCTCTAGGATCTTGGCTCTCTGGTGATGGTGAAAAAATAGAAGAAAGCTATGGATCATCCTTATTGGAAGAGTTCAAAACCAACAAAGCCAGGAGTTTTGAACTCTCGGAAATTGTTGATTATGTGGTTGAGTTCAGGTATTTTTATTCTGCTCCAGTTTGGTGGTGTTCTACTCTTACCGTGATATAGTAGGTACTGAAAATTTTATTTTCTTTTAACTTAGTGCGGATCAGTATGGAAGTCGATTTATTCAAACAAAACTAGAAAGTGCCACAGTTGAGGAAAAGAACAAGATCTTCCCAAAGATCATCCCCCATGCTCGTAATTTGATGACCGATGTCTTTGGAAACTATGTCATACAAAAAGTATCTACTTATCCATTCACTTATCCCAGTAAGTTTATCTCAGAGATTGCATACTTACATGCACAATTTTGCATGAATTTACAGTTTTTTGAGCACGGCACAGAAAGCCAAAGAAAGGAGTTGTCTGACCAGCTCACAGGTCATGTTTTGCCGCTGAGTCTTCAAATGTATGGTTGCAGAGTGATTCAGAAGGTCTTTCATCTAGCTTTGACACTTCTTCTTCCTTTTCCCCCTTGGTTCTGTTCCTTTAGCTTTACTAATGTTATGGCGTTGTACGTCGTCTCTAACTGTCCTAGTGTTTTCTTCAAATCAAATTTAAATTGGTTTTCCCTTACGACAGTTAATTAGTACGGCTATGAAATGATCCACACACTTGTTGCATTATAAAAATTTCTGAGCATGCATGATAAGATGTTCAATGTTCTGTCAAGGCTTTGGAGGTGGTGGATGTGGATCAGCAGACTCGTATGGTGGCAGAGCTTGATGGTTCAATTATGAAATGTGTTCGTGATCAGAATGGTAACCATGTCATACAGAAGTGTATTGAGTGCGTCCCTCAAGATCGGATTCAGTTTATTATCTCATCCTTCTACGGGCAGGTTGTGTCTCTCTCCACGCATCCGTATGGCTGCCGTGTCATTCAGGTGCATTTTGGTAACTAGTTTGTTTAGTGAGTCTTTATATGTATTATGCATGGATACCTGAATGGTTTCTCTCTATATGCTATCAGAGGGTTCTTGAGCACTGTGATGATGTAAAAACACAACATATTATAATGGAGGACATCATGCACTCTGTTTGTACTTTGGCTCAAGATCAATATGGAAATTATGTGGTCCAGGTACACTTTTTTCCACATCATTTGAGTATTTCTTTCTTTGTAAATGCATAGGAAAATATTCAATATCCGAGTTTATCATTGAAAAGCATGTCCGAAATCCTAAATCTGCTACTTGCAGCATCTGACTGGATGTGTCCAGCTATGGATTTTGAGAAGCTTACATCGCACCTCTTCTATCTGTAATTTTGCTTGTTATCCGGTTCATATACCTTGACCATGATCCCGATACTGTTTCTGTTGACTATTTTCTGAGTCAATCACTTATCACTCTGATCTTTAGCTCATTTCCTCCATTTCTCACAGAGATAATAGGTCATAAGAACTCTCGGATCATATTCTAGTATATGTAGTTCTATTCCGCTCCCTGATGTTTTTTTTTTTTTTTTAATTTTGTTTGGCCTCATGATTAGCACGTCCTGGAACATGGGAAGCCACATGAACGATCTGCAATAATCAACAAGCTTAGTGGGTTGATAGTAAAAATGAGTCAACAGAAATTTGCCTCCAATGTTGTGGAGAAATGTTTAACTTTTGCAGGTCCTGAAGAGCGGCAAGTTTTGGTAAAAGAGATGCTTGGCTCTACTGAGGAGAACGAACCTTTGCAGGTTTGTCAGGCTCACACGTCCTTGCGTATTTCCAGTTCATCTTATTTTGTGCTGGATATTTGTCTTTTCAGTTTCTGAGTTTTATGTTTGTGTGTGAGATCATATTCATCGTAGGGGTGATTTTTTTTTTCTTGTTTATCACATACTGTCATGTCTCATGGATTCTCTGAATTTGCAAGTGTACAAGCCTTGACACTCTTTCCCTTGTAACCCTCTTTTCAAGGAGAGTTACGCTCATAGGCTAAACATGTTATGAGATTCTTCCCCTTTATGTGTGTGTAAAACTATGATATATGTGGTACTTCTGTCTCCACGGACCATATACTGATTAACCTTTAGAGTTTTAAAGCCAATGTGTATAACACAAATTGCAGGCAATGATGAAAGATCAATTCGGGAACTATGTTGTTCAGAAGGTTCTCGAGACTTGCGACAATCATAGTTGTGAGTTGATTCTCTCACGTGTGCGGGTCCATTTGAATACTCTCAAGAGATACACATATGGCAAACACATTGTTGCTCGTGTGGAAAAGCTCGTAACCGCCGGAGGTGGGAAATACTATTGAAAACATATCCTCCTTTTCCTTCTGGGCAATCTTTATAAGTTTTCAGTATCTGAAATATACTTTCTGTTCCATCGAATTTGCAGAAAGATGTATAGGGATGTCATCCCTGTGTTCTGCATAAGTCTTGTAGCAGAGATAGATGAAGAATAAATGTGATAAAAGATACTGTACAGCTAACAAGGACAGCGGTTGTACAGGGATATTTACCTGGGTCTTTGTTTTCCGTTGGAAATCGAATTGTAGATAAGAAAAATAAAACAAAAAATAGTATGCCTCAATTAAAAATCAGTCTGCTTGTTTCCCTCTCCCAAAACGTATAAATAGCAGGCTATCGTATTGGAGGATGAAGCAGCGGAATACCCTATGGGAGGTGTTTTTAGGAATGTGTAGGAAATTGAGAGTACAGAAGCAGGTTTCTTTGTAGATGGTCTGCCTTAGAGAGAGGAAATAACATAACAAACAAAAATGTACAAGTTCCGTAATGTGTTCAAGAAGAGATCCAGAGCTTAATGGGCATATGGAACTGTACAGTTTGTAGAAGAAGAAGTCTGCCTTTTTGTCACGTTTTGTCTTTCTGACTTCGGGAGTTTTTCAGCTTTTTATTTAACTATGAAATTTATGCTTCTCCTGCTTTGGATACATTGTTCTATTGCTAGTTTTCAAAGTAAAAGAAACTCCAAGAGATGATCTATTTTTGCATCTGAAAACAAACGTGGTCGTGTAGACCAATCACATCTTTCTTGCTATCGTGTTATTTAACTGAAATAGAATTCTACGTCAAAGATCACCTCTCATCAGATACAAGGACAATTCAGCAAGGAAAAGAAACGTAAACGGAGAAGAAAGGAAAGTCCAGTAAAATGCCTCTCTCAGTCTCTTATATTGCAGAACTTGTCTGCACACCAACTTAGTAATAATGAAAGATTAAGAAGCAGGTTTCAACTTGAGCCTGCTCAAAGATAACACGTCTACTTCAATGAGAAGGTCAACTTATGTTTTACGAAATGTTGAAATGAGGTTGATTGTCTTCACATATCACAGATTCACAAGATTTCCGACATGCGTTATACTACAAAGAAAGAAAATGGAACGTTGACTCCACTGCCTAACAAAACCTCACCAACCAAAGAAAAAAAAGTAAGTAATCTACAAAAAACCTGAGGCAACTTCTTTTCTTTTCCTTTTTTTTCTACCTCTGAGCCTAAGGTGCTCCAGAAAGGATGGGCCCATTAACCGAAGACCCTCGCTTCCCCATTGCTGGAATACTAAGGGAACGTCTTCGAAGTCTGACTTTGGTGCTAGCCAACGGCATGGTTTCCTGGTTTGTTTCCAACAACATGGCGGAGCAAGCACAGGACGGCTCAGATAACATTCCACTCCTGTTTTTCAGGAAAATATCGAGATTCTCTTGGTATTTCTCGTTACCCGCATCACCACCTTTTCCAAGAATTGACACCATTTTCTTAAGATCCCCCTCATCATCTGACCAGTATCCGTTTTCTTGGCCATCCCGCATTGCCAAGTCTTCATACTCCTCATCAGACTTGGTTGACTCTTCGTCCACCGAGCCTTCAATCTGTGAGTAAAATGAAATGTTGTTAGTTCATATCGGCTCAAGAATCAAGTTACAATTATCATGCTATGGGTAAGGTCTTTCTTTAACTACTCCCATTTTTCAGGGTTAGGTTCCTCAATATGTCTTTAAGGCATGGAAGTGATGAGCCTGAAACTCGTTCTTACATCTTCATGGTTTTTGTTATCTATGTCACTTAGATCCTCATCACTATCTGCCTCTGGAGGATCATCAGCCTCTTCCTCACTGCCGGATACTGATAATTCCTCTTTGAGCTGCAAGCACATACATTTTCTCAATATAATGTTTCGGATAGGCCATATCATATGCAATAAGTTATGAAGTGCTGAAAAAGGGTAACATATGCAATTAGTAAATACCTCCTTTGCAGCTCCATCTGACATCATTCTCGGGGAGCTGCAGCAGGAAGAGTGATATCTGCTCCCAGTGTCAGTCTCATCAACACTTCCTGCATGGCTGGTGCCACCAGTGTCATTGGGAAATGCGCTGATTCCGAAGTTACCAAACTGAAGATTGACAGGTTCAGCTTTGCCAATTAACAAGGGTCCATACATAGGATTACCTATGCCCTTCTCACTACCATGACCTGAAATGGGTTTCCCATTGCCATCTGATTCAACTGGCCATGCTTTTGCAACAGAGCCATCAGTATTTAACAAAGCCATAAGATGTCTGGAAGATCCTTTCCTCTGAATCAGCTGAAACATACCCTTAGAGCTCAGCGAATTAGCAGCACACTGATGTCTGTATTCCTCTTCTATCAAGGACACGGTGTTTGTTGAAGGATCATACAGCTGCTCCCCCGCTTCTCTTCGGCGTAGGCAACTGAAAACAGTGGCATGGATTGCTGCCACACTCTTGTCGACATTGGTATTGTTTATCTTAGGGACCAAGTGTTTATCGGCTCTGTTGCATAAGTACTCTTGAATGGTTCTTATGTTGCGGATATACTTAACATATTTGTTCTTTGTTGGATCCAATGTCATGTACTTTGCGCGTACCGCAAACCGTTCCATGTGTTTATCTTCATTGCTGATGTAAACCATGAAAGGTATGATTGAGGGATGTTTCTTCATAAGTCCCACCTGCAAAATCAAAATATTCTTAGATACAAGCAGCTGAATCTAGAGAGACAAATTTCTGCACTAGACAAAATTTCGCAAGCCATCAGGCAGACTCATGAATGTCTGATGCAATCTAATCCGCCCGAATTAAACTATCAAATCTGACAGATGAGATGGGAATTTAGAAATATAACAAGAACTTGCTACTAGTGAGTTGTGTACTGTGCCCCATTAAATGGACAAAATGACCAAAGTTCACAAATAATAGGATGACTGCTGTTTGGGGAAACTGCTCACCACAAAGTTAAGGCTCAGGTGAACACCTTCCACTACCACCGACTCTTTCCGCTCTTCCCATGCAGTAATTAGCCGGTCAAGACTGTCAATAACCATCTCACTTTGAGCTTTGAATCCCTCAACAGCCATCCGCTTTGGACCAATCAACTCATTGCAGGAGGTATTTGTTTCTGAAGTTCTACCATCAGGGTTTCTGTTTTGAACCATGTCTGTTGAATCCTCTCTGGGAAGTCGTGCTAATTTTTTAGCTTTCCTTTTAGCCTTAGATTCTGCGACTGCAACAGGATCCAAGTATTCCCCAGCATGATAGGTTGAAGCCCATAATAGAGGATTCTGTTTTTCATCCACGAAGCTCCTCATCATGTGCCTGATTGAGTCAGTAGAAATCACAGTTGTAACTCCCAATCTGCTGCCCTGAAAACAGACATATCCACAACCAGAGTTTCAGTCTAAGTGGTAAAAACATTGTGTCAAGAGTGAACGAATATTCTAGAAAATGAGAGAAGGGACTTGCCAGCAACGCGGACAAAGTCGATTTGCCACACCCACTGGTACCACATAACAACACAGTCACAGATTCCTTCCTTTCTCGAACTCTAAACACCAAAACAGCACTTTAGAATCAAAAGAACAAGATAAAAGCAATAAAATGAACCAGAAAGGTTTCACACACAAAACAAACATGTCAATAAAGTTTTCTCAAACATTTTCTGGAGAGAAGATGCTACACCTGCAAGCCAAAACCAGATCAGCCCTCTGATTAGCACCTACATACTTATATACTGAAAGAGCATCACAAACAACATCCAAGAACGCCTCTCTTCTAATGACAATAGTTGTTTGCCTTTTGTACAACTCGAATGGTTTACTGGCGATGTCTTCATTTTCCATAACTGTATGGCTGGCATTATCCCCTTCCCTCACTTCAACATTGTTGTTTTCTTTATTATCATTTCCAGATGCCTCAGACCCCGCAGGAGGCGTGGTCACTAATGAGGATTTTCGTATCACTTCGAAAACCCTTCTGCTAATCTGGCAAAGCAATTGAAAAAGTTCAGTCAAGTTTTTCATTTCATTTCACTTCTATAATACTATACTAATATAACAACAGAACAGAACATGAAAGTCATGAATTTTTAACGATTGTATCGAATTTAGGAAGTTGTGATGTGCTATCATCTTGTGTTACATAGAAAAGGTCCGAAGTTACACTGAAGTCAAACTAAGAAAGTTGATCGATTTGAAATAGCAATTTAAACAACTGACACTTTTAGCTGCTAGTTCTGGATCATAATAAGTCTTGCTCTCAGTAACATCCTCTGAAACAAGCTGGCAATCATTGGGATTGGAATTGTAAGACGAGAAGAGATTGCATGTGAATAGTTTCTCTCTCTGTCTCTCAAGGTATTTTTTCCTCTATGTAGAAAGCTCCTAGAATTGATACTCACAATATTTTTTTTATTTTATTTTTACTATTCTCTCAATTTGGTTAACATATAAACAAAAAACTACGATTTCAAATTATCGCGAACAAACCACTTACCTTAATTGTCTCTGCACCTTTAGATCTGCATCCAATGATTTGAACAAACTAACTAACTATCAACATTAAATTTGATAATGAAGAGAACAAGATAAAGAAAAGAGAACCATGAACACAGACATAATTAAGTTCCGAAAACCACGTAAATGGCTTTAAGAAGCAAATTTTCTTCTATGTTAGTAATTTCAAAGTTGATGGGTCCATGTGTTCCCAACAAGTATCCTCGTTAGTCTTCGTACAAAAAATTAAACCTAATCTACGATCTTCACTAGCACGAATTCCTCGTAAAATCTCCCAATTCCTTCTAACAAAGCTCACAGGCTATAAACGAAACATAGATACTGTCGTACAAAAATCCAAAACCACGACAAAATAATCTAAGAGCTCCAACCATAACAATCAATCAACTATTAATTATATCAGATAGCAAGTATATTAAGATGGTCCCACAAATAGTCGTACGGCTATGCAATCAAATTTTTTTATCAATCGAACAAGGTGTGCATGCACAATTCAATGATCACTAAAGATATAAACTAGTAATTACAAACTAAAAGCCCAAATACACAAAAACGACTTCAAATCTTGCCAAACACTTACAATCAAATATAGCACGATGAAATTCATTCAACCTTTCTTCTTCTTTAAAATCAAAAGTAACTAACTGAAATTCATTTACCCAGAAAGTGGGAAAAGTAATAAATCTGAGAGTAGAATTTTAATCACCTTAAAAGCATGTCTAGCTTTGCAACCCATGAGTTGTAGAGTGCTCTGTAACACAGACCTTGTATATCGAAACGAATTATCAGTTGTTTTTCCATCTTTCTCTTTCTCATTCTTCTTCTTATTATTGTTCTTCTTTTCTTCATTATCGTCTAACACAACAATATACAGCAATTTTGGTACTTCCGCCATCTCTGAAAATATCCTTTCTCAAAATCCTACCTACACAAAAAATTTAAGTAAAAAAATTAAACAACGAAAGAATCAAACAGAAAAAGCATTAAATTAGAACAACATGATTATAAATTTAATATGAGATTCGTACAGAAACGCGTTTTCTACTCAATAAAGTAATCAACAAATACAGAGTCAAAAGCAGAAAAAGAAAAATCGGATTAAAATGAAATCACAAAACATGATAAATCTAACAATGTAGGTTTTTGGAAAATAAAACATCAAATATCCCAAAAAAGTAAAGAATCAGACAATTAAGGAAATAAGTTCTCAAAAAATTTACCTTCTAAGATCTATGAGAACCTTGACGAGGTTAGAAATAGATGAGAATTAGGGCTTGGTCTAATGAAGAATGGTATGATCGGCCATTCTGAAGATGATGAAAGGTTTAAATTGTTCTCATTACAAGAAGAAGAAGAAGAACACGATCTCGCCATTTTCTGGCACTCCTTCCACGCATCACAGAAAACGAGGTTACACGAGTCTCTCTCTTTCTTTCCTCTTTGTTTTTTCTCCCTCTTTCTCTCTCTTCTTATGTGAAAAGACGTTTTTCACCAATTTCAGGTTTTATTGTTGTCAAGTTTGTCTAAGCGAGGTTCAACATAATGGCTTTATATAGGGCAAAACTCACCCGGTACGCGCCATCCTTGATTCTTCGATGGTTATCTTGCGGTTTTTATAAACTCTAAGGGCAGATATGTAACATGATACTCTGGGTAGGGTTGCACCTTGCACGTAATATTATTTGGCATGGTTTTGGATGAAATCGGAACGGAAACCTAGACAAAGGATTCGGTGCGATATGTGGGTTTTGACAAATAACAAAAAAAAAAAAAAAGGAAAAAATCATACAGGTACAACTAATTTATAATGTGAATTTTTTGACCTCCAGCTGCATACAATTACTAGTGAAAGCCATCCTAATGGTAACTGTGAACATTACTAAAAAGGATAGTATTAGATGGACTCCAAGGGCAGATGGAAATTTTTCTACAAATTCCATGTATACTTTTATTAGAAAACAAGAGACCACTCCTAATTCTAGCTGGGACAAAATACGGTCTATTGAACTGTTTTATTCGTTTATAAATGTATGCAAAACATGATACCTACAGCTGATTATACGTCCCGGTTTATAGATATCCCAAATGTATGTGTTCGCAACCTGGAGAAACGCTTGAACATATCCTTGTCAATTGTCCCTTTGCGAGAAGCGTGTGGTTTGTTTCTCCCTTAAACCCCTTTCCTCCAGGTTATATTATTCAGTCAATTCACCAATGGATAGCTGGCTGGCATGATGCTCCAGCAGGTTGGAATAGTGATGCAGGCCCCTGGAACGCTTTTTGTGCCTCAATGATATGGCATATATGGAAGGCGAGGCGTGACAAGGTGTTTCAAGGGATACAACAAGAACATAGACAAGTATACCTTAGAGCTCTACAACATTGGGAGGACAATCTTCGATCTAGGAGAATTAAGCACCAACCGAAATATAACAATGAAAATAGATTGGTTAAGAAAGCTCAGAAGTGGATTGCCCCCTTGCCAGGGACGGCTAAAATGAATGTTGCCTCTCATTGGGACAAAAACTCTAAAATTTCTACTTTCTCTGTTGTTTTACGTGATAGTTTGGGTGTGTGTAGGTTGGTAACAAGGAAAAGAGCCCAGACTCAAACCAGTGAGGAAGGGGAGGTGCTTGCGGTGGTGGAAGCTTGGAGTTGGGGAATACATCTGGAGGCTACTAACATCCAAATCGAAACCAGCTGCAATAACCTCTACCGGATGATAAGTGGAGCTCAAAGCAACATATCTTGGCAAGCCGCAACTAGATGGGAAGCAAGTAAACAAGCGATGACCAATGCAAACTCTAGTGAAAAACATTTTGTTTTATGTATTGTAACTAAAGGGGCAAATCAGGCAGCTATTGATTTGGGGCAGATACCCAAAGCAACAACAACCTGCGACTATCACGGAACCCCCCTTATTTACATTTTCAAAACTCTCACTAGGGAAAGGATGCAACAGACTGTTAGCAACCTAACCCAAACTATGCGTTTCTTCCCTTAATTTTTCTTAATATATCCCTTTTTTCTACCAAAAAAATTTCTTTGACCTATATGAAACCAAATAAAATGCAACTAATTTATTAATGCACTGCAATTTTACAAGAGCAGTTTGGGCTCATTGCTCTTTAAACTTGAATGCCTCGACCTTAAACTATGACACTCTGACCAACTGGTGCTCCTCTTGGTTCTCTGGAAACCATCCTCCAACACATTGGGGGATGGAAAAATGTAGTTGCCACCTTGTGTTGGTTCACCTGGAAAGCAAGATATGATGTAGCTTTCCAGGGTATCAAACCCAACCTAAAACAACTTCGACTCTCATTATAAACCATTTGAGTTCCTACCAAAGATTAGCTTCAACTGTCACATCTAATAGTATATCAGCTATGGCTAGGCAGTCTGATGCTAACCACGATATGAACATTACCTTTGCTTATATGTCTAGCTTTAACTCCTATACAGGTCTAACTGGTGTGAGTGTGACAATTTCAGATCCCTCTGGAGACACTATTGGAAGAAGAACTAGAGGAGTCAGAGCTCACAACAAAGAGGAAGGAGACTGCATAACGGCTCAAGATGCACTCCAGTGGGCCTCTCTTTTGAATTTTATAATTTTCAATCTCTTGGGTGACAACAAAAACCTAACCAACACTCAGCCAGGTGGCCTAAGGAAAACAACCTGTAAGACAAACCAGATTGTGGACAATCTTTTGGCATCTTTATTACTTTTTGATAAGGTCTTGTAAGGACTTTAAGTCCAATAACTTCACTGATCTTCGACAGCTTACTCTAATAGGTGCTAAAAACCAAAGTCCTCAATTGTGGGAGGTACAAAACATCTATATGATTTTTTCAAGGCAGTAATCTATCTTCTATTTTTATGAAAAATAAAATAAAATTCAAAAGACTGATCTGGTATTTTGATTATCTTCAACCATTCAGAGGCTTCTTCTTCGCTAAGATAAAATCCGTCGTATAGGTAGTTTTCGTTAATCGTTGTAATCACGACCCATTTCGATTGCCATCGATCTTCTTTGTATAATTCTTGATTATCATCACGTCGGAATTGATCGTCTTCAAAAATATGCTTGGATTTCTCACTAGATTTCAATATAAGAGCCCAAAGGCTGTAATAAAAACTGCACTAATGACTATTAGAATTGGAACAATTACAAGGCATGAAATAGCCATTGTATACAGAAGAACAAAAAAGGTTAACTATATAATTACAAACCCGATTTTACTTGGAAAATCTAGTATATCATATTCAATCATAGTAAAATCTAGGTTTGAAGAAGAAGAGGATTTTGAAAAAACTCGGTTTAGATAAAAAAAATCGAAAAAACTATTATGGAAAGGATTTTAGAGAGATAAAGGTGGAGGTCTTCCATTTATACTCTTTAACAAAAGTCGATGGTTGCCCATAAGTATTATAAGATTTTTTAATGATCTCATACTACTCCATTAGCAAATAAAGTTGTTTATCAAAATAAAAATAAATTAATTCACAAATCCTTCTTTACAAAATAAATAAATCAGCAATGTAACAACCGAAATGAAAGAATTTAAAGGCTTGAATAAGCCGAATTAAACCAATGGTTTTCGGTTGGTTTAAAGTTCATCGGAACCAAACAAAGATCTAACGGGTTACGCAGTACTAGATGCCATGGATAATTGGTTTGGTTATGTTCGATTCAGGATTAATCAGTTTGGTTTCGTAAAGTATCAAGTTTTAAACGGTTATATGCAACCCTACATATGGTTGATCATTCAACTACTGTTTAAGTCAATTCATTATCTGATATCATGCAGGTGAATTTGGAGGAGTCAAAGGAACTATTAGTTGGAGTATTAGATCCAGAAGCTGGAGAATGTATGATTATTCTAAAAGCGTCGAGTTGGGTAAATCTTTGAACATCAAAAACATATACTCCCTCCGTTCCTAAATAGATGACCTATTTCAAGTTTGCACAATTATTAAGGCAAGGAGGAGAGAGGAGTATATTAAGCATTTTTTACAATTATATCCTTAAGAATAATAACTAGTAAAATTTAGAAATGATTTATCTCTCAAAATATACCACGGATATTTGTAAACTTTAGACCATTGGAAAGTATTTTATAACACCTACTTAACGAGTATAAACATGTCTATCAAATTATATATATATATATATATATATATATATATATATTGTTTATACAAACAATAATCAATTAAAATGATAGTTTTAGAAATATTCCCTTGTTTAATGAAATAGGTCATATATTTAGGGACAGAATTTAAAAATGAGTAGGTCATTTATTTAGGGACGGAGGGAGTATAATGTAATTGTACGGATATCTTAGTGTAGCCTAGTACATTTGATTCAATCACATAGGGGAATATGGAGTTTACTTTTGAGTTTTGATTTTTGGAGAGGAGAGCATTTCGTGTTAAAAGGGACGCTAATGATATAAAATTCTTGCTTAATTTTTTAACAAGATTCCTTTTTGTCTGAAAAAATTAATTATGCGACCGGTCTTTAAAAAATATCACAGTAATTAAGTGTCTCAAGTGGTCTGCGAAATCTATATTATAAGGGACAATGGTGTTTTTCTACATGGACGGTTCTCTACAGTTTGGACACATAAAGGATGGTTGAGATCGAACAACAAATGTTTTCTACCTTTAACGGATACTCATATTTTAGGTATATAATGAATGCTCGAGATCGAGCAGATAATTCTGACACTCGAATGGCACTCTCCCTAATCTGATAAGTCTCAACCACATAATTACTCCCGTTTTTCTTTTTCATACTCATTAATCCTTAGGCTTCAGCCGTTACTAAATTCAATCTTATCGTCAATGCATGATGCATTACTCTGGGAATCTGATTCGTGAAGATTCAAACTAAGGTATTTCTCACTCTTATATTTGTACATTTCGGTTTAGGTTGGGCTTCCCATTCTGGATCTGCTCTTTCATTTCCAAATCAGAAGGAATTTCCGTCGATAAATCCAGGTTGAAGTACAGAAGGTCGCCAATTGCTTTTGTTATTCTTTATCTCGAAAAATAATCTACGTTTGTATTTCTCTTTAAATTTCTGATTTCTTATAAATTTTTGTAGGTCACCCGAGCTTGATTGGAAATTTTGTTCTTCTACAACTGGAATTACTCCAATTTTGTTTCCACAATCTGAAACCGAGAAACCCCAAAATGGTTGGTGTTTTTTTGATTTTTATTGTAATGTTTTGATCGTTGAATCTTGATTATTTGTGGGGTTTAGTTTGTTTTTTGATTTGTTGGGTTATGTGTTTTGATTAATTTTAGAGAGATTTTTTTTTTGTATAAATTCATAAATGAAATTGCTAGATTCCGTATCTTAAGGAGGAAGAGCAATGAAGATGAGTCATAAGAAGGACGTTGCAGATCATCTTGCAGCCTTAACTAATACTTATATAATCAGCTTAATTTCTCTTATATTTTTGTATTTTTTGATCTTTGGATTTGTGTCTCTCAGGGTAAACAACACATAATCTGCCGAAGTCTGAGTCAAAATCGAATAAGTACGTTCTATCTATTTTTACAGTTAACCAACTATTATGTGAAGTATATTTAACATCGGCTTCATCTCCCATAAAAAGGCATAAGAGTGTATATTAGTTATGATTGATCCATATTCCCAATTTTGTTCAATAATGATATAATAAGGATTTTTGTCTTTGTGTGAGTTCATACCCTGTGGAAGCTTAGAGAATCACCTATTCAAGAGGAAGTTCTTTATGCATTGATAGTTTTGAGTTATTGTGTATGCAGGACGAGTCTACTTCCAACCACTTTTGTGGAATCTTCGAGTGAAGGTTAAGGTTGCTCTTTAAGGAGCTAAGAGACCTGCATTTCATCACAGCGCAGAAAAAAAGTCATTTATAGAGGCTTTAAAAGTTCAAACATCTTGCTTGAATCGGTATGCAACTCCTCATTCATAATGTAGATTCATCTCTCACACCTATGGTTATTAATTTTGTGTTTTGATTCATATATCGATCTCTTATAACACAAACCTTTCAGATTTTGGGTGCCAAAAAATGGTCCTACTGGTGATAAAAGTCATGTGTCTACAAGAGTCATGGGCACCTGCGCAGTCATGTGTCTACAAGAGCCGCAGGTACCATAAACCTTCCATGAACTTCTTTTTACCTGAAAATTAAGCGTTTGAGTTCCAATTTGTATAAAAATAGGCATATTAGTGTTTCGAGAGCCTGAATTTTGAAGATTTTGGAGTTAACAAAACAAATAGGTTTTGTGTTGTACTATGTTTGGTAATGATGTATACTTTCTGAATTTTTTATAAAATTGGCAGAATCAGTTATTTCTGAGGTGTTTTGCTTTTACTACTCTTTGTTCTTTGCATTAGGAAATTGGGAATCCTAAGATGTATATGATTTATGTGCTAAATTATTGTATTTGTTCATGTAATGTAGAACCTCCCTCTGAGTTCCGAGTCTTAGATGTGGCACTAGAAGCTCTTAGTAGCTTTCTCGATGAACATACAACATAATTGAAAGTCGTTTCTTATCTAGCATTAAATGAGATGACATCCAAGCTAGGAAGGAGTTTATCTTATCTAAATGTTCTCTTCTAGATATCAAGTAACATTCTGGAATCTTATTTGTGCGGGTGTTCATTTGAAGGAGGAATCTGACATTCAAAGAGGTACAATAACCATATTTATTAACTAGATTACTTTACGGTTCTAGGATTTTGTTCTGTGACACCCGTTGTCATTAGTCCGCAACCCAGACTATAAACTTTTGAACCCTTCCCTGTATGAATAGCTCGACCTAATCCCTTGCAGGTCATTTAGGTATATCTGTTATTTCAATAACTACTTAACAAAATCAACATCTGATACTAGAGGTAAGAGTACGTGTTTCAGTTTGTGTTTGGTCACTACTGTGGCATTGATCGTCTTTTATAGTTACTGTTTATCTAATCCTAAGTATAATAACTGAGCATCAAATGCTTCTGCCCCATACTTTTTTCTCCGTGTCTCTCATAGTTGCAATTGAAATTCCGTTTCCAAGCGTAATCTCCTGATCATCGACCAACCTTTATAACTATTTTTTTTTGTCATTGTTGGTTATTGTATGTTTGAATACAAATTAACTTGCTTAATATCCCTGATGTTCCATGCCAAACAAAACTGAATTTGTAGAAAAAATTAGATTCTTAATTTTCTTTCAACTTACGTGTTTTAGTTTTTAATTGTCTTCATTTGCACTATTAAGCAAGTTATTGACATTCATTTTAAATGCTAAAATGAGATACTACAAATGTTAATGAGCTGAATACTCAACGAGACTGTCCGATTAGGTCTAAAAGCTCGAGCAGCCATCTACAGCTGATGGCCATATTTTTTCTACTAGAGGTGCGTGTCATGTTATCATCCTAAAAGAAAAAGCATCAATGGGATTTTAGTTTGTCCATGTCCCCAAATTATGGCTTTGTATGTTAATGATTTGTCTAATGGTACTGCGTGGTTTGAATTTGGTACTTCTAATGCTTGTTAATCCCTTCTTTTTAACCTTTATCGGGGGGAAAAACAGAGAATTTATAATTGTTAGTGATATTTTCGCTGGAGCTCCTAACTGATAGAAAGGTTGTTGTGTTGTATCTGTTGAACAGACTTATTTCTTTCTTCTTACCTCAACTTCTTTAATTTAAATTTTGATATCAGTACATGGTCTTTACAGTTGGGTTTACTTTCCTGTCATAATCTATAATAATTGGTTTCCATGGTTTGATATTTGCAGGTGCTTAAATGCCCGACCTCCTGTCATGTTGCAGTGACCATTAAAAAATGGGCGGTAAATAATGACCGGAGCGAAGCACCGCATGATACCACCTAAAGCGATTGTTTAATAATCAAGGTTAAAACATAAAAGTAAATGAATGGATTTTCCACAACACAGAGAGTCCCAAGTTGAAACAAATTCTGGAACAAGATAAATTGTTTATTACCTGGATTTACAACTCCCAAGTTTGTTGAAGTTTTCATCTGATTATTTTCTTAGTCTGGGTGTCATACTGGCATAAAGAAAATCTTAAACAATGCTTAAGCTATATGAATTTGCATTTGGACACCCTCACTTGAGCTCAGTTAATTTTCAAGGGCGAGTGGAAATAAAACTATGTTGAGAAATGCGAAGATTTTCTCTACCCATGAATGTGAAATGATTTCTTATAGTTACAACTGATGAGTTGTGCGTTTTGGTCGACACTTATAGAAACCTAACCCAAATAAACAATCATCCAACATAGTAAAGACCAAAAAAGTTTTTTTTTTTTTTAGGGAATTAAGTTTTAAAAATTTACTCCCCGCCCCACAAAAATAAGGTCTCTCATGGTTGTTATTTTTTCTTCTAATTTTACATGTTTTTAAGTAATATTCACTTCATTTTGATAGCGGCTGCCAGACTTCAAAAAGGTAAATTTTTCTGTAAAAAACGACTTAAGTTCCGATTTCCTTAGCTGTACCATGGCACAGTTCCAAAAGGTAATCATATTTCACTCTCAACGATGAAGGAAGGGAGGTGGATATTACAGTGGTACTAATAAAAATAATATTAAGGACGAAAATAATGGGACGAAGAGAGTACAAAATTTTAATTCACCTACAGACTGATAAATGTTAATTCATCTAAAGACTGATAGGATAATTGTCAAATATGTTGAGAAGCTAGCATTTATGTATTCAACTCCCGCATGAAAAGACCAAAGCCCGTGCCGTTACGGCACGGGTTACATCCTAGTCTAGAATACAAAACAAAGCGTGGCTAAGTTAGGCTAGATAAAGAGCGGTCGAGATTTGTCTAGGAGGGATAAATCTAAGGCCGAGGCTTTTTCAACTAACCATTATAAATACTTTATTAATTAGTATCCTTTTAATTGCTCATGATGAATGATTAATTAATTTTTCATGATAAATGTTCATTTAATGAATCTAATAAATACATATTTTTATTAATAAATAAGTTTATTAAAAACTATATATATATTGATCGGTAAAGAATTTGGTGCTGACGAGTTTCGAACTCAGGTAACTGGTATCACCACCCAATGGCTTTACCACTGTACTACAGTGACTCCGGTTAAAAATTATATTAATAATTTTTAATGGTGGTAGTGAAAGCAGCGGTGGGTGGTGGAAACAGTGGCGGGTATTAGTGAGTGGTGGAGGTGGTAACATTACTGGTGGTGGAAAAAATAGTGGGCGTGGCTGGTTTTTACGTACAGTGGTGGATGTTAGTGAATAGTAGTGGACAATAATAATTTTGTGTCTTTACAAAATGGGAAACATTTTATTGTGATAGATGTAGTTGGCTGTTCATCAGCGTTATCAGTGCGTATGTACCCCATGAACGTACTACCAAGGATGAAAAGAAGAACTTCTGGAACTCCCTAGACGAAATGGTAAATGGAGTCGCACAAAACGATAAGTTGTTCATTGGAGGAGACTTCAACGGACACGTTGGCTCAAGCGGTAGGGGATTCGAGAGGGTACATGCTGGATTTGGGTTCGGCACCTTGAACCAAGGGGGGGGGGGGATTTTCTGAATTTTGTAGGGGTATACGATCTCTTTATCGCAAACACTATCTTTCAGAAGAGAGATTCGCATTTGATCACTTATAAAAGTCGTCAGCACGAGACTCAATTCGATTATATCCTAGCTAGGAAGGATGATAGGCCAGAATGCTTCGATTGTAAGGTTTTACTAGGAGACGATGTTGTGACCCAACATAAACTCTTAGTAGCGGACTTCTATATCAAGACTCGCTACCAGCGGAAGAGAATGGCTAACACGCCAAGAACTAAGTGGTGGAACCTCAAGGAAGATACCGCGCGGACATTTAAAGAAAAAGTGCTCTCGGAAGGTGTGCTCTGTGAGGAAGGTGTACCAGATCAAATGTGGAAAGAAACTGCTGGACGGATTCGATAGCTAGCAGTGGAAGTGTTGGGACAGGCAACAGGAAGTGGTAAGCGGGACCCAAAAGAATCTTGGTGGTGGTCATAGGAAGTGCAACAAGCAATCAGACACAAGAAAGATTGTTTCCGAAAGCTCCAAGCATTTAAAACCGATGAAAATCAACGGAATTACAAGATGGCGAAAAGTCGAGCGAAACGAGCGGTAAGTGTGGCAAAAGGTCGGGCATTTGAAGATTTTTACCGTAAACTAGACACTAGAGAAGGAGAACAAGACATATACAGGATTGCACGGGTGCGCGAACGGAAGACTCGTGACCTTGTACAGGTAAAATGTATTAAGGCGTCAGACGACCGAGTACTGGTGGAGGACGTAGAAATCAGGGATCTTTGGAAAGACTACTTCGATAACCTTTTCAATTCAGAAAGCGATACACCACCCTCCACCTTTGAGGGCGTCGCCGAGAGTGTGGAATCGTTCGAGGAGGTAAGGGTCGGTAACATCCACGAGAGTGAAGTAAAGGAGGCCTTGAAAGGGACCAAATTAGGGAAGGCCTTGGGCCCGGATGCAATCCCGATTGAGGTGTGGAAATGCCTGGGAGATGATGGGATAACTTGGCTCACCAAGTTATTCAATAACATCTTCCGGTCAAACCGAATGCCGGACGAGTGACGTCGAAGCGTGATCGTCCCGATATTTAAAAATAAGGGAGACATTCAGAACTGCTCTAATTATAGGGGAATCAAACTGATGAGTCATACACTAAAGCTATGGGAACGCGTCATCGAGCGGCATTTACGAAGACAAACCAGCGTCTCACCAAACCAATTTGGATTTATGCCGAGAAGATCGACCACTGAGGCGATCTTCCTTGTTAGAAAACTTATGGAAAGATACAGGGAGAAAAAGCGGGACCTTCACATGGTCTTCATTGACCTGGAGAAGGCTTACGACAAAATACCACGTGAAGTAATGTGGTGGGCTCTCGATCAGAAGAAGGTATCACCGACGTACATAAACTTAATCAAGGATATGTATGAGGGCGCAGTTACCGGTGTCCGGACGAGCGACGGAGTATCAAGCGATTTCTCGATTAGGATAGGGCTACACCAGGGATCAGCCTTGAGCCCATATATTTTCGATTTAGTACTAGATCAAGTTACAAGAGACATTCAAGGTGAGATCCCTTGGTGCATGCTATTTGCAGACGATGTGGCGCTTATCGGCGAATCAAAGGAAGTTGTACAGGAAAAACTTGAATTGTGGCGCCACACTCTAGAATCGAAGGGCTTCAAGCTTAGTAGACCAAAACCGAGTATTTGAAGTGCGGTCTCAGCGACTCAGGGACAGTTGAAGGGGACATTCTGCTGGATGGACAACCTGTACCAAGGAAAGAATCATTTCGCTACCTGGGATCGTGACTCCAAAGTGATGGGGGAATCAAGGAGGATATTCGCCATCGAACTCAATCTGGCTGGGGGAAATGGCGTCTGGCGTCTGGCTTCTGGCGTACTCTATGACCGCAAAGTCCCGCTAAAGCTTAAAGGTAAGTTTTACAAAACAGGGATCAGGCCTGCCATGCTATATGGCGTGGAATGTTGGGCGACCAACAATCGGGACACTTTGAAGCTGAAGAGTACCGAGATGCGGATGCTGAGGTGGGCATGCGGACATACGAGGCATGACCGTATCAGGAATGAGTACATAAGTAAAAAACTTATGGTAGCGCCAATCAAGGAGATGCTCGCACAGCATCGGCTGCGCTGGTTTGGGCATCTCCAGCCAAGACCGCATGATGCTCCAGTACGACTAGGTCGCATTAGGCACGCGGAAGGAAGGATGCAACGTAGAGGCCGACCGAAGCTAACTTGGGATGAGTGCGTAAAGAAGGACATGAGCAATCGAAATCTTTCAACAGAGCAGGCGTTGGACAGACAGACATGGAGGGCGGCGATACGCGTGGAAGAGGTAGGTTTCAGGTACGAAGACTAACAAACCTCCCTTTTTTCTGTATTTTTCGTCAAGTTCTTTTCCACTCAATCAGCGAACACGTAAAGGCAACCCTGTAGATTGTGAAAGAGGGATTCCCCTGTAGCGCTACAGTTGGTAGGATTGTGAAGGGGAAAAACCCCGTAGCTTCTGCAACAGGGACATGGTGTAAGCATATCCGCACTAATGGTCGAGAATTCGTAATCCCATAAAAAACGGTGACTACTTACATCATGGTCCATAAACAATCGCGGCGCGGGTAACGTCAAGTATTTTGCTTGCCGTAGGGCAAGTTGTGCAAGGCTTAACAGGCTGGCGTAAAAACTATGTTATATTTTTAGGAGATATTCTCTAGTCGACCCGGTACTTGCCACTGGAAAAGACTTTGGATTTGGATTTGGATTTGGATTTAGATGTAGTTGGCTGTTTTTAGCACAACTGGTAAGGACAAAACACAAATATTTTGAGGAGGATACTAAATCATATAAGACAATTTGATCATGACCGCTGGATCACCCAAATGGGATCCCAGCTATTTATAGTACCCGATCGAATAAATCGCGGTTTTTAGTATTAAAATAAAATTGATTACATTTCCAGAATACAGAACAAAGTTTGGACAAGTTAGGCTAGATAAAGAACGATCAAATTTATACTTGCAGAACATAAATCTACCGCTATAATGATCACGTTTAATTAAAATTTAATAATAAATGTTCCATTGATATTTCATAATAAATGTTTCTTTAATTAATCAAATGAATATATTTTTGTTGATACATAATAAATTTATTTGATATTAACCATATCACTATACATTAATGGTGGTTGTGATGGTGGGCAGTGGTGGGGATAATGGTGGTGGGTATTGGTGAGACTGGTGGAGTGGTGACGATAATATGGTGGTGGAAGAAGTAGTGGTAGTAGGGTGAGAAAAGGGGTCCTAAGATAGGTAAATTAAGCACTAGTGGTGGTTGTGATGGTGGTGGATCGGCGGTGGGGATAATGGTGGTGGGTATTGGTGAGACTGGTGGAGTGGTGACGATAATGTGGTGGTGGAAGAAGTAGTGGTAGTAGGGTGAGAAAGGTGTCCTAAGATGGGTAAATTATTTAGTCACCCTTGGTTAATTTTTCTTTGTTTTGTTTTAATTTGATTTTAGTTTTCAAATTATTATTATTATTATTTTATTTTAATTAAAACAATTTTTAAAGGCCAGATTTTTCCAAAAAAGAAGATGTTGTGATTTTAAGATTTGTCGGGTAGGGGGCAGGAAGAAAAATGAAACCTATAAAAAATTGACCAAACACAAGGCTACACGCGAATTAATTGTAATCGGTTCAGTTTCTCACATCTCTCTTTATTCCCTTTTTTTTTTTTGTCATGGTTTCTGTTTCTGTCATTATTTCTCCCCTACTTCATGGGATTATGCAAGGCTACGCGTGAATTAATTGTAATTGATTCAGTTTCTCACATCTCTCTTTATTCCCTTTTTTTTCATGATTTCTGTTTTTGTCACTTCTCCCCAACTTCATGTAATTATGCATGCTTGAGAAATAGTTCATGATAATAGGTAAAGAGACAAGAAAAGAAATGGATCAATAATTAAATATTATTATAAATTTTAGGAAAATGAATAAACACAAATCTATGTAAATTGGGAACCCAACAATTTATATCAAAGAGAAAAAATAAATTCTAATGCTAACAGATTTTGCAAGATTAATCTAATTGAATTTAAAGTAATTTTAGGTGCTTTTAGTTTTGTTACAAATTTGGTGAATGACCTTTGATGATATTTTTTTGAAGTAGTGAACGAAGTAATGTTCTACTGCCCATAGAATTTGCTGTAACGATTAACTATGTTTGTCCCAAAGGGTTGTATGACTTATATACACAATATTAAAAGATTCGAGGATAAGGACATGTTTATTAACCAACTCCTCAAAACATTTAGACCTGGATCGATCGGTTCAATTCTTCTCAGACAATTACGACATGTATGAATCGATGGATACATTTGAAACACATATCCTTGCCCGTGCCGTTACGGCACGGGTTGAGACCTAGTAATGAATATATAGCATGTTAAGGGCTTCCATTGCATATCTTCACGATTTGTAAAGGAGATACTAATATTAGCTGTGATGATTATCTATAGGAAAAAGAAATATTAACAAATTCTGATTGTCGGGTCGCTCATTTGGTATCACCCCGATAATAGTGGTATCCCCTTTATAAATCATGCATATCTTGGTCTTTCGATAAGATTTTCAATTTCCTAAAGTAACTCTACATCTTTGAGATGTACTCACGCAAAATTTCATCAGTTTTTTGGGATAAGAATAACAATATTTGGCCTTTAGAGAATATAAAAATGATTGACGTCATAGTCTTGCAGATTAGCTGCATTAAGTAAAGATTGATCCATAGCATAATCTTTACACGAGCTACGATAAATATTACCGAAAGGCATAGATTTTGCAAGATATAAATGTCGATAGTGCTAGGGCCTAAAAAAAAAAATATTTCAGTTTAGCTTTCTCGAAAGAACTAACAAGACAGTTGGTCTTACTTTTAGCAAAAAGAAATTCAGTTGAGCTTAAATAGACAATGGTTTAGTATAGATTGTTAAATGGACTTTACCATTTCAATTTACAGTAATACAGTCGAACAATGTTAAAATAAGGCCTGATCAACGTGCGTGTTATAATGAGGACCCAGTCGACATTTTTTTTTCTTTCTACTGCTATACCAAATAGTTTTTATTAGAATCAAGGAATAATTACATCAAATTATCTAAAAAGGAAAAAATTTACATCAAATTACATAGCAACGGAGATCAGAGCGTCCCCCAAATATTAGGTAGGCCAAGCACGTTGGCGCACAATTTTGCTTCACTATAACTTAATTGTAGTGAAATCCAACTGCTATGGCTCTTCATTTCGCTGCGCTAAAGAGTGAATTGGATCTGATGTATCCTTAAGCTAAGAAATGAGATACAAAAACTTTGAGAAATTGCTTTACAGAAACTCAGTTTCAGTTTTTTTAGTCCGCACGGAAACTGAGTTTATTTATGGAATTGCATGGAAATTGAGTTACCATTTGAGAATTGATATTTTTTTGACCTTTTTTTTTGTTATACTTCTCTCATACCTGATAGTAACCATCCATCATTCTCAATGACCCTATTTTCTCCACAGTCAGATCCCAACGGATTTTTCCTCTATATAAGGAAACTCTAATTCTTAATATCATCTTGTCCCAATCAATTGAGTTTAATTGATTTCTTATCTCTCCTCTACTCCACTTCTTTGATTTTCTTATCCTTCTACTACTCAATTTTTCATATTTTAATTCAATTCAAAATGGTTTATAATTTTGTTCAACAAGAAGAAATTGATCTCACTGTTGCATACATTTATGCGAGATGTGATGAAATTATTAGCGCGCAACAAAAAACCTCTCTTTTTTGGAAACGTATTCATGATTTTTCGTTGATCGGGACAAGAATGCTTATGCAAGGGATGTTGGTGCCTTAAAAAAATATGAAAGTAATCAAAAAAGATGTGAGAGAATTCATGTCAATTCTTAACGTTATATATCGGCAAACTAAAAGTGATGCTTCACATGAAGATTTGATAAGTTCTGCGATTGTATTAAGTTTTCCCGTTAGTGGTAATAGTAATCAACTTATTATTTTTTAAATATTATTTCAGACACGAGAGGGTGAGGAGAAATTTCAAAATCAAACAGGGCAACCATTTAAGTATGATGCTTGTTATGAAATATTGAGAGAGAAAGTCCCTTGATTTGATTATCAACTCACTGTCGCACAAAATAGTGCCATGTTTGACAGCCATCATATCTTTGTACCAGTCCAAAATGGGATAAACGGACTACCTAATGGAGAGACTCGTTGAGCAAACTGACCATATAATTGCAAATACTTTAGGATGGGATTGAGAGAAGTTACCATACATTTGCAAATATTGTAGAATGAGACTCAGAAAAGTGACCATACGACTGTAACTACTGTAGAATGGGATTGAGAGAAGTGACTATACGACTACAAATACTATAGAATGAAACTAAAAGAAATGGTCATACGGCTGCAACTACTATAGTATGGGACTAACAGAAGTGACCATACGACTGCAAGCAGTGTATAATTAAAATGAAATAAGCAATAAACATATCATAATTGTAAACCATGTCCATAAAATTAAAACTCATTCAGCTAAAGAAACTGAAAAAGAACTAAACTCATTCAAACTTTTAAATATAGCATTGCACATGTTTTAAAGTGCAACGACCATAATGAAAACTATGATTCATCTCCATCTCCATCCTCATCCTCATCTTCATCATCATTTTCGTTTTATTACTCTACGTATCCATATTCATAAACATATTCACCTGCATACTCATAATCATCTGGAATTTGGTCATTGAATTCTCTATATTAATCAAATGTACCATCTTCATTTTTACCAGGAACAACTTCTTCATCTAAGTCTATATCATCATATTCTTCATCTGATGATTCTTGTACCACGTATTTCATATATGAACCATCAAATTTATATGAGTCTAATTGTTGTGCATGGACTCTCGGTTGTGTTTGGACTCCTTTACGAGGACGCGCTCTAGTGTGCGCAAGAAGATCAGTTCTTAGTGGGGGGAGCATTTCAAGGTTTTTTAGACTTGATATAAAAATACGATGATCATCTGTAGGCTCTGGAATCGGAATAGGAACAACTATACCCCGATCCCTATCCCGACGTTCATACTCAATAATCATGTTGTGTAAAATCAGACAACATTTGATTATTAGGTTCAAGTCATATTGTTACCAATACTTACATGGTGATCCGATAATACTAAATTTCCCTTGAAGCACTCCACAAGTATGCTCGATGTCCTTTCTTTTATCCATTTGATACTTAGTGAATCTTACCATGTCATGGAACATCCAATATTTGACTGAAAGCTTGTACAACTATAGTCAACTTTGTATAGATATCATCGACTAATAAATAACCCATCTTGTATTGGTGGTCGTTGATGACATAATTGCATGGAGGTACTACACCCTTGAGCATGTTATAAAAAAAAGGTGAATGTACAACACATTTAAATCGTTATTTGACCCAGGCATTCCAAAAAAAAAAAAACATGCCAAAACCATAAATCATATGATGCCACCTCCTCTAACACCATATAACAGTGTTTCTATTTACCCGATAATTTCCTTTTCAATCTATCGGAAAATTCTTCCATAGCCACTGCATACAGTCAATACTAACTAGCATTCCAAGAAATCCTCATTCGACATTCTCACCTAGAAACATCTGAACATATTCAAGAGTAGGTTAGCGCAAGTATCTTTCTCTAAAATTCATGCAAGTGGCAAAATATTTTTGGATAATAGTAGGTTGTTGTGGCACCCGTACGAGTGTAGTCATTGACACTATCAACAGCTATAATTTTAAACAAACATTTCATCACGACAACTAATTTCAAATGTGGAGAATGCCCCATTACACTAGTGGATAGATTAGTAATTTCATCACATCAACTAATGTTCATCATAATAATAAAGTCATACCACATATGTCAGTTGAAAGAATGGTATATAGTTTGAGTAAATATGATAGTCAGTCTTCACATACCTTTGTTGATGAAGTTTCCATTGGTGATGTCTTTGGTCTTAAAATTTGCAAGGTCGATTGGTGATTTCTGATTCTAAACTACCATGTTTTAATCGTAGTCTGAGACTGGCTTTATTAGACTATAAAGCCAGACTTAGTTTTGATCAACTAAAATTGATAATAAGCTTGACATACCAAAACCGGTGAGTATGACAGAACGATGCTCTAACAAGACAAGCTGACACAATTGGTTGTGCAATCTTTTACTTGTAAGATTGATCAGTTTACATCTCACCAAAGGACTATGTGGTTTGGATTACACAAAAGATATGTAAATGGTATTTAACACCCCGAGTTCCGGATCAGGGTCAAACCTACATATATAGAGATCCGAACTCGTTGCGTTACTGGTCGGAATACGAGACTTATGCATATGTTTCTCTTACTTAAATTTTTATATAAAGTTTTATAGAACATGAATTGATGCATATGAATTTGCTAAACATCCTTAACAACATTTTAATTCAAATTTATATTTCAAGAAATAAGACAATGATTAAACGAACTTCTTAGTTTCCACTTCCAACTTCCATGAAATCTGCAAGAATGTCAATTGGGGTGAGATGACAGCTTAAATTTTAACCAGAATAGCTAAACATGTTATTTATCAATATTAAAAGTCTGATCATCAATTAGATTCATATATTTAAACAAATAAATTACTAAAACCTATTGATACAAATTCATACAGAATAGAATCAAGTAAAACCACCCATAGAGAAATGGATCTAGCATTCTACCTCAATTTTATTGATTCTTTACTGATCTTGACTAATTAAGCTTTCTCCTCAACAACCCTATTTCCAATTCATCTTTTTCTTCTCCATAGCATTTGATTTTCTAACTTCTCTAAGTCCTTAACCACCTACTTTATTATAAACTTTATACTAACGTTATTAGATCTAATATTTATTATTTCTTTATCTTTTTTCTTAATTTATTTTCTTAATTAAAATTAATTAGTTGACTCTATTTCCACCCTTAATTTTCTAGTTCAAGCAACCCATCTAGGCTAAGATAAATGAAATAATAACCTAAGCTAACTTGGGTAGAACCCGACCAGGAACAGTAAATAAAAATATCGGGTATTACATGGTACATCAGCTGAAATATGATTTATATACATGATATTAGGTTTGTGTTAAACTTGTAAGTCTGGTTCTACCCAACACCAATATCTCGATATCGGTCCGAAGAAAACTCATTCATCTTCGTGGTATCATTAGGCTTAGTCGTTTACATAAAAGATCACATAATGTCTTCCATAGGGAAAAACTACTTGAGAATAAGAAGTGGGTACAATCAGAAGATCATTAAGAAATTGCACAGAGGAAAATCGGACCAAGTTTATCGAGTAAAGGAAGCCACTGAAGACATTAAAAAATCGTTTGTGATCTCTATGCAGTATCATCTGGAACAATGATTAACTAAAAAGGCTACTCATCAGGGGAGATAAAGCAGTAAAAGACTATGGATATTGGGCATGTTGGACTTTTACATCGTGTATTCTTTTTCCTTAATCAATTTTTTTCCCATTGTGTTTTCATTGTCAAGGTTTAGTGAGGCATGCGAGTCCACTGAGTTTAACCGGGAAATATTTTTAACGAGGCAACATCTGCAAATTTATCGTTATTCTAAGTACTCATGTTTTCCTACATTCAGATTCTTTTCTCCCTCTGGGTTTTCCTGACGATTTTTTAATGAGATAAAAATCTTAGAATGGTGATGAATTTCTAAAGAAATGTGTATATCCATAGGGTTTCTCAATTTATGGTTAAACACCAGTATTTTTAGTTCATGTTTTTACCACAAGTGGGTTTTTTTTGACAAGATTTTAATGAATCAAAATGAGAAGCATCATATTACCATTAGCCTTCAGCGTTCAGGTTTTTCTAAATGGTTTTCCTGAAAAGGTATAAAAGAAAACATGTTTGCAGCAACCAGATCATTCTAAGGCTCCAAGTATCATACTCTTTTTATTGGTCCAGCTTATATGTTATCGGATTTTAATAGCAAAGTCAACGATCGTCAGATGGTGGTTATCAAGCAGAAGTATGATAATAGTAAAGTATTGAATGTGTGTCTAGCCCACCATCTAACAACTGTCACAAATCTCATATAAGAGATAATGATTCGTCTTACCTTGTAATTGAAGTGTAACACGTAATTAGCACAATCTAGTTGTCATGCAAATGAAATTATGAAACTATAGATATCTCTTCTGTAGTACGTTGTAAATGAGCCGAAATGAGTGGAAGTGAAATAGGAATTCATGTTTTCCTTCTACATCTCTTCCTAGTTCATTATGTTTATGGCGTTTAAATTAAGTATCTTGTTACAATAAGGTACTCATTGTACACTAAATGTTCGTCTCCAAGTTTGTAATCAACAATAATACATGATGTCGATACCGATGAGTTGATAATAATATAAGATAGAAAGTAACTAATAAAAATTATAAGAATTTGTCTAAAAGATTTAATAGGAAAAGTAATGGGTGAGATTGAATAGGAATTGGATTTGCATTAATAGGTGTTTTAGAAATAGAATTGTTGGCGATCTGATTAATAGGCTAGAGATATTATGTGAGTTTTTCATATCGGAAAATACCGTTTGCCCATTTATGTGGCTGCTTAAACTTGGATTTTGTCAAGTCCCATTCAACTTGCCATATGGACTAAATTTCAAGGTACATACGTCAAAATTGATTGGTGCATTTAATATAAACCTTTGGAGGGGAGAATTAGGATAATAAAATTAATTCTTCTCTGGAGGGATGATTCAAAGTTGATATTATTCACTCTAGTTCTAATATGATTCATGCTTTAATCTTAAATGATCCTTTTAATGGAGAATGGTTCTTATCTTGTTTATATGATACCCCATAATCACAATGGAATTATATCAAAAATATTAACTTTAGTGTGTAACTTTCCCAGGGTTGTAGAGACTTGAACATAACCCTTGGTCATGAGGATAGACTAAATCAGACCTCTTCCTCTAGCAATTCTATTATCTCCTAGATAATTCGGGATTCTGATTTTCGTGACATCGGTTTCAGTGATAACCCATTTACCTGGACTAGTAATAGTCATGGACTCATGGTACAGGAAGGATAAAATTTAGACTAGACATAGCTTTAGTTAATAGTGTAAACTAGTTTCATGGTGGAATTATATCAAAAATATTAGCTCTAATGTTAACATTCACTGGGTTGTAATAAGAGACTTGAACATAACCCTTAGTCCTGAGGATAGACTAAATCAGACTTCTTCCTCTAGCAATTCTATTATCTCCTAGATAATTCGGGATTATGATTTTAATGACTTAGGTTTCAGTGGTAACCCGTTTACCTGGACTAGTAATAGTCATGGAATAGGCAGGATAAAATTTAGACTAGACAGAGATTTAGTTAATAGCCATTAGTTTCTAGCCTTTCATGATTCTGTCCTAAATCACTGAACTCAAAATGGGTCAGACCATTCTCCCATTATGTTAAGTCTGTACAGTAATAATTCCTCTAAAGATAACAACTGGAAATTCTTCGAAAACTTGTTGCAAAATGATTCATGTATATCTGAAATAAAAAGTTCTTGGTGTGCTAATGTTGTTGGTTCTGCAATTCTGTGTTTAATAACAAGCTTTCAAATACGAGAAAACATCTCTCTATTTGGAATAATAACACCTTCGGTCATACTCAGAGAACGATTAAAAGGATTAGAAATTCTCTTTCAGAGTTACAAAGGAACACATAGGAATGATACTAATACTGAAAAAGTTCTGCAGATTGAGATTGAAATAAGCAAATGGGATGATTTAGAATCTAGTTTCTAGAGGAAGAAGGGAAGAGATAATTATTACAATGATATGGATAAAAACACAAACTATTTTCACATCAGAGCAAATAGGAGGAAGTCTAGGAACAGAATTGACAGTCTTCTTTCTCCAAATGGTAATTGGTATAGTGACAGAACTTCTCTAGAAGATTTGCTGACTAACCATTACGAGAGTATCAGTATTTCTTCAACGACTATAGATAATACTTCCTTTCTGCAGCATATTCCAAAATGTATTTCATATGAAAATAATGAGAAACTAATGGAGTACCCTGATGAAGCTGAAATTTATGATACGGTTATGTCCATGGAATCTTGAACTTCTCCTGGGCCGGATGGATTTCCACCAGGATTCTATAAAACTCAATGGAATATAATCAAGGAAGATATTATTCTTCTGATACAACAATTATTCTCTTCCGGGTTTTTTTCTCAAGGAGTTAAATAGAACCAGATTTTCTCTTATACCTAAAACTTAAACTCCACACAAATCGAAAGATTTTCGGCCAATTGCACCATGTAACACTTCATACTAAATTATTTCCAAGATCATTTCTAGAAGAATGAAGTTACATATTGAGAAGATAATGTCTCCCATGCAAGCAGCATGTGTTCCATGTCGGCTCATTTCCGAAAATTTGTCTCTTGTTCAAGAAACGTGCACAATATTTAAAAAAAATACGGCAATAGTGGTTCTCTTGCTTTAAAAATGGATATGTATAAATCCTTCGATAGGCTTGAGTGATCTTTTCTTATCAATGTGCTTAAGAAAATTTGGTTTTGCGAGAAATGGTGTAATCTCATTCACCAATGGTTTTCCATGCAGGTCTTTTCATCATATAAGATGTATTCGGCAAGGGAATTCATCATCCCTTTATCCATTTATCATTGCAATGGAGGTTTTTTCAAGGAAAGTGGCCTTTTGTGATCAGAAAAACTTGATTACTTGAGATAAAATAGCTTGGAGAGCTCCTAAAATAAATCATATATTATTTGAGGATTATTTTATAAAGCTAATCTTTCCCAAACATGGTATTTGTTACAAGTTATTGATGAATTTAGCAAGTGTTCTTCTCTGGTAACTAATTTCAACAAATCCTCAGTTTTTTTGTTATAACATGAACCCAATTGCTTCACAAGATTCGGCAGGTATATTGCAGGTTCCCATAATGGATAAGAAAGAATGGTATTTGGGTCTTCCTTTCTTTACTGACAGAAATAAAAAAAGTCCCTTTCTCAATTCTCAAAGAGAAAATGGAGGTTAAGCTGGCGAAATGAAGGTCTAGTAATTTGGAAGAAGCGGGACGCACTGTCATAGTAAAGCATGTCCCTATTGCTATATCGGTTCATCACATGTCTTCTTTTAAATTACCAGATACTACTATTAAGTCTATGAATTCAGTTCAAGCTAAATTCTAGAGAAGGAAAGACTCTAATAAGGGTGTTATTGTTTATTTGAGTTCTTTGTAAAAAGATAAGGAAGATGGGGGGTCTTGGTTTTCGAGATTTGGAGTGTTTTAGTAGGGCTATGTTATCCAAATCTACTTGGAGGTTCAGTACTAGACCAGATGATACTTGGTCTAAGTCCCTAAGTGCTAATTACTTGCCAGATGGAGATGTTTTTAGTTATACGGTTAAAGAAGACTCGTCTTACGCTTGGAAAAGCATAAGCGTTGAGTTTCCTTTTATCAAAACCAACAAATTTTGGTGTCTAGGAAATGGTACCAAAATTAGAATCTGGGTTCACAAGTGGATATCCAGTTTAAATCATCTACTACTCCAAAAATTGATGTCGTGAATCCCTCGAGTTACAAACTGGTTAATTAACTGTATAACTCTAGTAATGATGGTTGGGATCATAATCTCCTGCAGGAATTATTCTCTTCAGAGGTAGTCAGGTTGATCTTGCTAATTACTATTCATCCATATCAGAATAATGCTTTGATATGGAAGCTTGAGAAGAATGGGTGCTTCTCCGTTAAATCTACGTATATGAAGTATTACGAAGATAAGAATGGAAGAAATAATACTGATCCAACAGTAAAGAAAATATGGAATATGTTGTGGAGTTTACAGTAATCCCTAAGGTAAAGCATTCCCTTTGGAAAATGTATAGAAATATTTTACCAACAAGAGAAAAACTAGCGAGACGGAACAGAAACATAGATGTCAGCTGCCCTTTTTGTGAGAATGTTGTTGAAAGTGACTCTCATGTTATTTTGCATTGCAATTACATTACGACGGTTTGGTTTGCAATGTTTGGTTTGTATTCTGACAGTCGGATGACTATTCTTCAGTTTCTGACAGATAGTTTCACAAAATTAAAAGAGGCTTTACTTGCTGCAGAATGGGTGGGAAAAACTGCTATTACTGCTTGGTGATGTGTTTTGTAGTTGTAGTGGTAAAAAGGTTCGTTGCTCGAACTTGTGAAGGATTTTTTTAGACTTAAATTAAACTCAACAATTCAAATAAATTATATCAAAAATATAAAGAAATACCGAGACTCTGGATTCCACCATTGACCAATTAATTGATAAACTCTAATCAATATTCATGCAATGTTTATCTTTAAAGTGACTCTAATATTTGCCTCTAATAGATTTTTGAAGTAATAATTGTAAGCACGAAACATGAAACATCAAAAGTATTAAAACCAAGCATGTCCCATCAAAACACTTCACAACTACTCAATAAAAACCAATTTTTCTTTTAAATTCTATGCAAATAATCATGTAAAATAATTGCAATAAATAATTAAAATAGAACTATACCACTTTTCATGGAACAATGGCTTCCTCCGTCGCCTCGGCTAAGGGGTTTAGCTCCTCATATTAATCGTGTTCTCAAAATACATGTTTATGGCTCAAAAATTGATTAAAAGAGTGAAAAGAATACACTGTAGTCGCTGAAAGTCTAAAACAGATGACTGAATCGTTGCTGAAGGGTTTCAGTCACTGAAGAAAAGGACGATAGGAGCTCGTTGCCACTGAAAATAAGTCTGCCTCTGCGACTGTTGCATGTGCGTCTTATGTTCTTCGTCTTCTTCTTCGCAGCAGCAGCAGAAAAGTTTCTGAACTCGACTTTCTTCGCTTCTCTAGTGTTCTAAACTTCTCCAAACTCTCCCAAATTGTTTCTCCCCCTTTTTATGACTCGAATCAACCTATATATAGCCACCATACCCAAAATCTTTCGAGTTAATCCAAATATTCTCGTTCTTTTCTTATCAGCACGTTACGGGATTTTTCTTCCCTGTTTAATCTTTTTTTACGCGTCAACTTGGTTTCCAAACTCTCATAAACTCTCTCAAGACTAAATAAGGACTCCATACACTCCAATCTTGTCGTAGAATCTTCACAAACTTCTTTTACAAACCGAAAATATCTTGAAACTATAAATACTCCCTGTTTTGTAGAAACTTGATCTCTATCCCTGTTTTATCGATTCTACAGCTCATACCAAGCCTGTCTATCCTTAACAGGGTTAACCCAACGAAAATCAGCCCTTGAATCTCCTTAAAAGTCGTCCAAAATCCAACCAAAAAAATTATGTTCTCTGTAAACAAATTTCCCTCCATTTTTGCATTTTCAAAATGAAGGGGGTGACCTCCCCTTATCCAGAGCAGGAGTGCAAATAGCAAGTGGTCACCCCTTAGTAATTTTGGGTGCCCCTTAGTAATTTTCTCCCATGAGTGCAAAAACCACTTTTTGAGCCAAATTCGCCGCAAAAGCCCATTTTTCCAAAAACACCTACAAGAGATAAAATACCAAAATTAGTACAAAAATGGGTACTAACACTATACATAAAAGAGATGAAAATAGACACATAAATGCGTCTATCACTTGGGTTTATGGACCGTGTAGTAAAGTGTTTCAAAATACTGCTTTAGATCCTAACAAGTTGGTTCATAGAACCGACAATATCTTTTATGAGCAACTTATAGCAAGAATCAAACCAGTAGTAAGGTTGGTTCCTGTACAGGATAGAACGAATGTTAAATGGTATGCTCCAGTTAATGGAGTCTTAACTATCAACTGTGATGATTCTTATTCTGATCTAACTATTCAGGGTGGTATTGGACTGATTTTACGAATTTGGCTGTTTTGGAGGCAGTGAAGTGGTCTCGAAATTGGAAGATGGCTGCAGTGAACTTTGAAACAAATTCTAAAAATATAGTGGATGCAATCAGCATGGGCCAATTTAACATTGGCAGATTCATAATTTTATTTGGGGTATTATTTCTGTTTTTCAGCAATGGGTATTGGAAATGTTTTTATGTTCCAAAAAAAGTAATAAGGTGGCACACATTCTTCCCAAAATGGGTAGAACTCAAAAGCTTACTAAAGAATTGGCTGATAATCCACCTAAGTATATCAGTTCTCAACTTTTAACATACATGGAAGGAGTGGTTTAATTTTAATGAGATCTCTTTTCGTATAAAAAAAAATGAATGGTCGAAAATATTAAATAGCTTGGTTATTAGCGCACTTAATGTTTAACAGATAAAATAATTAGATTTACTCTAATCTAATACATAATCCATGTTAGTGTGCTTAATGTCAGTGATGATACTCCCGCATTTTGGGTGCTAATTGTGATTAAATATTAGTAATAGTGTGGACTATACTTTTTCATCATAAATCAAAAGTGATAATCAAAGGAAGATCTAGTCAAATTCGATATGGTACCACTTTTCTGTCTTAAAATAATATATACAAGGGCCTAGTTATGGACATCAAGTAGACCAAAAAGTACAAAAGATACAAAGCCACTTAAAAAGAAGGAGAAAAGGAAACGGATTCCGTTCTGTCAGGTCACTCCATATAAGTCCTTGAATCGCACCAAGATGCCATGAATTTGGTTATCCGGTTGTCCCAATGTTTTAGTTCTCTTTCGTCAAAAGAATTAAAAAAGACGAGTATTCCCTCGATCTATCCTACATTTTTGGCGACATTTTTTTTAATAAAAATTTAGACGGTAGCGTATTTGTAACTAATATTTTAAGGATATGCTAGTTTCACAATGCTCTCTAACCCACACAAAAAATGAGCAAATCCTGGAATACCAAACCTCACCATCCACCAATCTTAAATTTAATGGTAAAAAATTCGTTGATTTTTGATGATTTATTTTCAACGTAGTAGATGGCGGAATTATACGTTTCCAAATATGCTCATTTTTTATAGGTGTGTGGATCTTGATAAGACAAACATAAACATATCTATAAAATATTAACTTTATGCTACCAAAAAATATTAGTATCTAAAATCTAAGATAATGTGAAAATAGTAATGTGGGGATCCTCCCTCGTTGAAGAAACATATAATTATTCAACTAAGACAATGTGCAACCTAGCTGGTTAAAGATAAGGTCAATTATAATTCTTTCTCTCTCTCCTCTCTCTCACTCTTTCTTTTTCTTCAACAGAACCATCAAGAACAACCCTTCTCTCACTCTTTCTTTTGGACCGGATCTGAGCAGATTTCTTCACTATTTCTTGTTTTCTAGGTTAGTTAATAGTTTTAGATTAATTTTTTTTATTATGTTTTCTCCTTATCTACACTATTCTGGTGGTTTTATCTACTCTTTTGAGGTTTATCTTTGCTTTAATGGCGGTTCTTGGTTATTGGGTTGGGTTCTAAGATCGATAGTGATGCTCTCCAATGACGAAATCTTCATCTTCATCGGTGATTTCTTTAACGACGGAAGCTTCATCACTAGTTACAAGAGATTTGAGCAAATCACTCCTATTTTGGAAGCATACCTTTCTCATGAAGAAAAAAAACTAAATGGTTGGGACCATTCTTCCTCTGATTTAATCGGATCTTATTCATACTTGTATTTGTCTTACTCCGGCAATCCTTCTCTTTCTCTTGAAAAGGTTCATTGTTTGTCAGGAAAAAAAAGGTTCCTTGTTTAGATATCACGGTTGTCTCTCCCCTTCACAGGTGGTGGGGTGCGCACCTTTATTCCCGGTAAGGCAGTTGAGGATGCTGTCGCTCGGAAACAGACCAAATATTTAGAGAAATGTACAACTCAGGGTTTTGGTCTTGGCGTGCTGGCTTTTTCTACTTTAGGGGAGTTGGGTAGTGATACTGTGGAGTTTCTGACAGGATTGCGCAACTATATGGCTAGCTATAACATGCCTCGACAGTGGCGCATAATTATTGCGCGTTACTGAAATTGAAGCCTGGCAGATTGAGCTGCACAGTCCGACCATGTAGCGTCGTCATGGCTGAGACAAAAAAGGCTACTTAGCACATGCAATACGACGTGATAGTGTTGCAGATCCTTATTCAGAGTTAGCCCATCTCAAGGAAGGAATAAAGGATGAAATACAAATCATGGAATGACTTTGGCATCGTCCCAAGCATTGGCCAAGGCTTGGAAAATGCATATGCAACAATGGTGTTGCCATTGTCGGATACTTGGAAGAAGTGCAAGTGAATGAAGCGCAACCATTGCCGAAGACTTGGAAGAGGCCAGAGTTGAGTGTTGCACAATCATTGTCGAACATTGGTATGGGCTAAGTAGTGCAGTGCAATGATTGTCGGATTTGTGTTCAAGCTGTCAGTTACAAGTGTGTGTGCATCACATGCATGCCAAAGTGAAAGAGCAAGTTAGAGACGGTTATAAAGTGGCTTTATAACCGAGTTTGGCATAGCCTAACCGTTTGGGACAAGTGTGGCGCCATTGTGCAAGCCAACAATAAAGTTAGCAGTTATAAAGGAGTTGTGGCTGTTAGGGAACTGCCTAAGGACAAATGGATGTCCATAGGGCGTGCAACTGTGTTGCATACGGATTGGCCTGGTTCTTGGCATTATAAATAGCCAGAGAACCTTTGCAAATGCAGGTCTTTAAGTGTTGAGGAACAACTTTGCAGTAGAGAGTAATTTTGTGTTAGGCTTAGAGAATAAGTTTGTAAGTCCATTGGTTGGACGAGTTTTGTATCTTCCCCTTAAGCTAATAAAACAGAGTTTGCTGGCTTATATGTTTGTCTTGGTATTCTGTTGATTCGAAACTACTCCATAATTTTGTGAAGCATAAACATGACATGAACCTCTTTGTAGTATGGGCTACATTGCTGGTAGAGAAAATCTAAGTTAAGTCTTCCGTTGCATAACTCAGTGAAGTTGGCTGTTTGCATAGGTGCCAATTTATAAGGCTGAAATACGAGTGGGTGATAAGAGATCACTGAACCATAGTATTGCCGGGTTATACTCTCGCGAAAAATTGCTTGGGGCATTTGGAGGTGTGACACTAGCCATGATGCGAATGTCATAGTGGCGGATTTTATTTTCCATAGGATTAGGGTTGTCATTCAAAAAGGGATTGGATCCCAGCTTGTTGATAGACTTCCATCTAACTCTTGTACTTCTTCTTCTCCAAATGAATAAATTTTCTTCTTTTTTTTTTTTTTTTTTTTTAAGGGTCAACTTTGCACATAGGCACATAATTGGTGTTTGCATTTTTTTCGTGCATCCTATAGAATCCTGTACTTAGTCAATCTGGGGATTTCACTAATTTTGTGTCGGTCAAATATTATAGGCAGATGAGTTATCTTGACACCTGAGTCTTGAGAAATCCTTCAGACCTAAGGGCAACTCCTATGGGGAAAAAATCATCCACATCTTTATGATAATCCGCATCTTATGGACTAAAAACGTCACTATGGTGAATTTATCATCCATATGTTTGTGAAGTCCATATACTACTCCACATATTTGAGGGGGTCACTATGGAGTGTCCATCCGGTCATAGGCTGACCGGATACCCCATCCGGACACTTAATGTCCGGATGTACTTTTTTTTTTCTCCTATCCGGTCACTAAATGTCCGGAAGGAAAAAAAAAATTGTTTTCCATCCGGCTCCTAATTAACCGGACAAGAGATTTACTTTTAAAGAATAATGTTTTTTATATCCATTCAAATGTTTTAGCAACTATCTGTCAAAATTAGCAACACTTATAAGTGTTGCTAATTTCAAAATTTTGAATCATTCGAAATTTCTTCTAATCTGTTTAGGGAAGAGCCGGAAGGACTAAATTTTAGTTTTTTTTTCCCACGGTGGGTTTTGAATCCACAAATTACCAAGAGTCCACATATATGTGGATACTCCTTAAGTTATGGATGTTTTTACCTCTATACCATAGGAGTTGTCCTAAACAAGGACATTTTGAAAGAAAGAGTCGTAAGAGGAGGAGTGGCAATTAGCAACACAATAGATAAAGTCTTAAGAGGAGGGCTTTTTTTATTCATTTTGACGTTTCTTTGAAGTGCGGGCAAAGCGGAGGTGTCTTAATACGAATGACCCACGTCAATAATCAAATCATGTTGAACAGAAACGTAGTGGAAACTTCACTATCCTCTCGATGCGGGAGGCAGCTGAGTTGCGGCACGGATTCTCAAGGAATCTGACATCGAAGGAAACGTAAGATAATGGTAGGAAGCAGCTTTCGGTAAGCTAGTTATATGCATCAATATACCCAAGTTAGGCTAAGTCCTATGGTTTTCTAATCTAGCAGTTTATTTAGCAGTCCACGTCAGTTAGGGCAACCTCCCAAGTCCTATGATTTGGCTAATCTAGCAGCGAAACGCTGAATAGTTCAGCGCCCAGGTGAACGCTGAATAGAACAGCGCTTGACTTGGTCAACTAGGTTGACAGCGCTGAACGAAGCAACGCCTGAAAATCGGGTTTTCTTCCTCATAAAAAAAAAGGTCAAGCGCTGAATTGTGCAGCGCCACCCTTGAGCGCCGAATGGAACAGCGCCCAGGAAAGCGCTGAATAGTTCAGCGCTGATGCCCTGGAATATTCCCCGAGCGCTGAATAGTTCAGCGTGGAGATCACTTTTTTAGCGCTGAATCATTCAGCGTTTCAATCTCGCTGCTAGTTGAACCGCGGGCACTTGCTAGGAGAGAGAAGTAGAAAGAAGTAGTGTTAACTTTTAGACCACATTTTTTTTTGGATTTGCAACACTTTTTGTCCAATCTAGCAGCTCAATCTAGCTCATAGGGGTTAGCCTTAGGTCGCTGGAATTGGTTTCCACTTTAACACATTGTGTTTTCTTGTGAATGTCGTTAGTTGCCTGTTTTTGTTAATCACCCTGGGAAATACTCCCTCCGTCCCAAATTAGATGAGTTAGTTGCAGTTTGCACAATTTTTAAGGCAAAGAGGAAAGAGGAGTATGTTTAAGTATTTTTTACAATTATAACCTTATGGATAAGAACTAGTAAAACTTAGAAATGATTTATCTCTTAAACTATACCACGGTTTTTAGTAAACTTTATACCGTTGAAAAGCATTTTAAAACACCTACCTAACGAGTACAAACATGACTATCAAATTATACATATTTCTTATAGTAATAATAATCAATTAAAATGGTAGTTTTAGAAATATCCCCTTGATTAAAGAAATAACTCATCTATTATGAGACAAAATTCGAAACCAACTAGCTCATCTAATTAGGGACGGAGGGAGTAATAGATTGAAAATGTGTTGCATCTAGCATAAATCAGGCAAGGGTGAAAACTTGAATCAGGCAAGACAAGAAAATAACATACTCGTATATTAGAAGACTCGATCAAGGAGACTGGGATGCATATTACACATAAAATATGAATACGTGCGTAGATCATTTTCGACGATAAACCCTTTGGTTCATCACGACCCAGCAGTCTATTGATTATTGGTGCAATATCTCTCTCTTTGTAGCACAGCTAGTGCCACTAGTTAATTATGTAACAAGTTGAGAAATATAATATATTGCCGGTGTTGAGAATATTTTACAATCTATTTCATAATTTAGTAGCCAAAAGAGAAATGGCATTATCGGCTATTGTTGTTGAAGTATATGTGCACATCAACATCCACAGTCTATGATGTCTGAATCAGAAAAAATTAAGACCAACTCAAAGTTTGTTCCTAGGTTGAAATTTCTTAAGTATTTATTATCAACTCAGTTATCTTTTTATTAATCAACAAAATAAAATAAAAAACTCTAACATATGCTATCTTTTTATTGTGAACCCACAATTAGGGGATACTAAAAAATAAAAAATAAAAAATAATTATGAAGTAATTTGAAAAACTCCTTATCCAGAAAAAATAGGTAAAGACTAAATCACCATTGAGTATCTCCAAATGTATTAAGATTAAACTTTAGATTTTGATTTTATCTTTTTAGTTAATAAAATAGAGAGAAGAAGAAGAAAAAGAAGGAATTTGATAGATTTGAGTGATATGAGTGATATGAGAGATTCTAATGAGGATTTTGATGTAGGGAAATCCTCATGTCACCAACAAGAAGGTGCTTACATTGATTTTCATGACTCTCAATTACAACAATATATAGAGAATGAAACTTTCATCCATGAAAACCCCCCAAGTCAAACCCTAAATCAAATCCTAAATCAAATTTCAAATGAGGGAACAAGTGTAGAGCCGTACAAGAGAAACGAAGAAACTAATGATACAAGTTCTCCAAATAATCAGGTTTATATGTATTTGATGTAATTGATGTGATTCTTGTCTATTTGAGCCGGCATTGAATTCATCACAAAAACAAAACCGACAGTTGGTTTTTCTCCCACAAATCATCAACAGTCGACATTGTCGAGAGTGAAAATTTCGATGCCTACTGAAGACTCAACTGTCGGCATAGTTTGTACGTTCAAAATCAATGTCGACTGTTCAGTCAGCACAATAATATTTTATTCGACAACGCCGAAAGTTCTGTCGGCATTGCATATAATTGGCTTTCCAATACCGATTCTAATCATACAATGGCCATTTTCTTTTGTTAGATGGTATCACACCCTTGGCCTGCGGGACAGTTGGGACCAGATACTTCCGATAAGTATGCGACTGATTTGGAATTCGTGATTAAAGAAGAGGCAATAAATTGGGCTAAAGAAACGACTCTCAAGAATAAGTGTGTGTTAGTGAGAAATACTCAAGGAAAAGGTATTCGGTTTGAGATGACTTGCGAGAGAGTTGGATCGTATGCTAAGAACAACCACAAGAAAAAGGATTATGTATATGAAAAGAAGACTAATAAGGTATACAAGACTATTACGAGAAAGGATGGATGCCCCTTCAAGCTTGTGTTCAATTGGAAGGGAAATGTATGGAAAAGTAAAGTGTGGAACGGTCGCCATAACCATCCGGATCCGGACTCTTTTGTTGGGAACTCCTTGGTTGCAAAGTTTAAACCTCATGAATTCGAGGAAGTAGAGAGATTGTATAAAACAGGCACCGCACCAAGTCAAATGCTACTCGGCATCAAGGCCAAGGATCCAAATAACGTGTCTTCATTAAGTACAATTTATAGTGTCCAGGCCACTATAAGAAGGGAACGTTGGCAAGGTAGGAAGGTTATGCAAGAATTTCTAAAGTTAGCAACCGATCACAACTATACACACAAGTAAAAAGTTGGTCCGGACGGTAAGGTTCTTCAAATATTCTTTGCTCATCCGTTGATGGCGCAATTGGCTCAATCATTCTTCCCGGTTCTTATGATGAATTGTACTTACAAGAAAAACAAATACCATATGTCGTTGTTCAACATTGTGGGTCATACATCGGATAGGGTAACATTCACGTTAGCTTGGTGTTTTATGAGAAATGAGAAGGATTATAATTATATTTGGGCATTAAACCAATTGAAGTTACTCTTTCGAGGCAATGATCTTCCAAGGGTCATAATAACCGATAATGATGACGGATTAATGTCCGCAATTTCCGAAGTTTTCCCGGATGCACAAAATTTCCTTTGCACATTCCACATTGTAATCAACGTGAAGAAAAATTGTCATGCGGTTATTGAACCACCAAAGGCGGATATTAAGAAGTCAAAGAAAGAAGCACTTGAAGAAGAAGTTCGCATTAAGCTACTATCACCGGAAGAACAAGAAGAGGGGAGAAAAAAAATTCAAGAGCAATTGGACGAAGAACATAAAGCCAATCACGAAAAATGGTTAAGTTTTCTAAAAGATTGGGATTCCTTGGTTTGGTCTATCACCAAAACTAGATATGAAGAAAATTTAAAGAAGTTTATTGATCGGTGGAATGAAAGGTATCCAAGGGTGGTCTCTTATTGTATGAAAAATTGGTTAGATCCGTACAAACACAAATTTGTGCGCGCATGGACGAACCGATATAGACACTATGGTAATGAGTCCACTAGTATTGCGGAGTCCTCTCATGGTCGCTTGAAGAGCCTTCTTGATTCTAATCAAGGAAATATTGTTACGGTGACAGAAGCAATGGAGCAATATTTCAAGAATGATATTGATAGAATTAACAAAGCCTTTCAAAAAAGCTCAATGGAGAGGATGACGACATATTCGAAGCATGAAAAGTTGCTCCGGGGAATAGAATATAACGGTCATCTCACCACATGGGAAGTGCATTGTATCAGTTTCTCCATAAAACCTTTCAGAGAAGCAATTCACCGTGACATCATCATTATCCACGGAATTGAGGACCGCAGGTAACAAGCCAGATGCTGCCACTAAGTCTTTAACACCATGACATTTATTTTCCAAATTCCAAGCAGGCATCGATTGGTGTCTAAAGATACATACTGCATCCTCATGATCCTACAAAACGAAAAATGTACAAAAACATAAATGAATGATCATAAACCTATTAATAACACGTGACAAAAGACGAATAATCTTACATATGTTTTATAGATGACATGAGCCCATGAGTCTTTATAGCAGAATAGGAGTTCTTTGTCTTCGGGTTCACCCCAAAAATGGCCATCATCGCGATCAGGAATCATTAGTTCTTTGGGAGGTATATGACAATCTTTTACTTTCGGTGCCACTTTCCCTACTCTCTTTCCTTTTACTTCTTCTTGTACGGGAACTTATCCTGGAACATGTTCTTCTTCAAGAATTTCTTCTTCTTCTTCGGGTTGAGAACTTCTTCTTCTCAACTCCTCTTCGGTAGGTTCACGGATGGATATAATACTACGATTCCTAGGGGGGCATCATCACCTCGGTTGTCCGCCCTTAATCGTTTATTGCGACCATGACGGTTTGGAATGGACGGTGGAGAGACAACAACACTTTTTCCTTTCAAAGATTCAACTTCCTTTGATCTCTTAGCTTTATTCTTTGTCCTAAATCATAAGATTTAAACATTGAACCACATCAATAAACCATGCATCAATAAATTCACACATAAGTAGGGAATAATAAAAATGAATCTCTTAGTAAACAAAGGGTTATTTAAAGGTGCTGTTGAGAAAGCGAAGCAAGAAGCCGAAAAGTTTGCTCACGTTGCCAAGGCTTATTGTGACGTTGTGATGAGAAATGAATTTCTTAGTAAACAAAGGGTTCTGGATAAGTATGCATGGACTGATCCACTAACATTGGCAAAGGCTAAAATGTACTTTCAACAATTCATTCGTACGAAGCCAAACTCCATTGTGGCAGGTAACCTTTGACATATTGTATTAGAAAAGAGTACCAGCCCATTCACAATACAAACAAAACCAGTATTTGATTACGATTTATTTTTCAAATAAACAGGCAAGTCACTCTCACAGTAAATATGTTCTTCATTTACCCTTTCCACAACTACACGAATGTCTTCACAAAAAATGGAACTTTACAAATGTAAATGCACGTAGTCTTTTGCACCAAAAACAATTTGAACAGTGACACAAAAGAGAGAACAATCACTAACAGTTTAACACTAAGACAGTCTAACTAATATGTTGGTAACAACTATCTAATTGAACTTTAGTTATTCTACCTCTAAGACTAATTGAACACTCTAGACACTTAGCATTAGTATCTAATTCCCTTTATCTATTCACGGGAAACCAATTCTTCGTTACATAAGCGTGCACCCAAGTCTTCTGATTTCTCAGCTTAAAAACAACATGGTTAGATGGAATTGCATCCCATAGATGATCACACAGGTATAACTCATACAGGTATCAAATGATCAGAGGGTACGCTTCTTCGAGCAAGTCGTCTAACAAATCGATCAAGTTATTCACACAAATGGAAAGAACGGGAATGGCACATGTTGCTGATGAGTTTACTTACTCATTCCTTCTTACCGCTTGTTCGCAGTCAGTGGTTTTATTGAGGGAAGGAGAACAGGTTCATGCAAGGATTTTGTTGAAAGGGTTGTGTTCCAATGTGATTTTGCAGACTAAACTAGTGAACATGTATGCCGTGGCTGGCGTTGATAATGGTAGTGCAATGGCTTGCGAAATGTTCAGTAAAATGACTCAAAACCTATACAGACACTACTTTCGGTATTGTCTTCAAAATCCTACCAATACCGAAAGTTCCAGTCGGTATTGTGTTTATACATACATCAATACCGAAAGTCCCAGTAGGTATTGCGTTCAAACCCTAAGCAACACCTACAGCTGAACTGTTAACCTATTTTACCCTAATTTTTGATTAAAACCTATCCAATTCAATCAAATCAATACGAAAATGGATGGGAATCACTCACCTTCTAATTGGAGCTATTGTATTGAGTGGCTGATCGTCGGATTTGTTTTCCTCTTCTTCTGAAACAGGCTTTGCTTTATTTCGAGCAGAAATTCCCACACCGGGATCTATTGTTTTTCTTTGGCATTGTTTGTATCGCGGTCCCGTCATTACAAGAGGATTTAATCGATGAAGAAATTTTTGGAATCGTCGATTAATTTACGATTAATTGAAAAAGTTATGGAAGAAGAAGAAGAGGAGCAGTAGTAATCGGGAAAAACAATGAGGGGGATACTTATAAAATTTTCTTTTTAGTCTATATTAAAGTGAAGGACATTGTTGACATTTCATCACTAAAAAAGATACCCCCTTTACCAAAATCTAGTCCCATATAACTGTGAGTATCACCCAATTTGTGGTGGTATCCCCCAATTGTGGGTTCTTTATTTTTTTGGTGAAAAGTTTAGTTCATTTTTTGTAAAGGAAAAATACAAGACAAAAATCACCAGAATTTACAAAATTTACCAAACTAATCCACAATTATTTCCCACACTCTTAAATAGGATTAAGTTTAGTGGAACCAGGTAACAAGTTAGAGTCACTCGAAGACCAAAGGACTATGTTAACCTTAATTTCTAGTATCACATCATCTGCTGGTCTAGTTTTACCCCGAAATGTTCATGCATTTTTTTCCCCAATAACCAAATCATGACACGAGGCGTATGATGTTTTCTCTTGAGCTTGCACATCTCCCATGTTGTAAAGTTTTGCAATAAACTTTCTTGTATACACCATGTAATCTTAAAAGTAATGACATGGAATCATGTTTCTTTTGCATAAGCGCAATAGAACAATAACTGATGTGTATCTTCTTCTTCTGAATTACACATCTTGTATCTGTCACAGAGATCCTTTTATGTTGTAGATTTAGAAAAGTGGAAGTGAGTTATGATATGCGGATCATATGTTGAGACTTTAAGAGGGATATTTTTCTTCCACAAAAATTGAACCTATTCTATTGGTTGCATCCCACTAAAATCACACAAAGTTTCACATCACTTCTTATAATTGAACTTCTCTTTATTACTGCCAAAATAAAAAACTGCATTTCTTCATGGGGATTCAGAGTAGGGGGTTCAGTTAATTCTCTCATTGGTTTTAGATATTTTGCAATATCTTCTTGTGAGTTCAACGGTTTGAGCTATTGGTTCCAATTTCCTTGTCCACATATACACTTTACTAGAAAAAACCATTTAGAGTTAGTATTTTTGTATATTTATGGGAATCTATCATTCAAAATACTATTTGTTATCCACTTATCATGTCAGTAATAGACTCACCCTTCGTTTTTCAATTGCAATTCCATTATTTTACATATTTTCCTTTAGTCTGCAAAACTCCTTTACATACTCCCTTCCCTTGAGGGATGTCAATAACAATGAGAACAATTCATTTGTCTTCAACTTTTATTTTCTCTTGAGCGACATTCCTCCAGGGTTTTTTTTTTATTTTCTTCGTAAGCATACCTCCATATCAATTTGGAGGATAATGGTTTATTTGCACATCCGAGATTACCAATACCTAATACCCGTCTTCCTAGGCTTGCATATCTTTTCCCGAGAAATCCAACACATTTTTAGTTTGTTATTTTTAGTGCGCCACCGAAACCTTCTCATCACATTAGTTAGATCAGTCTCCACCTTAGCTGGTAAAGTTAAAAAATACATATATTAAATTATTAAACTTGATAATATATTCTTTACTAGAGTGATTTTGCCTTCCTTATTCAGATATTTTGTCTTCCATCGTGCAAGTTTCTGCTCCATTCTTTCATTGACAAATTTTCAAACTGAAAATATTTTAGCAGTACCACCAAGAGGTACACCTAAATATCTAATTGGTGTTCGGCAATCTAATTCTTCTGATAATAATTTCAAACTAGATTACTTTAATACTAGTCGGTGTTATTGTCCAAATTAAGCTTACGACCAGTCAAGATTTAAAATAACATCAATATAAGTAATGAAGCTCTTATCTTTTTGATGTCAGCATCTATGAAGACTGTGCTGTCACCCGCAAATTGTATATATGCCATATTTTCCCGTTGGTATGCATATGAAATTCTGAATCCTTGTTTACTTGTTCTTGTTGCGGCTTTGTCCATTAGCTTTGTCAATATTTCAGCTACTAAGAGAAATATTAAAGGAGAAACAGGTCTCCTTGTCTAACGCCTTTGGGTATTGAATTTCCAGGATGAGCATTCACTATAGCCGAAAAATTTGCTGAAGTTGTACATTGTTCTATTTGTTTTCTCCATTTCAAGCCAAAACCTTGATTATATTTCATTTGAGCAATGAACGCTATCTTACATTGTCAAACATTTTCTCCATATCTACCTTGCAAAGAATACCAGGTTGATTTTGTTTCAGTCTAGAGTCAATACATTAACTAGCTATCAAAATGACATCTAGAATTTGCTTTCTTTTGATAAATGCACCTTGATACTACTGAGGCATTACCTTATTGAGTCTTTATGTGAGATTTTTGGATAAGATTTTGTACATACTCGATCTTTATGATATCCAAAGGCCTAAAGTCTTGGTATTGAACCTCCAATTTATTGACTCCGTTGCGTGGAAATTCCTAGAAAAATAACCATTAAGTCAGATTTTATCCTAACCCAACAAGCTTCATAAAATTCCATGATAAAGTCACCTGGTCTAGATGTTTTATTATGTTCACAATGTTTCATAAGCTGATAACTTTCTTTTATTCAAAAATATCTTCTAAGGTTTGTTGTCAGCATTAGAAATTCTCTTGAAGTTAAAATCACTAAAATTTGGAGAGTATCCGTATCTTTCTTTGAACAAGAAGTAATAGTAATGTAATGTTGGATTAACTGCTAAAGTCTGGTTAAAACAATCTTCCCTTCCACCACTAGCTTCACAATTTTATTTGCTTTCTTTCTTGGTTTTGTTATCTCATGAAAATATGATCTTGTTTCCTTTGTTGAAATTATGCATCAATTTTACATCAATGTCCCCTAGCGACAACTCTTCTTAGGTTTTTATCATTGTAGTATAGGTCGGGTGTTTAGACTAGACGAGGCACTCAAGTATAAAAATATTCAAGAGAAATAGAAAATCACATGTAACATTTTTAATTTTTCTATAACGACTTAATTGGAAACATGGACGAGCCTAACAATGTGTAACCTAGGTTATAGCCCATCTCTCTTTTTGGAACAATATCTTTTACTATTAAATATTTTTGAAATTTTATTTTTAATCCACCCCTACTTGTAATTAGTTAATATAAATTTGAACTTATTTAATTTTCTGCTCGCCTTAAGAATAATTAAAACTTAAAGCTTATTTGAAGAAAAAAAGAAAAGAAATTATTCTCGACATAATTAATTATCTCTCATTTCACTTCCATAGATTATAAATTTCTTTTTATAATCATATATTGTCATTAATTTTCTTTGTTTTATTTTTAACTGTCTATTTATTTGTTTTTCTGCATGTGAATTAGAATTAGCCATTAACTATGCGCTCCGTTCAATAAAAACAAATCGCAGCCTACGACCGACCTGATAATCAATGACATTCCAAGTTTCCAACCCTATCCAAGGAAAGAAGAATCCTGAATTCGTCCCTGATTGGAAAGTTATTTTAAGGACTGCTCAAATTCTAAAGGGGCTGACATAGGTTGTGATATAAGGGTGTCCCAACACTTAATAAACGTGCAAGTTATCCTTTAATTAAATTATATTATCATATCACCCCTTCAATCCTGATATAACCAAAAATATTCAAAATCAATAACACAAGCTAATATCTAGTTCTCATTCTCTTCATAGCTAATTGCTTTTCTTTTCCCTTGTTTTTTTTTTTTTTGCTAAACAAATGTCTATGATAAATCGCCGATTTGAACAACTTTTCATTGCCGATGAAACTCTTTTATAAATGACTCGAAGGAACAATTTAACCCCTATAAATCTTATTGATTATTCGAGTTCAAAAACACTTTCCGTTGATCAAGAACCATTATTTTTTTTTTACAAATCCATCTACGACTAGATAGTAGATGAAATATCCTAGCCGATTCCGGGTATTATATAATCCACGATTAGAAAACGAGCTAGCCGTACATATGTATGTTCTTCGTAAATGAAAAACTAACCCAGATACAGCTAGGAAATGTCATCTAAGACCTAGCCGTAAAAAATGCGATTTTGTCTCACAACTTTTCTACCGTAGACAATGTAATTTGTAGTGATTACAACTTAGGAAAAATTCCTCTAGACAATTAGTACTAGGAAATTTCATTAACGACGAGATCGGGTGTTCTTTAATAACCGGAATTTTAATTAACAATTCCTCCGATCAATTGATCCTCAATAGTTTCACTGACAAGGCCGGGACGGTAATCTATAATACTCGACGGTTTACTTACAATTCTTCTGAAAAATTAATATGAGTTTACTTAGCCGTAACGATTGAAAAACTTATTCACGACGAAAAATCCACGATTTTCTAGCCGTAGTTTAGTTTTTCGATTTCTAGGTATGGAGTTCATCCGTCGACCTAACTCTATGTCTAACTTTTCTTGATTGCCTAACCGTGCACACTGAAAATGTGGACTCCGGCTAGGAATTCATTTTCTCCACCTGGCCGATTCTAGACATTGAACGAGGACATTTTAGTCATTGCAAAAAGATATTTGAATATAGGGATAGTTTGAATTATTACTATAAATAATCTTATTTTGTCTTTTATGTAGCTTCTTTCAAAATTCTAACTCCCCGTGAGGGAGATCCCTACGCACTTTTATTCTCACGCTATCTCACACGTTAGGCGTCTTTTTTGTGAACATGAACCAAACGGTATCGGTTTTGAAGATAATATGTTGGGGATATGGTTCTCTTGCAAAGCTCTACATACCTACCGAAAATGAATGCATTCCGAGACTTATAACACCACCATCTATGACTTTAAATTAAGATTGGTAGATAATGAGGTTTAGTATTTCGGAGTACGCTCATTTTTTGTAAGAACGTAGAGCTTCGTAAGAGAAACATATCCCTAAAATATTAGTTTCGGATCCGTCATTATTTAGTTTTTATTCGCAAAAGTAACGTATAATATGTAAGATAGTGTATGAATAAACATGTAAGGGGATCCTCACTCCCCTTAAAATAGGTTTATTAATTACAAAAAAAAAAATATATATATATATATATATATTTATCCGATCGTTACCTGGGCATCATCAACCGCATCGCCTCCCACTCAAAACCGGATGGAAGGATGTGGTAAAACAACACATGACTGAGAGTCTAGACACTGAAATAATCAACTAAATTTAAATTAGCTCATTTCGAACCTTAACAAACCAATCTTACGTCTGGATAGCTTTAAAAGTCCAACCTCATATATTTTACTTCCTTTTCTTATTTCTCCAACAATACTAGGTAAAATTCCTCACGATCACTCAAGCTTGATTTTGTATTCGCATTACTGATTCTCGTCTTGCTTTCTTTTTCGCTTTACCAGTTTAACTAAGACCTAGTTTGCGTAAGGCGGTACAAACGTCTTGTTCTTTTCAAAAACTTGGTACAAAAGTCTAAACAGAATATATTCATCATCACTACCAACGCTCGCAAACTCATACGGTGGTAACACAGTGAGGAGGAACTTCAGAACATGTGTCAAAAAAAAAAAAATCTATATATATATAGTATTTAGAACACAAATCTTTTTTTTTTTTTTTTTTTTTTTTGTAGAAACCATTTTAACAATTAACGTAATTAAATCTTTTTCTAGTAAATACAAATAATTGGAAAGTTATTTTTACTTATTGTATAATTAAACTGTTCTCAACGATATAAAATTTATAAAATTTAATATGAACGATATATGTGTAAATGCAGAAACTCAGATGATTTTGTGTCGTACACCACATGTTGTACCTAGTGTCGATGAGCATGGTGAAACATGAGGAAATCATGGAAAATTAGCTTAGGAACATTTCAAACGGCTCATTTCATTTTGAAAATTTGAAATACTGGTAAGGAGCACGAAATTGATGAACATCATCTATAGAGCTTTAATATGTTAGGTTAGGTGGGTGAAGAATCTTATTTTACGTGGCTTATGGGCCTATGGTAGGTCAGATTCTGCAAGGGACACAAAACTAGAGATGTCAAAAAGAATTCCATAAATTACAAAAATCTTGCAGGAAAATGACGTTCCAAAATCGAATGAGCAAAGTCTAAAGAAGTTGATGTTCTCCCTTACCCTTTGGCTCCCCAGTCCAATTATCGTGTCATGTACACATCGATAAAATTAATACTTAAAGTCCAATCATACAATAGACAGGAGTGAAAAAGATAAAGTAATCAAACGAATCAGAGAGTAAGAAACAGGAGCAAAAACTTAAGGTCCCTTCCGTGTCTCTATATGCCAAAAGGAATTTCAAAATCGATTGAAATGCGACCCAGTATGATATGATGTATGCCTGTATGGATATGAAAATTCCTCTTTCGAATCTCTGTCGCTGTACGTTCATTGTAGGATTGAGAGAGACAGAGTAAAAGATGGGCTTCTAGGAGGAGTGGGAGTGAGATTTATCGGTTCTACTAGTCTTCCTCTCTCGACTCTCTAGAGTGCAATGTCTTCAGCTTGGACTTTGAAGGTCCCAAGTTTCCAACTCTAGTATCACCCACAAGTCCGTTTGCACGTACACCAAGTCCACTACCAAAACAAAAAAAAAGTCCACATACGGTCACAAATAATTTGGCGAATAAGGTGCAAGGCCAAGAGTCGAGCTCTGTCAAAGACTCAAACACTGTCAAGAGGGTAGTATGCAAGGCCAAGAGTCAAACTCATGCAACAGTTATGGTCACGTTTTGGGCTCTTCATCAACTTAGAATCAGGCCAGCCTCGCCTTTGTCAGCCAAACGGCTTTATCATATAAAGAACGATTTTTTGGGGACTACCCAAAAACAGTGGGGGACTACTCTTCCAATTTGGGGTGGATATTTGAAGTAATTTTGGGTCACCCCTTATCTAAAAAAATTTTAAATACCAAATTTACCCTTGGTAATTAAATTAGTTAGTTTATTGATTAGTTAGTGTTAGTGTAATGATTAATTACTGATTAGTTAGTGATTAGTGAGTTATTAATAGGATAGTTTTGTTAGAATCAGAATTATTGAGAGAGAAGAAGAAGAAGAAAAAAAAAAGATGAAGAAAAAGCGGGAAGAACCCAAATGATAAATTTTATCAGCCACAACCAGAAGATGAAGTTATGGGTACTCATGTATGGCTCAAATTTAGTTAATGTAGCTTGAATTGTGCAAAAAATTGGCCAAATCGAAAATTTCAGGACGAAATTTCGGCTAGGTCAAAGTAGTTCGGTTAGCAATTCTGCAAAACAGGTAGCCGAACTCTCCTGTATGTGCAGTTCGGTTACTCATTTCAGCATACGCAGGTAACCGAACTCTGTTTTAATGGAGGTTTTTGAGAGTTCGGTTATCTTTTTCTAGAAAACGTTGCCGAACTAATTTTGTAGAGTATACAGTTAATAGTTCGGTTTAGTCGAGTTTAGTCCCTTTGTTACCGAACTTTTTGTTCGGCAAGATCGCAAATCACGATCATTGAATAGCTAACCGAACTTTGTAGTTCGGTTTAGTCGAGTGTAGTAATTATGTTGCCGAACTATACCATAGAAAATTCCAAAGAACAAGTTCGGCAAGATCGCAATATCTGATATAAGTTGCGAAGTCACCGAACTACAAGTTTGGTGTTGACAGATCAAAGTTCGGTTACCCCATAAAAATTGCGAAGTAACCGAACTATATTTTATCAAAGTTCGGTTACCTATATAAAGTTATCGACTAAACCGAACTCAAATTTCGCATATAAAGAAAGAGTTCGGTTACGATTTTTTTTTTTGCGAGCTTACCGAACTACATAGTTCTGTTACCTAAAAATTCCTACTTGGCCGAACTGTTCTTCATATTGAAAGTTCGGTTACCAAAATCTAGGGTTTTCAAAATTTCTCCTAGCCGAAATCTATACTGTAACTACCATTTTCTATGGTTTTTGATGATTTCTAATCGATTTCTTCAACAAAAAACGATTAAAAGGAATGGGTATGAAGGAAATTACCTGCAGATTTTCATTTTACTCGAATCGGACTTCTTGGTTGATGTTGGAGAAGGAGAAGAAGAAGAAGAAGAAGAAAAGAAAAGAAAAGGTTTTGAAACTGATTTTTGGTTTTAATTTAGGGGGTTAGATTAGTGGGTAGTGGTTAAATTAGTGGGTTAGTAGGATTAGTTATAACCTTAATTAGGATAAGGGCAGATTAGTCTTCCCTAATCTTTTAGGACACCCCTTAAAATTTAAGGTGGACATTTGAATAACTAAGTAGTCCCCCACTGTTTTGGGATAGTCCCCAAAACATCGTTCCATATAAACCATACAACCAAAAACTACACTTTGCTTCACGGAACAGAAGTTAGGCCCAGAATTAGAAAAATGAGGTTTCAATGGCACCAACATAAAATGCACAGAAGAATTTTCTTGATCTGTTATTAATATTAATCCTGGTAATCACCTACGTTTTCATACAAAAATTTCGATTTAATAACCACTTCAAATCAAACTAGACTCTCATTTTCTAAAAGGCCTTATCATCTCTGATATCACAACTGGCACTACAAGAAGGAAAGGTGAAGGATTCCGTTAATTACGAGGGAAATCAGACTTGCAGGCCTTGTGCTGCCCCAGGAACTGCTGCCTTGGGTTGAGGCTTCTCAACAACAATGGCTTGTGTGGTCAGGACCATCCCAGCCACGGATGCAGCATTTTGCAGTGCACACCTGGTCACTTTTGCTGGGTCGATAACTCCTGCTTCCATTAAATTCTCATATGTGTCTGTCATTGCATTGTAGCCAATCTCCCATTCACGCGATCTCACCTTCTCAACAACCACTTCCCCTTCCACACCTGCATTGTGGGCAATCAGGGAAGCTGGTGCTACTAGTGCCTACAATCAAACCATTACTTTGGCTGGTAAGTATTAATCAACATCAGGAAAGAATAAAAGCATATCCAGGTTATTCTGTTTGTTTATTTTGGGCAATAAGTAAGTAACCTGCAGATGCTGAAGGGTAAGGTGCAAAACAAGAAAAACACAAATCTAAGTGAGCCATGCTATTGCTGACATGAAAACATCGTTTCTTTTATATTTTCAATCCACCAGCTGTATAACAAATGAAAACACTGCCACTGCATAACTTCTAAAGAACAATATTTTGCAAAGTCTGATAGAAAAAAATTAACATGGTTGTCACAGCTTACCTTTTGCACAATATCTGCACCTAGCCTTTCATCCGGGTCTTCGATGCTTTCCTTAATTTTGGGTACACATGTCGACAAATGGACCAAAGCAGCACCACCACCGGGAACAATACCTTCCTCTATGGCAGCAAAAGTAGCGTTCTTGGCATCCTCAATACGAAGCTTACGATCCTCGAGCTCAGTTTCTGTTGCAGCACCAACTTTAATCACAGCAACTCCACCCGAAAGCTTGGCAATTCTCTCAGCCAGTTTCTCGGAGTCATAAACAGAGTCCGTCTCAGACAACTCCTTTTTCAATTGTGCAATTCTTGACTGCACTTCATCTTTTGATGCAGCATCGGCAATGATGGTTGTTGAGTCCTTGCTGATAGTTACCTTTCTTGCCACACCAAGCTGATCAACTTCAGTGTTCTCTACCGACATTCCTAGATCAGTGGCCTGGTACTCAGCTCCTGTATAATGATAAAGACAACAAGGTCCATCAGTGAAATCATTTCATCTCAAATCACCATAGCAAAGCAACAAGCAAAGGCTGAATAGAAAATATTTGTAATTAATAAAATCATCCTAAAAACTCCAATGTTGAAAACGAAAGTACTACCTGTGAGGATTGCGATATCCTGAAGAAGTGCCTTTCGCCTCTCACCAAAACCAGGTGCTTTGATAGCAGCAACATTGATAATACCACGCAACTTGTTCACAACCAAAGTAGCCAAAGCCTCCCCAGTGACATCTTCAGCAATAATAAGTAGGGGGGACCTTAGTTGAGTGGTCTTTTCCAACAAAGGAATTATGTCCTTAATCGCTGTAATTTTTTGGTCGGTAATCAAGACTCTTGCATTCTCAAATTCGGCAATCAGCTTCTCAGGGTTTGTGACAAACTGAGGGGAGATATAACCTCTATCAATCTGCAAATGCGATGAGAAGACAATTATCATGGGCTGGGAGCTATTTGAGAACATTAATGAACAGAAACCATGACGGAAAGTAACAGCAAATGTGAAATGTGATTTCAGACTCAGGAGAAAACAAACCTCCATTCCTTCTTCCACCTCAACAGTAGTTTCAAAGGATGACGAAGACTCGATAGACAAAACACCATCTGGTCCAACTTTATCGATTGCATCAGCAATCATGGTACCAATGACATCGTCATTACCAGCAGAGATGGATGCAATAGCTGAAAAAAATCATACAAGGTATTAGGTTACTGAGGTGCAACTGGCAAGCGTATTAGAATTTATAAGAAATCGGATTATCTTTTAATGAAACAACAATATCTCTAAGTAGGAAAAACACCCTACCTATCCTCATTCATGACACCATATGTATCATACAAAAGAATGAATTATATGATTACCTTTAATATCTTCACTTCCTTTAATGGGTCTGGCTCTTTTCTCCAACTCTTCCACTAGCCCATTCACAGTCTTCTCAATTCCTTTCTTAATTGAAACTGGATTAGCACCAGAAGTAACGGAAAGAAGGCCTAGCTTAATAATCTCCCGGGCGAGTACTGAGGCAGTTGTTGTTCCATCACCAGCGGAGTCATTAGTTTTGCTAGCCACCTGGAGTCCAAGATAAACCAATTAGTCATTAAACATTACAGGCTCCTAGACATTACTGATATGTATACCCCAATTCAAGTACTAAATCGAAGTATCAAACTATGACCAAAATGGCTTTAGAACAGTGTATTCTATTAACCTTACAGAAAGCACCAACATGACTACCGATGTAAATAATAATAAAGTTTCTGTACCTCTCTTATAAGAGCTGCACCAGCATTTTCCATGGGATCTGCAAGCTCAATAGCTCTAGCAATTGTGACTCCATCATTAACTACTTTTGGGGCACCAAACTCATCCAAAACAACATTCCTCCCTGATCGATAGCCAGAAAAATTGGTCAAGAAACAAAGCTTGCAAATTTTACTATTGGCTGTCAGTAATACCATATACCTACTGAAAGACAAAATGGTAACGGAACATATAACTACAACATAAGAGATAGATAGACTACCTCTGGGACCAAGAGTAACCCCAACAGCATCAGCAAGTTTATCAATACCGGCTTGCATCGCTGACCTTGAATCCTGGTCAAACGCAATTCTCTTAGCAGCTGCACGCACAGAAAATCTTCGGTTTGATGACCTGTAATGAACCTTCGACCCCTGATTCATTCTTCTAGAAGTCACCTGCATTATCAACGTATCCATAAATACCCACTCTTAGATAAACACCCTTGACAAGTAACCAAACAGCACAAATAAAGCAACAAAACTTCATAACCATATCTTCAATTGAGACAGTAAGCTTAAACTACAAAATTTGACAGCAATTACATCGAAACATCACAAGAACATGTCTTTTCACTGCTCATTTTTTAAGAAACCAGCGAAAAATAAACCTAAAGTCCATGGACATCTAACCTAGCAGAGCGAGAAGAGTTTCCTTTTCAAACTAAAACCTCCGTATACAAATAGAATTTCGATTCAGAAACACAATTGCTTTGAATTACAACATAACCGAAACTAAACCACATAAAACCGATAAATGAATTTACAGAAATGGTGAAAGGAGTAGATACGTTTACCTGTTTGGGAGTACTAAGCATCGAAGCAGTAGATACGGCATTAGCAGACGCCATTTTCTTCACCAAACTAGGTAACTGCAGAGAAGAGAAGAGATAGAGATTTAGGGTTTTTGGAGGAGTTAGAAATGAGGTCTTTGAGCTCGTTGCAGATTTTTTTCTCCTAGTTTCTGAGTTTGTTGTGTGGATAAGAGTAGTAGTTGTGAATAGGTGAAGTTTATTAGGGTTTTTCTACTGCTTCAAGGCGGAGTTTCGAGAAGATTCCTCAAACCTCTATACACTAGTATAATATGACCCTACACTAGTATGATATGGCCATTTGTGCGCACCGGATTTGCGTTACTTCGCCCGATTTCCACAGATGTGTGGTTCAAAAGTAGCTTCATTATTTTGGGCCTTTTGAACAAGGTTGCTAATTGAGTCATGCTCCCTCCCTTGTACGAGGTAAGGGTTCGAACCCTGGTCCTTGTAGTTGCTAGTAGTATTTGGGGTCACATTATAATAACCCATTAAAAAAAAAAAATTTAGTGGGAGTACTTAGTTGCTTGGGGATGTACCACTGTAAAATCAATAATTATTTTGTTCTTTTTATGTATTTTGGTACCTCAAGCAATATTTTGTCTTTTATGTATTTTGGTGCACCCAATCAAATTTTGTACATTTTATACGTTGGACTGCGAATTCCTTATTTGAAATTGTAAAACAAATCCTTGAAATGATCAATTACGGTATAAATCAATAAGGTTAACCTAGTATGAGGGACATATAAATAAAGAACGATTTTTTGGGGACCAGTCTTTTTTTGGGGACCATTGTTTTATTTTGGGTAAAACATTAAAAATAAATCTTGGCCACCCCTTATCTAGACATTTATATTAATACCAAAATTACCCTCCTGATTAATTTTGTGTAATGATTAGTTAGTGTAATTAAATTTGATTAATTAGTGATTAGTGTAAGATAAAATCAATATTATTTTCTTAAAATTAAGTTATTGAAAGGGAAGAAGAAGAGATTATAAAAGTTGGAAAAACTCAATTATTTTTTTAATTTTTGAATCCGAACCTTCAAACAACCCAAGCATACTTCAAATTTAGTTTTTTGTTGCTTGAATTGGCCAAAATTTTCTGAAAATAAGAAATTTTATAGCTTGGATTGGGTTTAGTCAAACAAGTTCGGCTACAAAATCTGAAGAACAGGTAGCCGAACTTATTTGGAAGTGTAGTTTCGGCTACTTTTTCCAAAGACGCAGGTAGCCGAACTCGCTTTTAATGGAGGTTTTGATGAGTTCGGCCAACAGGTTCCGGGACAGGTAACCGAACTTTTATTCTAAAGTATACAGAGTAATGTTCGGTTTCCAACATTAATTTTCGACTAAACCGAACTCAATATCAGAGTGAAGTTCGGTTAGGAGAAAAAATTCTCAAATAAACCGAACTCAACATATGTGTTTGCATAGTAGAGTTCGGTTAGCAAAAAAATTTTTTTGCAAACCAACCGAACTCAACATATTGATTTTCAGATAAGGGTTCGGTTAGCAAAAAAAATAATTTGCGAACCAGCCGAACTCAGCATGTGTTGTTCTAATACAAGTGTTCGGTTAAAGGACAAAATTTTCCAATTAACCTAACCAACCGAACACAACATATTGGTTTTCAAAAAGGAGTTCGATTAAAAATATTTTTTTGCGAACCAACTGAACTCTGAGTTCAGTTAATAAAAAAATTAATTCGTGATAACCGAAGTGTTCTTCGTGTTCTTGGTTTCAGAATGTTCGGTTAGCAAACTAGTTTTTTTTAAAACTATTCCTAACCGAACATGCCACTGTAACTTCCATTTAAACCATATTTTGATGATTTCTACTCAATTTTCTCAATAAAAAATGAATTAAAAGTGATGGGTTTTTCAATCGAACGAGTAACGTCAAGGAAAGAGAGAAGAAGAAGAAGAAGAGAAGAATAATTTTTTTCAAAACTAATTTTTTTTGATGCCCCTGTTATCTCTGTTTTTGTTTTTGATTTTGGTTAATGATTCATTTGAATTAGATGTATATGATTAGATTTATATAGTTATTAGGTTAGTTTTAATTTAAATTAAAGTAAAGGGTAAATGTGTAATTGTCTAACTTTAGGACACCTCTTATAAGTATAGGGAGGTTGGCCTAATAACACCATGGTCCCCCCAAAAAAACCATGGTCCCCAAAAAATCGTTCTAAATAAAGAAGCTAATCTAGGCTGCAGGTTGTCCCTTGTTTTAGCCCATTAACTTTTAGCAATAGATAATTTGTGATTTTTTTAATTTTCTTTTTTAGCTTAGGTATAAGTACGATTAGTGACTCCAAATTTGTGCACCCCTCTAAAACCGGGGTGCAAGTTCCGTCTGTCCTAATAGGAAGATTTTTCAGCCATAAAACCATTTTCGGTATTTTTTATATTTTTCAAGCTTTATAATAATCGAAATAAATACCATCTCTCTTATTCGTCAATAGTCCTGCATATCTCTATCATCCTTGAGTTCATCTTTATCTTGTCAATGTCTAAAATTTAAGATTTCTTTTTTTCTTCAACCCTCCATTTTAGTACCTCATGGGTTTCTCTTTGGAGCTGTTTTTTTTTGTTTTTTTGATTCAGGCGGAAAAGTACCACCTAGGTTTAATTTTGGGTGAAAAAGATTACTGTGAGAAGAAATAACTAATATTTGTGTCAAGGTTTATTCATAATTTGGGCTCTTGGTATTTTTCTAAATTAATCTCAATAGACCTTTGATCAATCTAACATCAGTACTTCTCTTTACATTATCGTATTATTGGAAAACCAACATTGTGGAAGCAACTTCAAGATGCATCTATAATACAAAACAGAAGGGGTTTTTGAGCTTGGACGGATGGATAACATTTTGAGAGACAAACATTGCATCCGACCATCCCATCCTCATCCCAGCTAAAGACATCTGACGGATATGAAAGTTGTAACTTGTTTTAATATGAATTTTAATTGCTTGGTTCCCTCATACTTAGGGTCATAAACTTTTATGAATGTACATTGATTGGATTTCTTCATTCAAATAAAATAAATGCAATACGAAATTCTTTTAAGCGTATTCTTTATATCTTTTATGGTTATAAACACAATAAAATTTATCATTATTTTTTATATAAAAATCAAGTAAGCTTTGTCAATCAAGTTGAATTGAAAAAATTAAAATACTTTGGTATGAATTTTTCTACTAATCATGTTACGCCCTCCCTCATTTTGTATGTTTGTAGGAAGAAACGAGAGGTGGATCAAAAAGTTATTTTAATTTCAAGATAAAATTAATAACACGTAAGAATTTTTTATCAAATAAACTAGATAACAACTATTTACAAAAAAAAAATTATTTAGTAAAATGAATTGGTATTAAAATGTAAAGGGTTGTTAAATGGATTGATGATACAATCTTATAGATATTATAAGTTAATTAAAGTTTGATCGAGCTTATGTTGTTTTAGTTTTGGTCATCAAAAATACAATAATGTAACACAATCAAACAATATTTGACTAGCAAGATTTAATTTTAGTAATTACCCTTAAATCAACTGCACTTTAGAGCAACTTTAAAAATTATTTATATCAAACTTCCAGGTTCATAGTTCTTATTTGTGGATTTCGAAACCTAATTAAGTATAATCGTTAATTAAATAAATTTTGAATTACTCTTATTCTATATTTTTCTATTAAATATTTACTATAACTCCATGTTAGCCTCATGTCGTGCCCTAACGGCACGGGTTATTTCTAGTATACATACATGACGCAAATACATATACATGATTGTGATGATTTGCATGATGATATTTTGATTTGAAACATGGAATTTATCTAGATGGTGTTGAAGTTCTTAATCTTGACTGTGCTTGCTTTGAGAAATTCATTAGTTATAATTCATAAATCGAAATTATTGGTGGTTTAAGAAGTAAGCAGGGATTTTACTGAATCAAAAGTTAAACAAGATAAATAATTTTGAACATGTCAACTTGTTTGAACTTTGTTTTCTCTTTTTGTTGATGGGAAGAAAAAGAAACAAAGAAGAACAGAGGTTTTAATGGAAATTATCAGACTTTCCTTGTATTTTAAAATAAAAAATAAAAAATAAACCAAAAATCGGAAACCACTAAGGTAATCTCAACCAATAGAAAAGGTCAGAACGTGCACCCCAGCTTTAGAGGGGTGCACAAATTCGGACTCCGATTAGTTAATGTACTTTCTAATTAATGTGGTTTTAGCCCATATAATAAGAGAATTAGAACCCAATCTTGGGTAAACATAAATACTCTTCCAACTTTTTTTTGCGAAAATCATAATTTTTTCCCCTTATTGCACTTTGTTATTATCCCTTTCTTTTCATTATACTCTGTATTCGGTTATCTATCTAGTATTTTGTTGTCAAATAACTGTAGCTTATTAACCATGTGACTCTTTTCAAAAATCCATACCCAAAAAGAATCTTGGCTTTATCCCCGCCTAATATATATTTGAACCTTTAAAATATTGAATTCTTAGCAAGTTCTTGAACTAGTTTCCTAGTTAAACTCTCTCCTTATATCGAGAGTTTTTCCTAAGTTGCACAATTTTAACATAGATAATGAAAAAGCGGGGGTCTAACAACCTCACCCAATATTTCGCTTAGCAATCTGTATGGACTAACTCCAATATACTTTCAAGAGAATCAACTAGACAATTAGACTCAATCTTATAAAAAGTATATCAAAGAGTTATATCTCAATCTCTCAATTCAATCCGCAATCAAACAAATATAATTTGTGAGCCCGATTGAATATAAGAGAGATAACTTGAACGGTACCAAAGACCAATGTTCAAGGATCAATCAATTTCAATTAACAACCAAAGGTTGGATTTACCAATTGATCGATTCAACGCACAACCTGTGATATTTCAATTATATAACAAAATATAATGCGGAAAAGAAATAACACAGACACCAGAAGTTTTGTTAACGAGGAAACCGCAAATGCAGAAAACCCCCGGACCTAGTCCAGATTGAACACACACTGTATTAAGCCTCTACAGACACTAGCCTACTACAAACTAACTTCGGTCTGGACTATAGTTGAACCCCAATCAATCTCACACTGATCCAAGGTACAGTTGCACTCCTTACGTCTCTGATCCCAGCAGGATACTACGCACTTGAATCCCTTAGCTGATCTCACCCACAACTAAGAGTTGCTACGACCCAAAGTCGAAGACTTTAATAAACAAATCTGTATCACACAGAAAAGTTTGCAGGAATAGATAAATCTTTCTCCCACAGAAATACCTACGAGTTTTGTTCCGTCTTTTGACAAATCAAGGTGAACAGGAACCAATCGATAACCTGGACTTATATTCCCGAAGAACAACCTAGAATTATCAATCACCTCACAATAATCTTAATCGACTAGCGAAACAAGATATTATGGAATCACAAACGATGAGACGAAGATGTTTGTGACAACTTTTTATCTTGCCTATCGGAGAAATTAATCTCAAGCCAATTTTACGATTGTACTCAAATACGATAGAAACAGCAAGATCAGATCACGCAACTACAGAGAAAATAGTTGAGTTTGGCTTCACAATCCCAATGAAGTCTTTAAGTCGTTAACCTACAGGGTCTCGGTAGAAACCTAAGGTTAAAGGAGAATCGACTCTAGCTTATACAACTAGTATCACACATGAGGTGTGGGGATTAGGTTTCCCAATTGCTAGAGTTCTCCTTTATATAGTCTCAAAATCAGGGTTTGCAATCTAAGTTACCTTGGTAACAAAGCATTCAATATTCACCGTTAGATGAAAACCTGATTAGATTCAAGCTAATATCTTTCAACCGTTAGATCGAACTTAGCTTGTTATACACAAATGAAATATACTTATTTAGGTTTGAGTAACCATACCTAAACGTGTAAACTTAGTTGGTTCAACAGTAGTTAACCAATGGTTAGCCATATGAGCACTTTCATATCAACCTTATTCATCTTCACCATTACTAGTTCAAATGACTCAAAAGAACTCTTAGATCTCGAAGAAGTATATAAGACACAATCGAAGCAAAAACGATTTTGATTCACTCGAATCGATTCATGAACATTATAGCCATGGTTTGCAAAGATTGCATTCCTTAATTTATAAATATCTTAGTTCACGAATAAACCGTTTTTAAAAAATAACCCACTTAAGTATGCATACTGGTATGCATACTTAAGTACCCGGATTGAGCTTGTTTTTAGTTCACAAACTCGAGCAGAAATTCACGGGATGTGAACTTCCCACAGTACGCGTACGGGTACGCGGACTTAGCTCTGGACATCCTAAACCAGTAAAGTACGCATACTTTGGTTCAAGGATTTTGGACTTACACAAGTATGAGTTCACATACAATGTTTATATCCATTAAAGGTTATATATTCTAAACTCTCATTTCAATCATTGAAACATTCTTAGAGGATGTTATATAGCGGTTATTCACACACTATTTTTCATCAAAGCGATTTTCAAGAGATTGAAACAATCAACATGACTTTCGTCACGGGTAAAGATGAACTTGGCCAAAGCGAAAGCTTACCAAAACATATTTCGAGAAATAGATAAGAGAGATAAACTCGGCTCGAAATAACAAATGTGTATAATCGAAGTTTATATAGCAATACGACTTTTGTCTCAAGATAGAAGATAAAATAGATAGACTTTTGAGTGATAGATAAGTTCAAGTCTCCACATACCTTTTTGTCGATGAAGATCAACCAGTTCCTTGAGTAGTTCTTCGTCTTTGCATGATGAACGCCATGGAGTCTAGAGCTCAACTACACTTATTATCCTAGTCCGAGACTTAGCTATAAGTAGACTAGAAATCAAGACTTATAGTTTTGGCAACTAAACTTGACAAACAAGCTTGAGATAGACACGCTTGCGAGTTCGACCGAGCAGTGCTCTAACAATCTCCCCCTTTGTCAATTTTAGTGACAAAACTATCAATACATATGGAATACAAAATAAATAAACTTTGTAGCTTCTCATCCACATGCATGATCTCCTTGGTTCTTAAACATTACTCGAAATCTTCGTCACTTCCAAGTACTCCAATGATTCCAAAGATGTTCAAATCAGCATCACTGTTGTTGAAGATCCGTAGCCATAACAATAAGAAAACAAAAACTCTCAATCATTGTTACACAGTGTCATAGTATTATTACACAACATCAAAGTTCAAATGTATCACAACTTCGACAACAATACTATGGTGATATGTATCACTCCCCCTTAGTCAATACTTCATCTCACATGAAAACTACTCCCCCTTACATAATGATCCGAAAACCATATGTATTTGTAGTGTGAACTACGCATTAATTCTCCCCCTTTTGGTCAATAAAATTGGCAAAGGTACGAAAACTAGTGGGATCCTAATAAAATTTCCATAGAGACACTTCATGACCAAAAGAAAGTACATATCAACTTTTTAGATGCAATCATATATCCTAAGCTAAATGCATTCATCGAGGAGTTTATAAAGATACAAGATAACCCCTATAATATTCCACAGCCGCACTCCCCACAAAGATTTGGCAGTTAAGCACAAGTTCAATTAAGAACTCTCCCCCATATAATGTCATTCCCGAAAAAACAACAAGAGCGACCTTACTTTCACAAGAAAAGAAGGATTTCTTTGGACATTAACAAATCACATAATAATATGAATTTGTATCCAAAAATCTCAATTAAATTAACCACAAGAGAACCCATGATAAATTTAATCGGAAATGCTCACATAAGAAAACTTATGGAGCCGCACAGTATTTACATAAAAAATATGGATCAGGGAAGATCAATACTGCGGAATAAACAAAGATTCATTCTATTTTCCATCACTATTTGCACAATAACATATAATAGACTTTAATCTTTGTAAACAAAAGTTCATCCTTTCTTCCATCAATATTTGCATAATGACATAAACGGCTTAACTTTTGTATTCAAAAGTTCATTCTATCTTCTATCAATACTTTCATATTGACATATAATAGAGTTAACTTTTGAACAAATATGGGACAATCAAGGTTCATAGACGTAAACAACATATCCCATAACAATTTGCAATATATAAAGCCATAAAGATTAATACTGCAAAAATCAATCTCTGTCCTTAGAAGGTAGAATCAATCTTTTTCGCACGGATTTACACCAAGAATAGCTACCAAAGGCGTATAAAAAGATTTTCTTAACAAAGAAGAACATATAAAGTCATTAATGACCATGCACCATAGTTCACATAAGATGATTGTGAACATTCAAGAATCACATAGCAATGCGTACTACTGCCCATTCTTGAACTTCCTTCTTTGTGATTCACCAACTACATTCTTGTAAAAGCTACAAATGAGCTTAGAAGAGTGGTACTCCAAGAATCCAAGTGCCCAAGTCCAAGAGAAGTGGAACAAGTGCAACGAAACGGAGCAAAACACTTAAAAACAAGAGACGGGACAAATACCAATCTTAACTCATCCAAATTTAAAAATTCTCATCTCCATTTTGAAGAGAATTCAAATTGGAAGAGAATTCAAAAAGAATGAGGTCATTCCGAGTTCGGACGAAGAAGATACGGCCAAAACAGATTTACCGAATATCGACGTCTACAGGCAAGTATGCATACGGGTTTACAAACGAATTTTCATGACCTGGAGCAGTATGCAAACGGGTATGCGTACTAAAACACCTGGATTTTGATTTTAAATGATGGTATGCATACCTGGTATGTGTACCATGAAGTCCAAACATCCCGAACTGCTATTTTCAAACCTAAACATTTAAGAACCTTAAACACAGATCAAGTTATGTAGAAATGAACGATAAGCAAGGTACATGGATCATTATAAGTACTCTAAGCAAATGATAAAAACACAAATCTTGCTCAAGTTTATAGACATACCTTTTAGAAGAATCAAATTGAATTCTACAGCCTTACCAAAGATTCAAAATCGTACATAACGCAACATGTACGCCCCAATTCTCATGCTTCCCTCACCGTATACATAGCAGGGCATTCCTTGGTGAGGATGCACTTACAACACAATAAAGTTGTGTTGAGGTGAACAATGTCTTGCTCACCACAAGTGACTTTTGGATTATCATGAAAGAGATCGCTTTTAGAACCTTTCACATCCAAATCCATCTTTCCCAAGAACTTTTTAAGTTCCAACATCATGGATACTGCCTTCCCCATAGTCATGGAATTTTATGGGAGATCATTCCTTTTCACACTCAAAGTATCATAGGCTTTCTTTGGTACCCACTTCTGAGTGCATTTAGAAACAACCGGAACCTTCTTCCCATTACTCTGTTCAAGATTTTTCGAAAGAGAATTGGATTGACTATTCTTTTGCAAGTTAGTCTTTCTCCAATTGGGAGCATCAGATCTTGTCTCTGTCTTTACGAAGTTATCCTTTTGATAACCATTACGACTGTAAAAAGGATTCGTATGACGTTTATAGGCAAATCTAGGTTTATCACAACATTGATTCCTTTGCCTAAAGGTTGGACAGTTACAACCTGTAACATTAAGGGGATTAGCCTTAGCATATGATCTTGGTTTCACAACTTCTTGTGATGCCAAAACAAGAACATCATGAAGTTTCTCATTCCTTATACGAAAATGACATCTCCTTTCCAGGTGACCTTTATTCCCGCAATAGTGGCAAACATAAGGAATGTTCTTACCTCGATCTGTATGTGCTGACTTTGGAGGTTGATATACATTGCTCTTTCGAATTTTAACTGCCGGTGAAGGTATTTCACTTTTGCCATCAGTGGAAACCTTTTGTTGAGAAAAATCACTAGCCTTGACAAATTTTACCTCTTTGCTAATACTTGGAGCATTTATTCCCTTATAGCCCAATCCTCGTGTATCACGATGATTTTTACTTGCTCCTAGCATAGTGGTTAATTTGCTTGAACTAGTACTGAACTTTTTCAAGTTATCTTCCAACATCTTGATTTTATCAAGAGCAGCTGCTAAATCAGCCTCAAGGCGTTTTTCTCGAGCGAGATAAGCGCTTTCTCTGTCATCAAAACATGTTTGCTGGGAGTTAATCCTTGCTTCAGATTCTGCAAGTTTCTCTTCCAACAAAAAATACTTTTGATAAAGATTATCACATTCAAGTGACTTTATACGTAGGTTTTCCTCAGAATCCTTGAGGATCGATTCGTTAGAACGATTCGAAACATAAACACCTGCGTAACATCTTCTCAATTTCTTGTTTTCTCGACAGAGAGGAGTCAGAAGAGGTGTGACATGAAAAGTTGTCATCTTATTTTTTTCCAATGAATTTAAAACCTTAACATACTTTGAGACTTCCTCATCAACATCTCTATCAATATCTGAATCACCTTCATCAGAAAGTTCATCCAACTGTTCCTCTGGGCGTATTTCCCAGACATCAACAGGTTCTACATTAAGAGAATGTTCAGATACTGACCTAGATGTGACAGTTCTCTCAGGTGAATCCAAGCTTTGAAAATCATCTGGTAATTTATGAACTGGTACGTTATTAGAGATAGACTCGTCCATAAAAATCAGATTGCTTCAAGCAAAGACTTATGAGATCTTAGCGTGTTTGCCTACTCTGATACAAATTGAAAAAGCGGGGGTCTAACAACCTCACCCAATATTTAGCTTAGCAATCTGTATGGACTAACTCCAATATATTTTCAAGAGAATAAAATAGACAGTTAGACTCAATCTTATAAAAAGTATATCAAAGAGTTATATCTCAATCTCTCAATTCAATCCGTAATCAAACAAATATAATTTGTGAGCCCGATTGAATATAAGAGAGATAACTTGAATGGTACCAAAGACCAATGTTCAAGGATCAATCAATTTCAATCAACAACCAAAGGTTGGATTTACCAATTGATCGATTCAACGCACAACCTGTGATATTTCAATTATATAACAAAATATAATGCGGAAAAGAAATAACACATACACCAGAAGTTTTGTTAACGAGGAAACCGCAAATGCAGAAAACCCCGGGGACCTAGTCCAGATTGAACACACATTGTATTAAGCCACTACAGACACTAGCCTACTACAAACTAACTTCGGTATGGACTGTAGTTGAACCCTAATCAATCTCATACTGATCCAAGGTACAATTGAGCTCCTTACGTCTCTGATCCCAGCAGGATACTACGCACTTGATTCCCTTAGCTGATCTCACCCACAACTAAGAGTTGCTACGACCCAAAGTCGAAGACTTTAATAAACAAATCTGTATCACACAGAAAAGTCTACAGGAATAGATAAATCTATCTCTCACAGAAATACCTACGAGTTTTGCTCCGTCTTTTGATAAATCAAGGTGAATAGGAACCAATCGATAACTCGGACTTATATTCCCGAAGAACAACCTAGAATTATCAATCACCTCACAATAATCTTAATCGACTAGCGAAACAAGATATTGTGGAATCACAAACGATGCGACGAAGATGTTTGTGACTACTTTTTATCTTGCCCATCAGATAAATTAATCTCAAGCCAATCTTAAAATTGTACTCAAATACGATAGAATCAATAAGATCAGATCACGCAACTACAAGGAAAATAGTTGGGTCTGGCTTCACAATCCCAATGAAGTCTTTAAGTCGTTAACCTACATGGTCTCGGTAGAAACCTAAGGTTAAAGGAGAATCGACTCTAGCTTATACAACTAGTATCACAAAGGAGGTGTGGGGATTAGGTTTCCCAATTGCTAGAGTTCTCCTTTATATAGTCTCCAAATCAGGGTTTGCAATCTAAGTTACCTTGGTAACAAAGCATTCAATATTCACCGTTAGATGAAAACCTAATTAGATTCAAGCTAATATCTTTCAACCGTTAGATCGAACTTAGCTTGTTATACATAAATGAAATATACTTCATTTAGGTTTGAGTAACCGTACCTAAACGTGTACACTTTGTTGGTTCAACAGTAGTTAACCAATGGCTAGTCATATGAGCACTTTCATATCAACCTTATTCATTTTCACCATTACTAGTTCAAATGACTCAAAAGAACTAGTTAAAGAGGTGTTCAATTGCTTAGATCTCATGGAAGTATATAAGACACAATCGAAGCAAAAACGATTTTGATTCACTCGAATCGATTCATGAACATTATAGCCACGGTTTGCAAAGATTGCATTCCTTAATTTATGAATGTCTTAGTTCACGAATAAACCATTTTTAGAAAATAACCCACTTAAGTATGCATATCGGTACGCATATTTAAGTACCCGGATTGAGCTTGTTTTTAGTTCACAAACTCCAGCAGAAATTCATGGGATATGAACTTCCGGCAGTACGCGTACGGGTACGCGGACTTAGCTCCGGACATCCTAAACCAGTAAAGTACGCATACTTTTTTTCAAGGATTTTGGACTTACACAAGTATGAGTTCACATACAATGTTTATATCCATTCAAGGTTATATATTCTAAACTCTCATTTCAATCATTGAAACATTCTTAGAGGATGTTATATAACGGTTATTCACACATTATTTTTCATCAAAGCGATTTTCAAGAGATTAAAACAATCAACATGACTTTCGTCACGAGTAAATATGAACTTTGCCAAAGCGAAAGCTTACCAACACATATTTCGAGAAATAGATAAACGAGATAAACTCGGCTCGAAATAGCAAATGTGTATAATCGAAGTCTATATAGCAATACGACTTTTGTCTCAAGATAGGAGATAAAATAGATAGACTTTGAGTGATAGATAAGTTCAAGTCTCCACATACCTTTTTGTCGATGAAGATCCACCAGTTCCTTGAGTAGTTCTTCGTCTTTGCATGATGAACGCCGTGGAGTCTAGAGCTCAACTACACTTACTATCCTAGTCCGAGACTTAGCTATAAGTATACTAGAAATCAAGACTTATAGTTTTGGCAACTAAACTTGACAAACAAGCTTGAGATAGCAACGCTTGCGAGTTCGACCGAGCAGTGCTCTAACAGATAATTAAATAAATAATTACTAGCATAAATTGTATATTTGTAATAGTCTCTTAATAAAATAAGACTAAATACAAATAGACTTGGGAAGAAATTAAAAACATCAAACAACTTTAAAACTAAACAAATATGGCAATAGATAGTGTGTGGAAGAATCGTCATCTTGCCTAGAAGAGAAACAATCAAAAACTTTATAATAAGCTTAAAGTCACATTTGTACGATTTAGTTTGTGAAATTTCGCTGAAAGTTCATGTATTGTCTCCTATTCACGAACTCACATATAACCATACTTTTCAGCTTTACTAAATCACGCATAACTTCTTTCGTTATAACTGAAATTGAGTGATTCTTGGCTCGTTGGAGTCATATTTGCATTCACTACAAAAGGAGTACAATCTCAGGGTCAAAGGTCATTCCCATTAAAGCCTTAGGTTCGATTATCCTCGCGTGTATACACAAATGTATATTTATCGTCATAAAAGTTTTTCCAAAGAGTAAGCACCTTGTTTTGATAGATTAAAAAGGTAGAATATATAAGAGTTCCAAAAAAAAAATCAATCTCCGCATAACTTTGTTGATGAAGTCCTCGTTGATGTCTTCGTTGTCCTTCGTCTTTATTCTTAATGAGTATTTGGCGATTTTCGCTACTCAACTACGATGCTCTAATCCTATTCTGAGACTCACTTTAGTAGCTAGATTATAAACCAAGATATAGTTTGATCAACCAAATTTAACAACAAGCTTGACATACCAAAATTGATGAGTTTGACCTACTTAAGTATCATGATCCCAGAAAAGACTTTAAACAAAGTTAGTACAAAGATTTTTCACTAAATTAGATTACTCCCATCTTTTTAAAATTAACTTTCCACACTACATAGATGTGTTCCTGGATGAGTTTTTAAGAATGCAAGACTCAATATTTATATAGTGTTATGACCACTGCATTGTTTGGAAAAAAGATCTACCAATTTCGAACATTTTAGAGATATGCAATAAATATGTTTTCTGAAATTAGCAAGATCTCATATTATATGATTTTGAAATAAAACCAAATTGTTAGAGCATTGCTCGGTCGAACTCGTAAGCGTTGCTATCTCAAGCTTGTTTGTCAAGTTTAGTTGATCAAAACTATAAGTCTTGATTTCTAGTCTACTTATAGCTATGTCTCGGATTAGGATAAAATATGTAGTTGAGCTTTAGATTTCACGGCGTTCATCGATTGAAGACGAAGATCTACTGAGGAGAGCTTGGAGGAACTTCGTCAACAAAAGGTATGTGGAGACTAAAACTTATCTATCACTCATAAGTCTATTCTATTCTATCTCCTAATGAGACTAAGTCGTATAACTATATAGACTTTTATATTATACACATTTGATATTTCGAGCCGAGTTTATCTCGCTTATCTATTTCTCTAAATATGTGTTGGAAGTTTTTTTCTTTAGCTACGTTCATCATATTCTTGACGAGTTTAGTTGGAAACAATTTATTTGTTGGAAACTAAATAATAAGTCAAAAAACGATTATGTGAAAATTTCCTTGAAACATCTTACATGATTTGTGTGAGACAATCATTTGATGTTGACTCGGAAAGTTTCATATTGATCATTCGATCATTTGAAAATTACTTATAAGCTAATAGTTTGTGTGAGACAGCTATTGTCGTCTTCTAAGGATGTTTCAATGATTGAAATGGGAGTTTAGAACAATTAACCTTTGTCTGGATACAACACAGTATGCATACCAGTATGCAAACTGTTTTGGTATGATTTAGGTTCGGGAACCTTGTTTGCATACCTAGTATGCGAATGGTTTTAATTGTTGAAGTCCGGGAACCAAGTTTGCATACAAGTATGCGAATGGTTTTACCTTAGTTAGGTCCGAGGTTGCTGTTTGAATACCCGTTTTCAAATGGCTGGACAAGATCAAAGTCCAGATGTTATAATACGCGTACCAGTTTGCAAACTTAGTGGTTAAATTTATAAAATCGGTTAAATATGTTTTCATACTCATGAACCAATACATTTATAAATTAAGGAATGCAATCTTTGCAAACCGTGGCTTAATGTTCATGAATTGATTTCGGTATAAGTACTTTGTACGATTACGAATCAATCTTATTTTGTTTCAATTAGTTCATATATATTTCTATGAGATAGTGAACAATTGAACAACTCTATAAGTAACACAATTAGATTCATTTGATTATCTTTCATGATTGATTGATCATCATATTTGATCTAGAAGTGTTAGATGAATGTGGTTAAGACAAAAGTGTTCATATGGATAACTTCGGTTAACTATTGTTGAGCCAACTCAATATACATGTTTAAGTACGGTTACCCATATCTAAATGAAGGTATATTTCATTTGTGTGTAACAAGCTAAGACCATCTAACGGTGGAGAGATATTGCTTTGGTTTTAAGCAAACTTAGCTTGAATCTTAAATCAGGATTTCATCTAACGGTGAATATTGAATGCTTTGTTTTTAAGCTAACTTAGCTTTGATTGAAAGCAAACCCTGATTTGAAAGACTATATAAGGGAGAACTCTAGCAACTAGAAAACCTAATCCCGACACTTTCCTGTGTCCTAGTTGCGACTAAGTCGATTCTCCTTTAACCTAGGTTTTTCCAAAACCATTATAGGTTAACGATTTGAAGATTTCATTTGGGATTCGTGAAGCCAGATCCAACTATTTTCTCTGTAGTTGCGTATTCTGATCTTACTTGTTCTATCGTATTGAGTACTATCTTCTCTAAGATTTGCTCGAGATTTATCTCCAATAGGTATGATATAAAAAGTAATCACAAAGCTCTTCGTCTCATTTTTTGTGATTCCACAATAACTTCTTCTACTACAATATAGTTAAGTTATTGTGAGGTGAATGATATTTCTAGATTGCTCTTTGGGAGTATAAGACCGGATTATCAATTGGTTCATGTTCACCTTGATTTATCAAAAGACAGAACAAAAACTTCGTAGGTATTTCTGTGGGAGACAGGAACCAATTGATACACCGGACTTATATTCCCGAAGAACAGCCTAGTAATATCAATCACCTCACAATAATCTTAATTGTATGGTAGCGAAGCAAGATATTGTGGAATCACAAACGATGAGACGAAGATGTTTGTGACTACTTTTTATCTTGCCTATCGGAGATTAAATCTCGAGCAAATCTTAGAGAAGATAGTACTCAATCACGATAGAAAACAGCAAGATCCGAACCCGCAACTACAGAGAAAATAGTTGGGTCTGGCTTCACAATCCCAATGAAGTCTTTAATTCGTTAACCTATGATGGTTTTAGAAAAACCTAGGTTAAAGGAGAATCGACTCTAGTCGTACCTAGTATCACACAGGAGGTGTGGGGATTAGGTTTCCCAGTTGCTAGAGTTCTCCCTTATATAGTCTTCAAATCAGGGTTTACGATCAATGTTACCTTGGTAACAAAGCATTCAATATTCACCGTTAGATGAAAACCTGATTAGACTCAAGCTAATATCTTTCAACCGTTAGATCAAACTTAGCTTGTTACACACAAATGAAAAGTGACTTCATTTAGATATGGGTAACCGTACCTAAACGTGTACACCTTGTTGGCTCAACAATAGTTAACCGAAGTTAGCCATATAAAAACACTTTCATATCAACCTTGTTCATCTTAACACAACTATTTCAAATGACTCAAATGAAAGTTCTAGAGTTGTTCAATTGTTTATATTCTCATAGAAGTATACAAGATACAATTGGAGAAAAATCAATTTTGATTCACTCGAATCAATTCATAAACATTATAGCCACGGTTTGCAAAAGATTGCATTCCTTATTATATAAATATATTAGTTCATGAACAAACCGAATTTAGAACATACCCTACTCAAGTATGCAAACGGGTACGCATACCTAAGTGGCCGGACTTAGTTTGGGTTCGCCAGTATGCTAACGGGAACGCATACCTTCCAAACTCAGTTGAATTTACGGACATGAACTTACGCCAGTACGCATACGGTTATGCGTACTAAGTTCCCGGACTTTCATTAAACCAACCAGTATGCATACCATGGTTCCTTGACTTGGAATAACTTGTAACAGTGAGCATACAAGTACGCATATTGTGTTATATCCAATTATGGTTAATTGTTCTAAACTCCCATTTCAATCATTGAAACATTCTTGGAAGACGACAATAGCTGTCTCACACAAACTATTAGCTTCAAAGCAATTTTCAAGTGATCGATAGATCAATACAAAATATTCTGAGTCTACATCAAATGACTGTTTCACACAAATCATGTAAGATGTTACCAGGAGATTTTCACATGATCATCTTTTGGCTTTCGTCAAGAATATAAGATGAACTTGGTTAAAGCGAAAGCTTACCAACATATATTTCGAGAAATATGTAAGCGAGTTAAACTCAGCTCGAAATATCAAATGTGTATAATCAAAGTCTATATAGCTATACGACTTTTGTCTCAAATAGGAGATAAAGTAGATAGAATTTTGAGTGATAGATGAGTTCAAGTCTCTACATACCTTTTGGTTATGAAGTTCCACAAGCTCCCCTTAGTAGTTATTCGTCTTTAATTGATAAACGCCGTGAAATCTAATGCTCAACTATACTTTCTATCCTAATCCTAGACTTAGTTATAAGTAGATTAGAAATCAAGACTTATAGTTTTGGAATCTAAACTTGACAAACAAGCTTGAGATAGCAACGCTTGCGAGTTCGACCGAGCAATGCTCTAACAATCTCCCTCTTTGCCAATTTTAGTAACAAAACTATCAATACATATGGATTACAAAATAAATAAACTTTGTAGCTTCTCATCCAAATGCTTGATCTCCTTGGTTCTTCAACATTACTCGAAATCTTCGTCACTTCCAAGTACTCCAGTGATTCTGAACGTGTCCAACTCAGCATCATAGTTGTTGAAGATCCATATCTATAACAATGACAAAACAATAGCTCTTAATCATTGTTATACAATGTCATAGTATTATTACACAACATCAAAGTCCAATTGTATCACAACTTTGACAACAATACTATGGTGATATGTATCACTCCCCCTTAGTCAATACTTCATCTCACAATGAAAACCACTCCCCCTTACATAATGATCCGTAAACCATATGTATTTGTAGTGTGAACTACACATTAATTCTCCCCCTTTTTGTCAATATAAATTGGCAAAGGTACGAAAACTAGTGGGATCATAATGAAATTCTCATAGACACTTCATGACTAAAAGAGAACATATCAACGTTGTTTCGATGATTTCATATAGTCGAAACTTAGTGTATTCATCAAGGAGTTTATAAGGATACAAGACAACTCCTACAATATTCCACAGCCGCACTCCCCACAAAGATTTGGCAATTAAGCACAAGTTCAATTAAGAACTCTCCCCCATAAAATGTTATTCCCGAGAGAACAACAAGGGCGACCTTATTTTACAAGAAAAGAAGGATTTCTTTGGACATTAACAAATTACATGAAACATGAATTTGTATCCAGAAAACTCAATTAAATTAACCACAAGAGAACCCATGATTAATTTAATCCGAAACGCTCACATAAGAGAACTTACGGATCCGCACAGTACTTTCATACGGAAGTGGATCAAGGAAAGATCAATACTGCGGAATATTCAAAGATTCATTCTATTTTCATCAATATTTGCATAATGATATCATAGACTTAATCTTTGTTATCAAAAGTTCATTCTATCTTCCATCAATATTTGCATAAAGACATATAATAGACTTAACTTTTGACATATATGGGACAATCATAGTTCACAGACGCAAACACTCATATCCCATAACAATTTTTTGCAATATATAAAACCAATAAAGATTAATACTGCAAAATCATATTCCAAATAAACTTTAAAATTTAAATAAATAAATCTAAAAACATTGCAAGATGAAAATCGTTGGCAATAGCTATGTGTACTCACAATAATTGCTATTCCAAACCCTAGTTATCCTTCTTAAAACACAAGAATAAATTCTCATAAGAAGTTTCCTAAACAAAAATAAAACCAATAAGCTAAAAACAAAAAGACTCATAAACCATCAAAACCGACCATGAACTGAAATCAAAGAGCTTTTCCGGAACCCTCACGAGTCTTGAGACCTTTGAGCTTGTGATTGACAGCATCCACTGTTTTTCAGAGAAGATATCCTTATTGAGAAGATCTTTAACATGTGTTTTCATGAGAACAAGGTCAGAGTTAACCTTTTTCAACTCAATTTCTTAACACATCTAGACCCTTCATAGTATCAACGAGCTGCAGTTTTGCTTCCTCAAAATATTTAAGAAAATCATGAACCACTTCGGCCGAAGCCATCTCCTCATTCTCAACATCTTGATGAGAATAGGCATAGTAGCATGAGGCATCAGGATTTTGACCATCAACATATACTAAGGTTCTTTTCTTCCTCCCTTTGGACTCAAAACCAATACCTTTATCAAGAAAACCTCTTGCAAAATCACAGGTGCGATAAGGTGAAGACATTCTTGACAAAAAGAAAATAATCAAGAGTACGCTTACGTGACTCAATAGGTTTGGTATTTAAATGGTTTCTAAAGACAGTTCGTGAAAAGTAAGACATGGGTACCCGTACGAACACAACCCGAACCCAAAAACAAAAAACACAAAAAAAAAACTACTGGAAAGGCAAACCAAAAATCAAAACTGTTTGCACATCAAAATATTGCTCAGTGAATATTTTCACAAATCTTAGCTCAATAAATTTTTTATATTCTCCCAAGAGGAAAATTTAGAGCCTAAGAGTAGCAGGCAACTTGGTTGCAACAAAAAAAAAAAAAATTCAAAAAGAACGAAGAGATTCACACGATACAAACAATACTTAGGTAAAGCTTATCTGTAGACAATAATTTAGCTATGGACGATAAGAAAATAACTCAACTAAGCAGAATTTTTTTACCAATAAGTATACCTGATCATATCTCACTCAACCAGGATTTTTGTGAGTGAGGTTTCAACCTTGTGATTAATTAGCACAAGTATGAGCCCGAAGCTCATTAAATGAATGGTGTTCACAATTGAGTTTCCTTTTCCTTCCAATTGTAGGATAGAATCCTTTTTTATGTGAAAATTTATCATAAAACTTGCTGTCATCAAAATATGAGAAGTTCGAGTCCTTACCAGAAGCAGTTTGTATGGAGGATTTTGACAGCATGTTGATAAGATCCTTGTATCCTTCAATTATCAGATTAACGTTGTCCTTCATATCTCCACTGTTGCTTCTATCAACAGGTTCCTTTTTCACATCTTGAACATCATTCTTCACATTAGGTTGAGAAGAACCTTTCTTAAATCTCCTTGAACGATTTGTATTAATGCTACAATTGGTTCGAGCGTTCGATGAGCATATTGAACTGACTTTCCTGGAAGAATTCACAGGGTGAGTACTAAAACCAATAGGTTTAGACATCTGAATGTCAGTTACACCTTTGAGTATTAAATCTAAGGTGTGCTGAAGTTGACCAAAGTAATTGTCATCCATTTTTAGTTTTCTCTTCTGTTGAACATGTGCTTTTGAATCACAAAAAAGACATACTTTCTGACCACCGAAGTGATTAGAGTGTGTAGCATAAGAAACATCGTTAGAAGATTTCTTCCTTCCATGATTAGTGGAAGAACCAAGTACTTCTTTATAAATAGGAAGGGTTTGCTGTTTAGCTTCTGAAGTTGTTTTCATTTGAGAAACATGATTATAATTAGTCACATATTCTAATATCACAGCAAAGTCAAAAGCATTTGGTATGACAGACTTCCCAGAACGACTTTTATCTTGAATGGAGAGATTACTCAATAATCGTTCAATTTCAAATGCATCTTCTTTGAGTTTAGCCTCGAGTAAGGTTCGTGATGAACAAACTACAACATTTTCCTCACAAAGAACCTTTAGTTGGGAATCACGATCTTTAACCATACCAACCATTGTCTTAACCTTGTGTTTCAGCCTATTGATTTCAACCGCCTGGATTCCAACAAGATTTAGAATCGCTGCACTCTCTCGGGTTGCTTCCCTTTCTACTTCGGATTCAAATTCGTCAGTAAGAGCATCAGGGTAACACATATCAATACTTGTCTGTTTCGTAGGAACAAAATGTTCATCTATATGTGAGATTGACAAGTCTTTCTCTTGAATAAATTTCATCGAAACAAAACTTTTTCCTCTGGTGATGCGTTTGTCAGAGATAGCACTACTGTCCATAGATTCAGATCTCTACAAACACATACTTATGAAGTCTTAAACGTGTTTGCCTGCTCTGATACCAATTGAAAAAGCGGGGCTCAACCTCATCCAATATTTCGTTTAGGCAATCTGTGTGGACAAACTCCAATATAATTCCAAGAGAATCAACTAGACAGTCAGACTCAATCAATAGAAATATATCTAAGAGACATATCTATGTTTCACAATGTAATCAGCAAATCAAACAGATAGAATCCGTGAGCCTGATTATTATGTGAAACAACTTGAATGGTACCAAAGACCAATGTTCAAGTGTCAATCAATTTATATCAACGACCAAAGGTTGGATTATCTAATTGATTGAACTACGCACAACCTGTGATATTTCAATTATATAAACAAATATAATGCGAAAAAGAAATAACACAGACACCAGAAATTTTGTTAACGAGGAAACCGCAAATACAGAAAAACCCCGGGACCTAGTCCAGATTTGAACACCACACTGTATTATGCCGTTACAGACACTAGCCTACTCCAAGTTAACTTCGGACTGGAATGTAGTTGAGCCCTGACAAATCTCACACTGATTAAGGTACAGTCACGTTCCTTATGCCTATGAATCCCAGCAGGACTATACGCAATTGATTCCCTTAGCTGATCTCACCCACAACTAAGAGTTGCTACGACTCAAAGTCGAAGACTTGATAAACCAATCTGTCTCACATAGAAAAGTCTATTGAATAGATAAATCTGTCTCCCTAAGAAATACCTATGAGTTTTGTTCCGTCTTTTGATAAATCAAGGTGAACAGGAAATAATTGATACACCGGACTTATATTCCCGAAGAACAACCTAGTAATATCAATCACCTCACAATAATCTTAATCATATGGTAGCGAAACAAGATATTGTGAAATCACAAACGATAAGACGAAGATGTTTGTGACTACTTTTTATCTTGCCTGTCAGAGATTAAATCTCGAGCAAATCTTAGAGAAGATAGTACTCAATCACGATAGAAAACAACAATATCAGAACACGCAACTACAGAGAAAAAAGTTGAGTCTGGCTTCACAATCCCAATTAAGTCTTTAAGTCGTTAACCTATGATGGTTTTAGAAAAACCTAGGTTAAAGGAGAATCGACTCTAGTCGCAACTAGTATCACACAGGAGATGTGGGGATTAGGTTTCCAGTTGCTAAAGTTCTCCCTTATATAGTCTTCAAATCAGGGTTTACGATCAATGTTACCTTGGTAACAAAGCATTCAATATTCACCGTTAGATGAAAACCTGATTAGACTCAAGATAATATTTTTCAACCGTTAGATCAAACTTAGCTTGTTACACACAAATGAAAAGTGACTTCATTTAGATATGGGTAACCGTACCTAAACGTGTACACCTTGTTGGCTCAACAATAGTTAACCGAAGTTAGCCATATAAAAACACTTTCATATCAACCTTGTTCATCTTAACACAACTAGTTCAAATGACTCAAATGAAAGTTCTAGAGTTGTTCAATTGTTTATATTCTCATAGAAGTATACAAGACACAATTGGAGAAAAATCAATTTTGATTCACTCGAATCAATTCATAAACATTATAGCCACGGTTTGCAAAAGATTGCATTCCTTATTATATAAATATATTAGTTCATGAACAAACCGAATTTAGAACATAACCTACTCAAGTATGAAAAAGGGTACGCATACCTAAGTGGCCGGACTTAGTTTGGGTTCGCCAGTATGCGAACGGGTACGCATACCTTCCAAACTCAGTTGAATTTACGGACATGAACTTACGCCAGTACGCATACGGTTATGCGTACTAAGTTCCCGGACTTTCATTAAACCAACCAGTATGCATACGGGTATGCATACCATGGTTCCCGGACTTGGAATAACTTGCAACAGTGAGCATACAAGTACGCATATTGTGTTATATCCAATCATGGTTAATTGTTCTAAACTCCCATTTCAATCATTGAAACATTCTTGGAAGACGACAATAGCTGTCTCACACAAACTATTAGCTTCAAAGCAATTTTCAAGTGATCGATAGATTAATACGAAACATTCTGAGTCTACATCAAATGACTGTTTCACACAAATCATGTAAGATGTTACCAGGAGATTTTCACATGATCATCTTTTGACTTTCGTCGAGAATATAAGATGAACTTGGTTAAAGCGAAAGCTTACCTACACATATTTCAAGAAATGTGTAAGCGAGTTAAACTCAGCTCGAAATATCAAATGTGTATAATCGAAGTCTATATAGCTATACGACTTTTGTCTCAAATAGGAGATAGAGTAGATAGACTTTTGAGTGATAGATGAGTTCAAGTCTCCATATACCTTTTGTTGATGAAGTTCCACTATCTCCCCTTAGTAGTTCTTCGTCTTCAATCGATGAACGCCATGAAGTCTAATGCTCAACTACACTTTCTATCCTAATCCGAGACTTAGCTATAAGTAGACTAGAAATCAAGACTTATAGTTTTGGCACCTAAACTTGACAAACAAGCTTGAGATAACAACGCTTGCGAGTTCGACCGAGCAGTGCTCTAACATTGGGTGTGGTTGTTATACCCCCGCCTTTTCACAAATAATATTTTACAACTCATAAATCGATATCTCCCTTAACACGACAATTAAGATTAACGAGCAAACATTCATGTACTTCACTAATATAACTACCAGAGATATATAATTATTTGGGACCTAAAGTCATATATCTTGACACCATAAATGATATAGAAAATAGATGTTATAGGAGGTCTCCTTTAATATCAGAAGAATATACTTGAACAATAAGATATTCGAGTTTTGCACATGTTCAATTATTATCTCAACATTTATGAACATTTTCAGTATAACTTGTGCACATTTTGATGTTTAAAAATCCCTGAAGATAAGAGACAAACCAAAAATGTAAAACAAGTTAGAAATTATCGGGATCGATTCTGGGATCGAATACCGCCATAAGGGATTGGTCATGTCCAGGGATTGATTCTTGAGCCATAGATCGGTCATGAATTCCTTTTTGACTATGAAACAAGTTTTGAAAATTAGCTACCTTAACATTTGTTTCTGAAATTGCTTTCTAACATATTTATGTATAGATTCTCCCAAAAGTTTGACACGCTAAATAATAACAAGATACTAATCGATGCAAAGTCGAAAACACAATATCTAAAATATACTTCATAACTCCATATACTTGAGTTGTGGAAAAAATATTGTATATCTTTCCTGTAGATACTTTGATCATAGTATAATGACCAAGTCACAAATACTAAAGTCATGGTAACAAACTTCTCATGTTATGTAATCAATAATAAACACTTGTACGAAGAAAGATAAAAATCGAACAAGTCAAGTTTGTAGTTGCTAACCTCAAGATGAAAGTTGATGTTGAAAAGACGAGGGTACCCAAATACACCACAATCTTTTATTTATGAACCTATAAGTCCTTTACCAATTGTGATCGTCTATGGACTGAGTCGAGACAATACAACAACTTCGGTACACACTCCGTGTGATCATCTATGGATACGATATCGAGATATCGAGACAATACAACAACAAGATCACTTGTGTAATTGAATATGGATGCAAGATCGAGACGACACGAAAACGAAAACGAAGTGATCACCTGATAATAGGTTTGGTAATAATCGAAACTCTATAGGATTAATATCAAGTGTTACAGATTAACCTACAAGTGCAATTGTAATACCCCGGTTACTTATATGCTAGTGACTAGGCTTCCCTTAGAATAAATTTGTGTTTGGATAACACATATAACTTTACTTAGTATAATATATATGAGAAAAATTCTCTTAGTTGAATATGGAAAAAAACCTAGTGTTTATTCGGCTGGAGAGAAGAAGAAACCGGAAGCAAAAGGGAAGAAGGAAAACAAGTGTTACTGAAACCAGAGAAGACTCTAGGTTTTGATATCAAGTCTAAGGCAAGTTTATTCTTGATTTATCATTTAATATTGATAGTATTAAGTTTCAATTGTTGATCCTCTTGAAAACCTAGGTTAAGAGTTTAATTTCTAAGGTAAATTTCGAGTTAGGGTTTTTCTGTCACATAAAGTACTGTTTGAACTGTTAATTGAAATCTAATCATTAGATATTTTGTGAATTTTGGATATGTTATACCTTTACCTGTCATATAGTGTCTGTAAAAAATTTAGGACGATCGGACTTGGAGTCATCATATAAATACTTGTAGTTCAGAGAACGTTTCTGTACAATTTATGAATCCGGCCAGTTGTGAAAACCTAAGTTTATATAGTTATATTATTTATAATTAGTTTAAATTTTAATATGAGTAACCTAATTAGGTCTTGAGTTTTCTGTAAAAATTTCAAGTAAAACCGAGTTATAGAGGTATCTCAACCAACAAACGTTTTGTAGTTACGCCTATAAAATTCAGATAGGTTGAGTGAATATAATATATCATAATTTGAAATTACACCGTTAGTTTTCTTTGAAATTAGTATAGAATATCCTAGGTATTGTTATAATTGTATGGTGAAAATTTCGTTATGATCGGATCAGTATACATGGTGTATTTGATAGGTACGACAAAGTTATACATATGCGCTTTCCGGGTAAATTATCGATTTGACCTAGTATGTGGTTGGAGTTTGAATTGAGTTGTGTGTATTAGTTTGAATCTTACTATGCTCTAAATTTAAAAATGATTTAAATGGTCTTGTATGTGTTAGATTATTGTTAAGGTATAAATCCTTATCTGGCGGTTCGTTATACTTGTATACTAATTCTTATTTATCAACTTGCTAAGAGGTCAGGTTCGCAAGGCTATCAGGCTTGTGAGAACCAGTGAGCAGTAGACGTGTATGTTGATATGTGTATGTTGAAATTTATATGTTGAGATCAGGTATCATAATAGCTATCGCGCTTACGAGTACCGGTGTGGCCACAATAGCTATCATGCTTATGAGCGTACACCAGATATGGGGTTGTCGTTAAGTTTGCCGAGTTCAGGGACATCACTGTTCAAATAGTGTGTCGCGGTGGGAAGTATATGCAATTGTTTAATTTGTGGTATGTGTGTGTTTTTTTAATGGTTGGTGAAAGACTGAAAGTGAGCATTATGTTTTTTGATTTTAAAACTTAGTCTCCCGATCTTCCTACTGCCACAGTTTAGATGTTTATTACTAGTTGCTACTTTTGTTACTTATATGCATATCAGTGTATATGATGGATTAAGAGTGAACTTGCGATTCAAGGCTCTGACCTTGTGTTGATTTTTCCCTTTCAGTTAGCAGAATAAGTAAGTGGGTTAGTCGTGGGGTTTTCTTGAGTTTCCGCTGCAGAATTTGACAAGAAGTGAAACATATTCCTTGATGTAGTTTTATGTTGAATTTGTTTTCCCTTAATCTCAACAAGGTTATCACATTGTTATTTACTTCCACAGTTTGATTATTTTACTTTTGGATTATAACCATTTAAGTCTTTTGAATATTATTTATCTATTTAGTAATATTTATTGGATTTTCTTTCGTAGTTCTAAGTTATTCTTATTTTTAAAAGAAAAATATGGACTACGATAGTGGCTCTACGGGATTATAGACTCAGTTTTAGTGCTAGAATTTACGGGTTGTTACAATAATTTACTTTAATTATAATAAGACAATTATAATGCGGAATAATAAAGTTAATGGCACAACAAGATTTTGTTAACGAGGAAACCGCAAACGCAGAAAAAACCCAGGACCTAGTCCAGTTTTGAATACTCTCATAATTAAGCCGCTATACAAAATGTAATACCAACTTCGTATAGTTGAGACCAAGTAGACTACCCCTAGCTACTTAGTTTCCTCAATATCCCTGCGCCTTCGACCTCTAGAGTTAGGCACGTGAATCACCAATCCATTTGATCGTATTCCAAACAATAAATGATAAATCTGTTTGGTAACCACTCTATTCAATCTTGGTAATAAGATATTTGAGTAATTTACAAAGGCTCTTTTGTTTAATCTAATAAACTCCTTTGTCTAGTTAGATCAATCCAAACTTTGACTGCCAAAATAATCAAACTCTAGGTTCGCAATCAATCAAAATAGATCTCAAAGAGAAACTATAAGGTGATGCCGATCTCACGCAACTAATCAATCAAGTCTATCAAAGATAAACAACATTCTAGTTGAATCCCAGGCGATCAAGGTTTATGCACACAATTCATAATAATCTTATATCATAAAAGAATATTCTCAAGAAAAAACAAACTAGGTGAAATCAAAGTTTCAACAACCGTTAGTCATTCAAATCAATAATCGAAAACTACAATAACAGTGCAATTTTTTAGTTTCCCAACAACGGTACTCGTAGATCTTCTTGATCCCACAAAAGTCTTTAACAAGCGGTCGTAAGAGATTTCTCCTAATGGTGGTACTTTCCTCTCCAGATAGACGGCTCCACCAGAAACAACAAGAATGAAGTTGCCTGGCTCTTAGGATAGTTTTAAAGAAATGCAAACTCAAGTATTTATACACCAAGGTTGTTTGGACAACAAGGAAATTCCAAAGCCGGAAAATATTCTCAAGAGGTTCACATTAAAGTACCTAATTTCGGTTTTCCTATTTCCACTTAAATGCCAAACCATATTTCCGAAAACTCTCATAGAAAAGTTCTATTATTAGTCTAGCACATTAACTAATAATATTTTCCAGAGGATATGCTTTAATTGCTGGTAATTAAAACATATATGATGAAAATCATAATTAAATGCTTTTCATTTTTTCGGACCTGGGATCACCTTGAGTATCAAAGAATATCTTTGAACAATTAATGATAAGAGTTATGTACATGTTCAAATAATGTCGACATTTAGAAGCTTCTCATCTTAGCAAAACCGAAACCCTAATTCACACACATCATGAAGAAATATGTGAATCATGGAAACTTGGTTTTGCTCATGGAATCGATTATACCATCACTCCAAAATATGTTGTGACCGGTTATAACATGATTCCCAAGATAGGCTTTAATCGATTACACCTTGCTCCGAAAAGTACCTTTTGACCGGTTATACCTTGCTTCCCGAAGTAGCTTGTGATCGGTTACACCTTGCTTCCCAAAGGTAGCTTGTGACCGATTACAACTAACTTCCCAATTCATCTTGTGACCGGTTATACCCTGGTTTCCAAAGTAACTTTTGACCGGTTACAACTTGCATTCCAATATAGCTTGTGATCGGTTACCTGTTGATTTCCAATGTAACTTGTGACCGATTACAACTAGCTATATTATATAGGCTATGACCGGTTATACCATAAATCTCAACAGGTTAAGATAGGTTCTACCTTGTCATCTTATATTGGTCATTCAAAAGATATTCAATAAAGAACCTGACCAATCATGATTTCCTTTCGATTATGAAACAAGTTCATACACGTACTTCCTTTAAATAAATGTTATAAAACATTGTTTCCTAGGGTGAAATTATACCTATAACATGCACACATAATCAAGCAACTATATACAATAGATTATGTCGATGTCATATTTACGAAGTTCAAAAGATAAGCGTTATACTTCGTAATTAAACAAATTCCTTGACAGTTTGATCATAATGTCATGACCAAGTCTAAACACTAGATATTATTTATATACATCTTCGTATGTTATGTTTTTCAATATAATCTGACTTGAAAGATACGTTAAGAATGGAAACAAGATCAAGTCAATATTACTAACCTCAAGAGGAAGGATGATGTCGTTGTTGTAGTCGTTACTTCTTCACTTTCTTCGGGTCTTCGGAGTAATACTTGTACGTCTCAACATTCCTAGAATTTATAGTCTAACCTAAACGAAGTTGACTCTTGTATTTAATCAAGCTACTTTAGATGAGTTTTGATACTAAAATATGACAACCAAACTTGACATACCAACGCTTGGTGGGTTCAGCCGAGCTATGCTCTAACAATCTCCCCCTTTGTCAATTTTAGTGACAAAACTTTTATTACATATGGAGCTAAACGAATTAAAAAATAACTCATTCTTCATACGCTTGATTCCAAGTTTCAAAAGCACAATAACCTGCATATATTCAATAAATAAATAAATGCCGATGTTGACATTTGAACAAAAAAAGCTTTTACCCCCCCTAAAGGCAAGCTAGGTAAATATTCAATCCGAACATCTTTAGTATTCTCCTTTCGTAGTATGAAATACTACACAACATTATGATATGTTTCTCCCCCATAGTCTATGCTTTACTCTTTCGTTAGATATAACGTTTAAGCACAAATGTCCTTTCCTAGTGATTAAAAATCACTTATTTACTCAATATATTTATCCCCCTTTTTGTCACAAAAATGACAAAGGTACGAGCAAGCAAAGGACAAACCGAAAGGATCTTACAAATCTATAAGACTTGTACAACTTATAAGAGTTAAACACGAAGGTTTCACATACCATTTTAGATAACCAATATTAAAACCGAAATTACAAAAGTAATTTAGTTTCAATATGTTATCAAGGAAACAATTGCCCGAAGCAATTTCTCTTTAGTCCGACAAATCGACTATGATACTTAATTCTTTTGTCAAACCGATTGTGTATGTACAATCGCTTATTTCGACAAGACTCAAATAGAGATCAGAATTAACTCTATTTCTCTTATCAGGCTCTAATTATTCCAGAAAATAACTTAGACCTTTCCCTTTAGACAAGACAAACACTAGGTTAGTCAACTAGTTTTTCTTGTCAAGGCATTCGATTAGACTTGAATAACCGAATCCTCCAATTGATAAGTCTAACTAAGATCAGAATTAACTTAGTTTCTCTTATCCAGAATCATATGGACTAAACAAATGACCCTATAAATTTGTTAAGTCAAAAACAATAGATATAAACCAAAATAAATTGACTTGTCATTGTTTTTCTCAATCGGAAGCAATTGAAACAATTATAACCATGTAAACACCGCAATTGCACCGAATTTCGTTAAGCAAAAACACTTGATACCAAACAATAAAGAAGATACCAAATCATAAGCCAAATAAATTGACACAATTTTTCTTAACCGAAAATAATTGAATCATAATAATCAATCCATACACCATAATGGAACATATCAATTGTACCGAAATTTTGTTATGCAAAAGCAAAATATATGCAATAAATTAAAGCTTTTCTTAAACAGGAAAAACGATTAACTAACAATAAAAATCGTTACCTCAATTTCCGTAGCCACTTCTCCCCGGAAAGATATATCGTTTAAGCACCGGTTCAAATAAGAACTCTCCTCAGTGTGTTGTCATCCTCTCGCAAAAACAAAAGAACAACAACAAACGCAACCTTTACCAGAGAAAAGTTGAATCGTTTTTAACTAATGCGTGCCAATAGCAAAAGTTTAAACCCGAAACACATATGTTATGCTAAACACAACTTATGTAAACATAAATTTATTATCAACATATTGTGACTTTTCACATATGAGTTTCAATCGGAACAACTTATGATCATTCGATAAAGCCTACCAACATGGGCTAGAACTTAATCTCACTAAGTCAAAGAGCCACACAAACCATAAAGGTTACCACGATATGAGATCGAATGTTTTGATTAATAAAAATCGAAACTAAACATCTCATAAATCCGAAAACACATAACATAAAATATAAGCATTCATACACAGGCTATGTAATCGAAAAAATATTAATGAAACAAGATTATAAAATAATAATTTTATTCATTCATAAATAATAAATAGTTTTATTCAAATAGACCTTACAAAATATCGAAATAAATTAACAAATTGATGTCTATTTTTTGGATCAAGTATCTCAGCATATGACTTAATCCCTAGAGGTGCTATGATTGTTCACTGAGGTTTCTTCAGTGTTCAAGTTCTTGAGTTTCCTCTTTTCTTTCAGCTGATTGAGCCGCCTCTTCAAATGATTCAAATCCACAATCATCTTCAGAAGTTTTGACTTGAGCCATTCCTCATTCTTTAAAGAAGCTTCTAATTGTTCACGCGCAATTTTAAAGTCTCGCATTAGCATAAACCTAAGCTCAGTCGATAATTGATTCCTCTTATGTTCTCTTGAAAAGTAGCATTTAATCTCAAAAGGGAGATAAGTTTCAAGCTTCTGTAATTGAGAATCAATATCAACAGTATTTTCACCCATCTTGAAACGTAATCTTATTGTGGAAAAAAGAATCGGTCTTTTAAGATGTTTCATATATCAAATAAAACTTGATTTCCAAGTTTCGAACCACTTAAAAAGGTATTTTATTTGATATTAAAAACAAGTGTGAACATACTCAAGTTCGGAAATAAAATCAAGGAAGATTTTCCGAAATATTGCCGTCAAGAGAGTCCGAAGATATCTTGTACAAATTTATCATGAACTTTCTTAGTATGGACTGAAAGTATTAATCCAAAAAATGAAAGATTCCATTTTTAGAAAATACCTATGTTGTTCATGATGCAGATAGATCAAGTATGGACTTTACAAATCTCATATGTTCCCTTGTGCTCTTTGAGAAATTCCCCATTTATTCAAGTCGAGCACCATTTTGAGGAAGTTCCAATCAACAAACTTAGTTGTTGAATTGAGCTCTCAACAACTCAAGATTGCACATGGAATACTATCTATCAGAGTAATCGATAGCTCTTACAAGATATATTTGATGTTTTCGGACATCTCCTTTTCAGAAACAATCCTAAGAATAGGTTTCACAAATCTGTGAATCACAACTTCAAAAGTCTGATTTAACAAACAATTATATTTGAGTAGGAATAGGATTGTAAGTGTGATTTGAAATCCTTTGAGTCATGAGTTGAGTAGTAATCGATCGACCCAGTTTTTTCTTGGAATAAGATAACATCTTTTGATGAGATTGTTTCTTTGATCCTAAATTGGAAAATCGATCAATAACAAAACTAAAGATCTGAAATCATTAGTTTGTGTACATTTAAGTTGTTCTTTGTCTCTTTTAGAGAAATAATCCTTGTCACTATAAGAAACAATTTGTCTTGACCGGATATTAGTCAAAGGATTATGTTTTGAAACACATCTCTTTTGATTCTTGCAAGTGGTTAAACTGTTTGAATCAAGATGTTGTTTATTAGTTAAGGGATTCCGAAAAATAGAATCACATATCCTTGTCTTAATTAATTAATCTTCTTTGACATTAAAACGATTGTCGGAACTTTCAGATTCAGTTTCAAGAGGAAACAAGATTGTATTCTCATCTTGAGATTGACTAGATGTGATTATCATCCTGTCAGGAGGTTCATGAATTTCAAGAGTTTCTTGAAGCACGTTTTTTTTCATGAGACCTGTATTTTATCAAAGAATCTTTGATAATTCTTTTGACAGATGAATAATAGATATGATCTTTTAAATTATAATTTTCAGCAAGCTTTATGAAAAATTTAATCTCATCACTGTGTCTGAATCTGAATCGTGCATCACATGTGTTGTTTTTTTTCTTATTAACTTTTTATGGTTAATATTCCCCGAATTATGTTCAATGAAGGAACTTACAGTGTTGAGTTGTTTATCAGGATTTGAAAACAAACTGACTTTCTGAAGAGTATGATGTAAATACAGTATATCATACTCTTGTTTTACGTTAACTGAATCTTCCATAGATTCAAATCTTATAGGTTGGATCGCACCAAACACAGATTATTAGATCTTTTCGTGTTTGCCTTCTCTGATACCAATTGAAAAGATGAGGGTACCCCAATACACCATAATATTTTATTTATCAACCTGAAAAAGTGGGGGTCTAACAACCACACCCAATATTTCATTTCGACAATCTGTATGGACTAACTCCAATATACTTCCAAGAGAATCAACTAGACAGTCAGACTCAATCAAGGAAAATACATCCAAGAGTTATATCTTTGTTTCTCAATGTAATCAGCAAATCAAACAGATACAAATTCGCGAGCCTGATTATTATGAGAAACAACTTGAACGGTACCAAAGATCAATGTTCAAGTGTCAATCAATTTATATAAACAACCAAAATTTGGATTATCTAATTGATTAAACTACGCATAACCTGTGATATTTCAATTATATAGAAAATATAATGCGGAAAAGAAATAACACAGACACCAGAAGTTTTGTTAACGAGGAAACTGCAAATGTAGAGAAACCTCGGGACCTAGTCCAGATTTGAACACCATACTGTATTAAGCCGCTACAGACTCTAGCCTACTACAAGTTAACTTCGGACTGGAATGTAGTTGAGCCCTAACCAATCTCACACTGATTAAGGTACAGTTGCATTCCTTACGCCTCTGAATCCCAGCAGGACTCTACGCACTTGATTCCCTTAGCTGATCTCACCCACAACTAAGAGTTGCTACGACCCAAAGTCGATGACTTGATAAACAAATCTGTCTCACACAGAAAAGTCTATTGAATAGATAAATCTGTCTCCCACAGAAATACCTACGAGTAGTTTTTGTTCCATCTTTTGATAAATCAAGGTGAACAGGAACACTTTATACACCGGTCTTATATTCCCAAAGAACAACCTAGTAATATCAATCACCTCACAATAATCTGAACCGTATGGTAGCGGAACAAGATATTATGGAATCACAAAGAATGATACGAAGAGCTTAGTGATTACTTTTTATCTTACCTATCGGAGATTAAATATCGAGCAAATCTTAGAGAAGATAGTACTCAATACGATAGAACAAAGTTTGGGTTTGGCTTAAGAATCCCAATGAAGTCTTTAAGTCGTTAACCTATAATGGTTTTAGAAAAACCTAGGTTAAAGGAGAATCGACTCTAGTCGCAACTAGTATCACACAAGAGGTGTGGGGATTAGGTTTCCCAGTTGCTAGAGTTTTCCCTTATACAGTCTTCAAATCAGGGTTTGCAATCAATGTTACCTTAGTAACAAAATATTCAATATTCACCGCTAGATGAAAACCTGATTAGATTCAAGCTAATATCTTTCAACCGTTAGATTGAACTTAGCTTATTACACACAAATGAAATATACTTTTATTTAGATATGAGTAACCGTACCTAAACGTGTATATTGAGTTGGCTCAATAACTGTTAACCGAAGTTAGCCATATGAACACTTTCATATCAACCTTGTTCATCTCAATCACAACTAGTTCAAATGACTCAAATGAAACTAGTTATAGAGTTGTTCAATTGTTTATATTCTCATAGAAGTATACAAGACACAATTGAAGCAAAATCGGTTTTGATTCACTCGAATCGATTCATGAAAATTATAGCCACGGTTTGCAAAGATTGCATTCCTTATTATATAAATGTATTTGTTCATGAGTATGTAAACATACATAACCGATTTTAAAACTTAACCCACTCAAGTATGCAAACGGGTACGCATACCTAAGTTCCCGGACCTGGTTTTGTTCGCCAATATGCAAATGGCTACGCATACTGTCGTTCATGACCGAACTCAGTTGAAACCAGTATGCATACTATAGTTCCCGGACTTTAACTGTTTAATTAGTACGCATACGGGTATGCATACTCAATTCTCGGACTTGGAATATATTTGCAACAGTTAGCATACAAGTACGCATATTGTGTTATATCCAATCAAAGGTTAATTGTTTTAAACTCCCATTTCAATCGTTGAAACATTCTTAGAAGACGAGAATAGCTGTCTCACACAAACTATTAGCTTCAAAGCAATTTTCAAGTGATCAAATGATCAATACGAAACATTCCGAGTCTACATCAAATGACTATCTCACACAAATCATGTAAGATGTTACCAGGCGATTTTCACATGATCATCTTTTGACTTTCGTCAAGAATAAAAGATGTACTTGGTTAACGCGAAATCTTACCAACACATATTTTGAGAAATATGTAAGCGAGTTAAACTCAGCTCGAAATATCAAATATGTACAAAGTAAAGTCTATATAGCTATACGACTTTTGTCTCAATAGGAGATATAATAGAAATAGACTTCTGAGTGATAGATGAGTTCAAGTCTCCACATACATTTTGTTGATGAAGTTCCACAAGCTCCCCTTAGTAGTTCTCCATCTTCAATCGATGAACACCGTGAAGTCTAAAGCTCAACTACACATTCTATCCTAATCCGAGACACAGCTATAAGTAGACTAGAAATCAAGACTTATAGTTTTGACAACTAAACTTGACAAACAAGCTTGAGATGGCAATGCTTGCGAGTTCGACCGAGCAGTGCTCTAACAATACTCCCCCTTTGTCAATTTTAGTGACAAAACTATCAATACATATGGATTACAAAATAAGTAAACTTTGTAGCTTCTCATCCAAATGCTTGATTTCCTTGGTTCTTCAACATTACTTGAAATCTTCGTCAGTTCCAAGTACTCCAGTGATTCTGAACGTGTTCAACTCAGCATCATAGTTGTTGAAGATCCGTAGCTATAACAATATATAAAAATAAGATTTTTTCTTATTGTTAAATAGTGTCATAGTATTATTACACAGCATCAAAGTTCAATTGTATCACAACTTTGACAATAATACTATGGTGATATGTATTACTCCCCCTTAGTTAATACTTCATCTCACAATGAAAACCACTCCCCCTTACATAATAATCCATAAACCATATGTATTTGTAGTGTGAACTACACAATAATTCTCCTCCTTTTTGTCAATACAAATTGGCAAAGGTACGAAAACTAGCGGGATCATAATGAAATTCTCATAGAGATACTTCATGACTAAAAGAGAACATATCAACTTTGTTTCGATGATTTTACATAGTCGAAACTTAGTGTTCATCAAGGAGTTTATAAAGATACAAGATAACTCCTACAATATTCCACAGCCGCACTCCCCACAAATATTTGGCAATTAAGCACAAGTTCAATTAAGAACTCTCTCCCATAAAATGGCATTCCCGAAAAAACAACAAGGGTGACCTTACTTTTACAAGAAAAGAAGGATTTATTTGTATACTTTGATACCTAACAGAACTTTATCTACGTAAAAACAAATGCAGAATTGAAACAACACTACACTGGAGTTGTAAGCCTTGATTGCCCAATAGATATATCTAAGTCCAGGGGGAAAAGGCTAGAATACTAATGAACCAAAACAACACCAACAGACTGCTGTAAGTGTTGAAACGTTGCAGTATCTAAAGGTTTGGTGAGAATATCAGCCGGTTGTTGTTCGGAAGGCACAAATTCCATGTTAATAATACCATTTTCATAGAGATCTCTAATAAAATGATACCTTATGTCAATGTGATTCTCAGTAATGCGAATCGCACTTGAGTTGTCACAAAAGATCTTCATTACACCAATGTCAATTCCATAATCAGCAAGCATTTGTTTCATCCATAGAAGTTGAGTACAACACGAACCTGCAACAATGTATTCTGCTTCGCATGTAGACAGGGATTGTGAGTTTTGTTTCTTGCTATGCCATGCCACAAGATTAAACCAAGCATAGTAAAATCCCCCTGAAGTACTCTTTCTGTCTTCCACACATCCTGCCCAATCTATATCTGAGTAGGCAGTAAGATCAGTGTTAGTATCAAGAGTATAAGATAGACCATACCCGATAGTGTGTTGGATATATCGCATGATCCTCTTTGCAGCTGCAAGATGAGATTCCTTTGGATTAGCCTGAAATCTAGCACAGAAACCTACATTAAAAGCAATATCAGGTCTAGTAGTTGTAAGATATAAAAGGCTTCCAATGATAGATCGATAAAGTTTTTGATCTACATTTACTCTTTTCTCATCTCGATGTAGTTTACCAGTGGTGGGCATAAGAGTCAGTTTTGGAGTTGACTTATCAAGATCGAACCTTGTCACAAGATCCTTAGCATATTTTTCTTGAGATAAGTAAATTTCATCCTTATGTTGTTGAATTTGTAATCCTAAAAAGAATTTTAATTCACCAACATTGCTCATTTCAAACTCCTTACCAAGAGAGACTTGAAAATCTTTTACAAGTTTCTCAGATGCTGATCCATAGATAATATCATCTACATAAACTTGAGCAATGACAACATCTTTCCCACTCCATTTGGTAAACAACATTTTATCACCTCCACCTCTCGAAAAACCTTTCCTAAGAAGAAAAGTAGTTAGTTTTCCGAACCAGGCACGAGGTGCTTGTTTTAACCCATATAATGCCTTTTTGAGCTTAAGGACATGATCTGGGAATTCGGGATTTTCAAATCCCTTAGGTTGAGTGACATAGACCTCTTCTTTTAAATTTTCGTTTAGGAATGCGGATTTTATGGCCATTTGAAACAACTTAACCTTAAGAAAAAAATCATGAGCTAATAACAAACGAATGAACTCAAGGCGTTCCACAAGAGCAAAGGTTTCGTCAAAGTCGATACCTTCAATCTGTGAATATCCCTGAGAGGCAAGCCTGGCTTTGTTTCTGACAATGGTGCCAAATTCATCAGACTTGTTCTTGAATATCCATTTGGGACCAACAATATTGATATTGGGGGGACAAGGTACGAGCTCCCATACATCTTGTCTTCGAAATTGATTTAACTCTTTATGCATTACATTCACCCAAAAGGGATCGCTAAGAGCTTCATCAATATTTCTCGGTTCCACTTGCAATAGATAACAACCAAAATTGCAAATATTTTGAAGTTGTCCTCTCGTATTAGCTGTAGAATCCTTTCCTCTAATAATACTGTTAGTTTCATGATTCCTTTGAATCCAGAGGTGCCGTGGAAGAGCACGTTCTTGTTCAACAGGAATAGCTTGATTAAGGCTTTTCTCCTCGTCACTAGAAATGTCAGGATCGGTAACAGTTGGAACAAGTTCTAATGATTCTGGAATTTCCTTGACTTTCTCAATTGTCTCGGTTGGAGGCAATTCAGCAGGAGAGCTATCATGACGAAAATTGCTCAGATCATCGATGATGACATTTGCAGATTCCATCATAACTTGGGTTCTGAGATTAAATACTCGAAAACCATGACTATCAGATACATAGCCAAGAAAGATACCTTCATCGCTTTTAGAATCAAATTTCCCTCTATGTTCTCGATCTTTCAGAATGTAACACTTACTTCCAAACACTCTGAGATATTGTAGGTTGGGCTTCTTACCGTACCACAACTCATAAGGAGTATTTAGGGATTTTGACCGTAGGTAGACATGGTTGATCAAATAGCATGCCGTAAAAACAGCTTCTCCCCAAAACTTTAACTGTAAGTTTTTATTATGGAGCATTACCCTTGCCATTTCCTGAATGTTCATATTCTTCTTTTCTGCAACCCCATTTGCTTGTGGAGTAATGGGTGGTGATTATTATTGAATAATCTCAAGTTTGTCACAAAATTCAAACACCTTAGTGTCTTTGAATTCAGTTCCACGGTCGCTTCTAATTTTCTTTAGTTTTCAACCTTGTTCATTCTGGATTCTATTAACAATAATCTTGAATTTACCAAGGGTTTCACTCTTATGAGCTAAAAATGCCACCCAAGTGAATCTGGTGTAATCATCTACCATAACTAACACATACTTCTTCCCAGCAACAGTAGGTTGTTGAATAGGGCCGAAGAGATCCATATGAATTAAATCAAGTGGAGCTTTAGTGAGAATATCTCGAGATGATTTATGTGGAACTTTCGTTTGTTTACTCTTTTGACAGGCACCACAGACACCCTCAATCTTAGCATTGATTTTGGGAACACCTCTGACAAGTTCTTTATTAATGATCTTAGTTAGAAGGCGATAATTGATGTGACCAAAACGTTCATGCCAAAGATGAGTAGATTCCACCTTAGTCAAATTGCAACAATTGCTAAACTGAGTATCTAAGAGATAACAGTTATTTTTACCACGAGTTCCCTAAAAAATTACTTTTCCAGTTTTGTCTACAATGTCACATCCATTCGCATTGAAGACAACTTTATGGCCTTTATCACAAATTTGACTAACAGAAAGAGATTAGAAGTCATACCTTTAACGTATACAACATCATGGATTTCAGGAACGCCAGGAAGTTTGATCGTACCCTTCTTGCTTATGTAGCAACAACTCCCATCTCCCAATGTTACTGGTCCTCCTTCAAAGTCTTTTGAATTCACAAACCACGAAATATCTCCAGTCATGTGTCGGCTACATCCACTATCAAGGAACCACTGAAAGGGTGATGTTGATTTTAGAGCAAAAGCTCCCATACTAACGCTACTAGCCCGATTGGGTTTTCTTGTTAGATTTGTACTCCTTTTGAGAGAAGAAAACAATTGTTCGGCTTTCTTGTGAAGATCACTAGCAACCTTTACACTTTTCTGAAAGACCTACATGTATGGTGAAAATGATCATGAGAACCAATAAACATACATAAACCAACATCATTAAACTCATCTGAGAGGTTCTGAGTCGCATCAGGTTTAACAAAGCCTAAACCTCGCTTATCTCCCGATTGTCGACAATTATTTAAAGAAGAATTAAAGGAGTTTTTCATATCCATTGAAGAAACTTTGGCAGACTTCAAATCCTTATAATTTGATATATCTGCAACAAGATCAGAATTGATCCGGATTTGTTCATCCAACTTCTTCTGGAGATTAACTAGCTCTTCAGAACGTTCTCGAAGATCAGATTTTTTGATATAAATTTCGCAATGAAGACCATCAATTTACCATATCAATCGTTGTTTTTATCGACAAAGGTTTTTGATGTTTTTTATAGATCAAGGCACTCAACCTCATCGATGGTTTCTAGAACACACTCGGAGTTGAGTTGATCTAACTCTGGTGAAGCGTTTATAGAGACTTTACTATCCATAGAGTCAGATTGCTACAAACACAGACTTATGAGGTCTTAAACGTGTTTGCCTGCTCTGATACCAATTGAAAAAGCGGGGGTCTAACAACCTCACCCAATATTTCGTTTCGACAATCTGTATGAACTAACTCCAATATACTTCCAAGAGAATCAACTAGAGAGTCAGACTCAATCAAGAAAAATACATCCAAGAGTTATATCTATGTTTCTCAATGTAATCAGCAAATCAAACAGATAGAAATCCGTGAGCCTGATTATTATGAGATATAACTTGAACAGTACCAAAGAACAATGTTCAAGTGTTAATCAATTTATATCAACAACCAAAGGTTGGATTATCTAATTGATTGAACTACGCACAACCTGTGATATTTCAATTATATAGAAAATATAATGCAGAAAAGAAATAACACAGACACCAGAAGTTTTGTTAACGAGGAAACCGCAAATGCAGAAAACCCCCGGGATCTAGTCCAGATTTGAACACCACACTGTATTAAGCCGCTACAGACTCTAGCCTACTACAAGTTAACTTCGGACTAGAATGTAGTTGAGCCCTAACCAATCTCACACTGATTAAGGTACAGTCGCGTTCCTTACGCCTCTGAATCCCAGCAGGACTCTACGCACTTGATTCCCTTAGCTGATCTCACCCACAACTAAGAGTTGCTACGACCCAAAGTCGATGACTTGATAAACAAATCTGTCTCACACAGAAAAGTATATTGAATAGATAAATCTGTCTCCCACAGAAATACCTACGAGTAGTTTTTGTTCCATATTTTGATAAATCAAGGTGAATAGGAACCAATTATACACCGGTCTTATATTACCAAAGAACAGCCTAGTAATATCAATCACCTCACAATAATCTGAACCGTATGGTAGCGGAACAAGATATTATGGAATCACAAAGAATGAGACGAAGAGCTTTGTGATTACTTTTTATCTTACCTATCGGTGATTAAATCTCGAGCAAATCTTAGAGAAGATAGTACTCAATACGATAGAAAAAAGTAAGATCAGAACACACAATTACATATAAAATGGTTGGGTTTGGCTTCAGAATCCCAATAAAGTCTTTAGGTCGTTAACTTATAATGGTTTTAGAAAAACCTAGGTTAAAGTAGAATCGACTCTAGTCGCAACAAGTATCACACCAGAGGTGTGGGGATTAGGTTTCCAATTTCCTAGAGTTATCCCTTATATAGTCTTCAAATCAGGGTTTGCAATCAATGTTACCTTGGTAAAAAAGCATTCAATATTCATCGCTAGATGAAAACCTGATTAGATTCAAGCTAATATCTTTCAACCGTTAGATTGAACTTAGCTTGTTACACAAAAATGAAATATACTTTTATTTAGATATGAGTAACCGTACCTAAACGTGTATATTGAGTTGGCTCAATAACAGTTAACCGAAGTTAGCCATATGAACACTTTCATATCAACCTTGTTCATCTCAATCACAACTAGTTCAAATGACTCAAATGAAACTAGTTATAGAGTTGTTCAATTATTTATATTCTCATAGAAGTATACAAGACACAATTGAAGCAAAATCGGTTTTGATTCACTTGAATCGATTCATGAACATTATAACCACGGTTTGCAAAGATTGCATTCCTTATTATATAAATGTATTTGTTCATGAGTATGTAAACATAATAACCGATTTCAGAACTTAACCCACTCAAGTATGCAAACGGGTACGCATACCTAAGTTCCCGGACCTGGTCTTGTTTGCCAGTATGCAAACGGGTACGCATACTGTCATTCATGACTGAACTCAGTTGAAACCAGTACGCATACGGGTATGCATACTATAGTTCCCGGACTTTGACTGCCAAAAATAATCAAACTCTAGGTTCGCAATCAATCAATATAGATCTCAAAGAGAAACTATAAGGTGATGTCAATCTCACGCAACTAATCAATCAAGTCTATCAAAGATAAACAACATTCTAGTTGGATCCCAGGCGATCAAGGTTTGTGGACACAATTCACAAGATAGGAAAACTAATAAGAAAAACTTCGTCATCTTCAAATCTACGTTTGTCTTCAATAATAACCTGCACAACACCACTTGAAACCTCTTGTGATCAATCACGCACAGAACGAAGTCTGTTAACAATAGATTATCACAAGATGTCTTTAGATCCGAAAATGGTTCTAAAGATCCCGTCAATACTTTGATCTAATTTGAGTGAATCTTATATCAGACGAGAAAATTCTCAAGAATAAACAAACTAGGTGCAATCAAATTTTCAACAATTGTTAGTCAATCAAATCAATAATTAAAAACTATAATAACAATGCAATTATCTTTTTCCCCACCAACAGTACTCGTAGAGCTTCTTGATCCCACAGAAGTCTTTAAACGAGAGATCGTAAGAGATTTCGCCTAAGTAGGGTACTTCCCTCTCCAGATAGACGGCTCCACCAGAAACAACAAGAATGAAGTTTGCCTGGCTATTAGAATAGTTTTCAAGAAATGCAAACTCAAGTATTTATACACCAAGGTTGTTTGGACCACTAGGAAATTACAAAACCGAAAAATATTCTCAAGATATTCACATTAAAATACCTAAGTTTGGTTTTCCTATTTCCACTTAAATGCCAAACCATTTTTCCGAAAACTCTCATAAAAAGTTCTATTATTAGTCTAGCACATTAACTAATAATATTTTCCAGAGGATATGCTTTAATTGCTGGTAATTAAAACATATATGATGAAAATCATAATTAAATGCTTTTCACTTTTTCGGACCTGGGATCACTTGATTATCAAAGAATATCATTGAACAATTAATGATAAGAGTTATGTACATGTTCAAATAATGTTGACATTTAGAAGCTTCTCATCTTAGCAAACCCGAAACCCTAATTCACACACATCATGAAGAAATATGTGAATCATGGAAACTTGGTTTTGCTCATGGAACCGATTATACCATCACTCCAAAATATGTTGTGACCGATTATAACATGATTCCAAAGATAGGTTTTAATCGATTACACCTTGCTCCACAAAGTAGTTTGTGACCGGTTATACCTTGCTTCCCGAAGTAGCTTGTGATCGGTTACACCTTGCTTCCCAAAGGTAGCTTGTGACCGATTACAACTAACTTCCCAATTCATCTTGTGACCGGTTATACCTTGGTTTCCAAAGTAACTTGTGACCGGTTACAACTTACATTCCAATATAGCTTGTGATCCGTTACACCTAGATTTCCAATGTAACTTGTGACCGATTACAACTAGCTATATTATATAGGCTATGTCCGGTTATACCATAAATCTCAATAGGTTAAGATAGGTTCTACCTTGTCATCTTATATTGGTCATTCAAAAGATATTCAATAAAGAACCTGACCAATCATGATTTCCTTTCGATTATGAAACACGTTCATATATGTACTTCCTTTAAACAAATGTTATAAAACATTGTTTCCTAGGGTGAAATCATAACTATATCATGCACACATAATCAAGCAACTATATACAATAGATTATGTCGATGTCGTATTTACGAAGTTCAAAAGATAAGCGTTATACTTCGTAATTCAATAAATTCCTTGACACTTTGATCATAATGTCATGACCAAGTCTAACCACTAGAGTATTATTTATATACATCTACGCATGTTATGTTTTTCAATATAATCCGACTTGAAAGATACATTAGGAATGGAAACAAGATCAAGTCAGTATTACTAACCTCAAGAGGAAGGATGATGTCGTCATTGTAGTCGTTACTTCTTCACTTTCGTCAGGTCTTCAGAGTAATACTTGTACGCCTTAACATTCCTAGACTTTCTAGTCTAACCTAAACGAAGTTAACTCTAGTATTTAATCAAACGACTTTAGATGAGTTTTTGATACTAAAATATGACAACCAAACTTGACATACTAACACTTGGTGGGTTCAACCGAGCTATGCTAAAACAGATGTTTTTTATTGTCTTCAATACGTCTTCGAGTTATCATGAGTAACTAAAGAAAGACTTAACATTTATAAGTTCCTAGCCTAACCTAACCTAACGAAGTTGACTTTAGTAAGCTAAGCACGCGACTCGAGTTTTATAACTAAAGTTGACAACCAAACTCGTCATACCAATGCTTGGTGGGTTCAACCGAGCAATGCTCTAACAGTCTCCCTCTTTGCCAATTTTAGTAAAAAAACTTTTTACATATAGAGAATATGGAAATTAATAGAAAAATTACATAACATAACAATCTCTTAATTTATCTTCATTCGCTTGATCCAAGTTTCAACAACATAATATGACCTGCAAATATTCAAACTAAATATTATTTTTGAAGCGTCCAAATAACAGTATATCTACACCCCTTAAAGGTGAGTAGGAAAATATTCAATCCAAATTTAACTGTCATACAGCATGATATGTTTCTCCCCCTTGATTGATGTTTTATCTCATTTTCGTTAGATATGTCTTTTTCAAGCACATGTGTTCTTATATAAGTGAAAAAAATCATTTTGTACTCCATATATTTCTCCCCTTTTTTGGCTAAAAAATGATAAAGGCCCGAAAAATACTACAAGTATTGACAAGTTCATAAGAACAATAAGAGTCTAAGCCAAAACCGGAGGTCTAACATACCATATTCGACAAGCGCATGTTAAGATCATAATTAACTTAGCTTGTTATCAGGAAAGCAATTAACCAAGATAGTTTTCCCTTGATTCGATAAGCATACTAAAATCAGAATTAACTTAGATACTTATCAGGAACATGATAATACAAAGTAATAGTCCCTAACTTCGATGAGCCTACTAAGGTCAGAATTAACTTAAGTTTCTCATTAAGAAAGAGAGAGTAATGCTTCCCTAACTCCCCACAAATATATATCATTAAGCTTACAAGTTCAAAATATAATTCTTCCAATGTGTTTGTTATTCCCCGAAGCAACAAAAAATCAACACAAAAACAACCTCTATCAAAGAAAGGTCGAAAAATGATCTTAGCCATCACCTACCACAAGAATGACTAAAACCGAACATAAACTCATAAAAGTACCAAAATAATTAAATTATAAACATAAATATTATTAGTAAAATGACTCACTTTTGAGTTAAATCACCATAATTTTCAGATATAACAATCCCAAAAGATTAGATGTAAAAATACGTTATTTATCAAAAGTCAAGAACCATTATCTCATGACCGAAAGCAACACAGAAGGATTCTCAATAGGAATACGTATTGCAGAAACTGTCAGTAATTAATGACACTAAGAATTTAAAATTACTTATTATAACTTTGTTGATAGTTGAATAGATTTTACACGAATATTGAAATTCATCAATAATTGATTAATATATTCTAAAAAGAGATCAAAAGATGTACCGAGACTGAAACCGGTTTCTAACTAGCTTGATTCGTTTTCGATCTTGAAAATCCCAATATATCTTATCTCTTGCACTAATAAATAATATAGCACTATCTAGTTTCGAAAAATCCCCTAGTTAAAAAGGTAGCTCCTTTGTTGGCAGACGATTGATTTCTCATTCAACATATTTTTCAATGAGTAGTGTTGAAATCACAGAAGACTAAACTTTTTTTCCAATAATCAAATGATTACACTCGAACCCATATTTGATAATTGGAATGACGAGGATACCAAGTACACCACCATCAACCTATTTAAGACACACCTTGCGTTATCTAATATAGACAAAGACTGTCAAGAATATAACAACCACAAGATGTACACTTGGTATATAGTATAAGTTCAGACCAAACCAACTATGGGATCAAACCAAGTGTTTGATTAACGTACAAATATATTTACTTTAATTTTTAAGACAAGCTAAATAATGCGTAAGTAAAGTAAATAACATGATACAAGATTTTGTTAACGAGGAAATCGCAAATGCATAAAAATCCCAGAACCTAGTCCATTTTTGAATACTTTCACAATTAAGTCGCTATACAAAGACTACTACCAGCTTCGTATAGTTGAAACTAAGTAAACCAACTCCAAGTTACCTAGTTGCTTCAGTATCCTTGTGCCTACTACCAATCTGGTCAACCCACGTACATCCTAAGATAGAATACACTATCATAAGTTGTTTCACCCACTATGAAGACTTCTAGCACTCAAATCCTTTGGGTCGTATTCAAAAACAGTAAAGGGCTAATATGTATTAACTTCTCTATCAATCTCAATAACTAAATCAAAGATATATGTTGAGTTATACAAAGGCTCTTCCGTTTAATTATATCAACTAAGATCTAGATTATAGAGATAATCAAATCTCAATTCAGAATCTATCAGTTTTAAATCCTGAAGAGAACTACCAAATGATATATCACCGTACACACCAAGTTGTAAGATATCTATCAATGATAAACACACTTGTTGGATCCCAGTCAATCAAGTGTGCACGAAGTATAATCACAAAAATAAGAATACCGATAAGAAAATATTTTTGTCTTCAAATCTTCAGTCTTCAGTGTACCTGCACAAAGAACTTGATTCCCTTGTAATCGATCACGCACAAAATGAAGTCTATTAACAATGGATGATCACAAGCCTACCTTCGGATCTAAAAACATAGCTAAACTTTTTCGATCCTTAATCTAGTTCAAGTGACCTTATATCAGAATAAAAGGATCACAGAATTAACAAGCTAGTGATTATAAGGGTTCAACTAACATTAGTCAATCAAATCAATAATCAGAACCTTAAATAACAATAAGATTCCAGTTTCCCACCAACGGTACTTCTATATGCTTCTTGATCCCACAAAAGTCTTTAAATGAAACAGACGTAATAAATTTCACCTAATTAGTTTACTCTCCTATCCAAGTGAGTATTAAATAATATTGTGTGTATTCTGGGATAAGTTTGTAAGAAAAACAAACTTCGATATTTACAGACCAAGTTAGATTGGACACTAAGGAATTTCCATAATCGAAAATACCAAAATATATGCAATAAATACCAATTTTCTGTTTTATCCAACTAATATACCAAAAACTATCATGGATGACAACTCAAAATTAACTAGCATACAAGTATATTCTCTAGAGATATGCTTTAATTACTGGGAAATTAAAGACATATGAATTTCGAACATTAATATTACTTTTTTTTGGAATATCTCGGTTCAGGATCTCACCTTGAGTATCAAGGAATATATTTGAACAATAAATATATAAGATTTTAGCACATGTTCAAAATACACATAATGTCGACATTGTGAACCTTCCTAACTTAGCAACTCATATCCAAAATCTACGCAAACCCTAGAGTAGGCCAGAATTCGGTAATACAAGTGCTATTAGGGATCGGTCCTGCTAGAGAACCTAAAGACGGTAGTAGTAGATATCCTTTTCCAAGGGATCGGTCATAGTAAAAATCCTTATTTTAGGGTTCGGTCCTGTAATAGATCCTTTATTTCTTTTAACTATGAAACAAGTTTCGCAAGTTTATTTCCTTAAACTCATGTAATTAAACATATATTTCTAGGCATTGAATCAACTCAAAGTTCAACACGCTAACTAGTAACGAATTACAAAGATAGTGTTATCTCGTATATACGAAGTTTAAAAGATAAACGTTATTGTTTTCTAATATACCAAAGTCGTAAAACAACTTGTATATTATTCCTTGACACTTTGACCATAAAATAGTGATCAAGTCACTAATATTAGAGATGCATATATATAACTTCGTATGTTATGTTTTCAATATAAACGACTTGAAAGCAGCATAGATATAAATGGAAACAAGTCAAGTCTGTATTACTGACCTCGAACACAAGGATGATGTATATGTTGATGCCGATATGTCTTCAGGTTCTTCAGAGTAACATCAGTTTGTCTCAGCATTTAGTATAACCTAACAAAGTTGACTCTAGTAATCTAATCAAATAGCTTTTAGTTTTATAGCTAAAATATAATAACCAACCTGGACATACCAACGCTTGGTGGGTTCAACAAAGCAATGTTCTAACAATAGTATTTGAAATCATATCGCGATTGACATGGATAAGTCTCTTACCAACAAGAGTCCTGATTGATGTTATAAATATTAGCATATAAAACTCTTACAACATGGGGTGAGAATTTTTCAACATCGAACAACTTTCCCCATTCTCTATCATGAACAAGCTTCACATATATTGCAATTGGTACTCCTGGATCAAGTATCTTTTCCGCAATAAATCACATTCCTTTAATAAGCTGACATTTCTGAAAACATGAATTATCCATGAAGTCAGGAAAATTGATCTTTTGAATATGAATTTGATAACTCTTCTTAGAAAAAAGGTATGTTACAGTAAACAACAAGTCTTCTGCAAGATCATTGAAATATGATTCTACAGTTCTTGAATTTTGTTTTTCTATTAGAAGCAAGAATATTATCACAAGGGGTTTGAACACAAACAAGAGAACCTAACCCTAAATTTCGAACACCAAAACCAAAATTTAGTTTTGAAAACAAAATATGCTGATTTCCCTCGAGCTCTTTCTCGAAAATCAGTTAGATTTGAAAATTGGTTTCAAATCTGGAACGTATAGTTTTTTAGGAAATAAATCCAAATCAGAAATCGATTAAAACTAAGAAAGTTATTTATTTTCACTGGGTTGGGATTTTCCCGGAATGATTCTATATCCAGAATCTTTTGCTTAGTTTTTTACCACCATCATTAGTGAAGTCTCATGACATTTATTCTAGAACTTTTAGGTCACTAAAATACATCAGGTAATAATCTAGAGAAAAAAAATGTTTCAAATACTCTAAATAGTATACCTTACAAGAAAAATATTTTATTAAGAGCAAAAAGAAGAATACAAATACAAAATTACACAAAAATAGATATGTAGTATTTTTTTTTAAAATTTTTTTTCCGAAAATTCTTTAGCATGTCACTTGCTTCAGCAAGCAATTATAAGGGGCACGTTAACCCTATAACAACAATATAGTTGACAATATACTTATATTTCATGTTTCCAACTGATTCACTTTCTGTCAAAATTGTTTCTTCTTCCGAAACATGTTGTGATACATAAAATATCCAAGGTAATTATACAAAAGAAGTTTACATAATACTACCATGTTTCTTATTTTTCTTTTGATAGAATTCTTACATGAGGCATCTTGGTTTTCCAATTTCTTGAAGATATTATCTCTTTTTGCATGTCATGAAGATTTTTATATTATCCTTATAAGAGTATGAAAATCCTTAGGAATTTCAAAGGCTCTTACAAGATTAGCAAACCGGTAAATCCACTTTCTGTTGCAAATACATGATGGTATTCATGAGTAATATTTATCACAACCTTATGAATAATGGTGTGGCTATGATGTGGCCCCTCTTTAAATGCTGACACGTTGTATAAGTAGGAAAAATCTTCCAAAATAATTTTATTACCTAATTGTTTATCTTTTTTGTTTTTTTTCAACTTCCTACTTTTTCTCAAAAAGTAAAACAGTTAAGGAGATTTGGAGGGGGCAGATTTTTTAGTTAAATAGGCATCAAAAAATAAAGAGCAGCCACATGCAAAATGCATGTGGACCGACCACATCTTAGACGGAAGGTATGAATAATCTTACTGTGATCAATGTTTAATAGACCAGTATTTTTCAAAACAGATTCTTTACGAGAAAAATTGATTATTTTTTTCAGGCTGTCATTATGAAGTTTGGAAAATGGGTTTGTCTGCAAACCATGTGATACTTTTTTTTTTGATGCCCTAGACTAGTGGTCCCTAGACTACATCCAAACTCCTTAAATTTGAGTGGATTTCAGCAATTACAGGGTTCGAACTCCTACCTCCGCAGTTGGAGGGAGCATGCCAACCACCAGACCACTTGGTGATTGGTAAACCATGTGATACTTATGGTTTTTATCCATTTCCTAGAGTTTCTTGGAGTGTGAGAGTTGACCAACTTTTCATCCTCTCCACCACAGAAAGTTATCATCTTAAAATCTAAGTGGTACGACAACTAAACGTGATTCAAGGGATCCCGAATTCATTATTTTCATAGGTCGGTGTTTTAGGTGTAAAACAAGTAAAGCCAAAGTGAAGATTTTATGTAAGTTCGAGAGATCAAAATCTTATGGAATTCGCCTAAACCAATAAATGGTTAATTGAGCGCCGATTCGGTCAAAAAGAGATAAAATATGGTTAATCTTAGGGAGGTAAGCAGATAAACAACGAGAGATCACGGTGCTAATGTGATGATAGGTGATGTCTTCGAACTGTGAATATCAAGTACTTTGCTATAAAATTACTACTATGGAAATTCTCTAATCTTGCCAAGAGATTACATGGTATTTTAAAGATCTTTTATGAATAGGTTGAGTTGCCTCTTTATAATAGTAGTAGCACACCATTTTCCTGTCAGAAATGAAAAACATGTTGAAAATAGAATAATCGAGAAGACTTAAAAAGATATAAAAAACGTAGCAATATCCTTTCTGCATTGCTGGGAAGAATGATTACTACTTGTTCACTTATTCCTTATTTTTCTCCACGTTTATCACGACTTAGTCTCTTTCCATTATGAGTTTGAGCTGGCACACCAAATATGTCGTTGACCTTCAGGCCAAAGCCCTAAGAATTTTCTCTCATGTGACATGTTTGATGTCTCGTAAAAATCAACTACTAAAGTCAATATGTTATTACATCTGATTCGACAGAGTCATGTAAGACTGATTGGTCAAATAATTGACTTATGAGTCTTAAAGAGACTCAATGATTTTTATTAAGTCGAAAAGAGTAGCCTACTCATGTAGTTGAATAATGAGCTACAAACAATAATATGCGAGAAATGAGCTCTGAGCAATAATATGTGAGCGATGAGCTCTAAGCAATAAGGTGTGAGCGATAGGCTCTGAGCTGTAATTAGCTAGTGAGTCGTGAGAAATGAGCTCTAATGGTACTGTAGTCAGTCACTTTCAATTGGAGGATGAAATGATAGTAATCTTAAGAATAAAAAAACTAAGTGCAATCAAAGTTCAATAACCGTTAGTTAATCAAATCAATCGAAAACTAATAAACTGCAATTGTCTAGTTTCCCACCAACGGTACTCATAGAGCTTCTTGATCCCACAGATTTCTTTAAACGAGCGGTCGTAAGAGATTTCGCCTAATTAGGGTACTTTGCTCTCCGAATAGACGGCTCCACCAGAAACAACAAAAATATGAAGTTTGCCTGGCTCTTAGGATAGTTTGCTAGAAATGCAAACTTAGGTATTTATAGACCAAGGATGTTTGGACACCAAGGAATTTCCAAAAACGAAAGTATTCTCAAGATATGCAATAAATGGCCATTCAGTTTTCATAATTCCAGGAAATACTTTGTCCAATATTTTCCGAAATCTCTCAATAGAAAATCTCCAATTAGTAAATGCACATTACTAATTTTTATTCTCTAGAGATATGCATTTAATTGATGGTAATTAAAGCATATAAAACTAACAACCTTAATTAAAAGATTCTTAATTTATTTCGGACCGGGATCTCCTTGAGTAATCAAGGAATATCTTTGAACGATAAAAGATAAGATTACTGTTTTTGTTCAAAGTATGTTGACATATTTTCTTTGTAAATCCTCTTTCATATTTACAATCTTGGAATCGATTATACCACACTTCCAAACAAGTTTAGAATTGGTTCATATGTATTCCAAGAAAACTATGTGATTGATCAAATATCAAGTCACATTCATGGGATCAATCGGTTCTACTAATCACTAGGATCTGTTATACCTTAATATGGAACACTTGTGATCGGTCACACAAGTTACCAGGACCGGTTACCATATACTCATGGTATTGGTTGTGATCGGTCACACCAGTCACTAGGATTGGTTACACCAATTACCAGGATCGGTTACACCAATTACTATGATCGGTCACACCAATTACAAATATCGATCATACCATCTCAGGTGATTACTTAAGATCGGTTATACTAATTAATCAAAACTAGTCATACCAAGTCATAAGTCAGGCATTGTGATTAGTTATACCAAGATACATAACAAGTTATGATCGGTTTTACCATCTCACACATATTGGTAATCCAAAGATATGCAATGAATAACAATACCGATAAGCCTAGCGATTTCCCTTTCGATTCATAAACAATTTCATGAATGTCCTTCCTTTAAACAAATGTAAAACATTGTTTCCTAGGATGAAATCTTCACCTTTACCCATTCATATAATCACAATAGCATTCATAAGATTATGTCGATGTCATATCTACGAAGTTCAAAAGATAAGCGTTATACTTTGTAGTTTAATTCTTTAACATATGTCGACAAACAGATCTTTGGTATGCATATAAGTATGCACACCTTAAAAAGTTTGTGAACTTGTGAACCTGGATCGGTATGCAAACCAGTGCGCGTACTAGAAAAGAACTGTTGGTCCCGAAACCAGTTTGGTATCCATACCGGTACACGTACCAGAAAATTTATGTGAATTCCGGAACTGGTTATACCAGTACACATAGCGGAAAAGTTCTGTAAACTTCAGAACTCGGTCATATTATAAGGTATACATACCGGTACACGTACCTTGACTTAACTGTTCACAGGTTGAGTATTTGTACCTTGTACATCTATTTACCATGTCGACTAAATTCATATGCACATAAATTATTTCTCCGAGATAATTAGCATTTGAATAATCTCTAAAGGCTCTATAGACATATTTGATCACAAAATTGTGACTCAAGTTAAAGTCTTAAGTGTTTATGAATATGCTCAAGCTTATAGTTTAGTTAGCTAGTTTCAACTAACCATTCATGAGCGTGGTCTTTGTACACGATTCGGTTACGGTTCATCCTAACCAGAGTGTATATCTTGTTATGTTAATCAGATTCTAAGATTCATCTAATGGTGGATATTGTTTGCTTGGTTCCAAAGCTATCTTAGCTTAAACCTAAAGCAACCTATGCTTTGAAAGTCTATAAAAGGGGCACCTCAAACAACTTGGATCTTTGAATCCCGACACTACTTCTTTATGTGTCCTAGTTGTAAAACTAGAGTTGTCCTCTTCCTAAAACCCTTCTAGGGTATACATACCGGTACATGTACCGGAAAAGTTCTGTAAACTCCGGAACTCGTTCATATTATAAGTTATACATACCGGTACACGTACCATGACTTAACTGTTCACGAACATGTTGAGTATTTGTACCTTGTACATCTACTTACCATGTCGATTAAATTCATATGCACATAAATTATTTCTCAGAGATAATTAGCATTTGAATAATCTCTAAAGGCACTATAGACATATTTGATCACATAATTGTGATTCAAGTTAAAGTCTTAAGTGTTTATGAAAATGCTCAAGCTTATAGTTCAGTTAACTAGTTTCAACTAACCATTCATGAGCGTGGTCTTTGTACATGGTTCAGTTACGGTTCATCCTAACCATAGTTTATATCTTGTTATGTTAATCAGATTCAAAGATTCATGTAACGGTGGATATTGTTTGCTTGGTTCCAAAACTATCTTAGCTTAAACCTAAAGCAACCTATGCTTTGAAAGTCTACAAAAGGGGAACCTCAAACAACTGGGATCTTTGAATCCTGACACTATTTCTTTGTGTGTCCTAGTTGTAAAACTAGAGTTGTCCTCTTCCTAAAACCCTTTTAGGGTTTAGGGACTAAAAATACTTCATAGGGATTCGTGAAGCCAGGTCCATCTATTGTTTATCTTGATAGCTCGAGTATCCTGATCTTGTTTGATTGTTGAGCTTGTTCCATCAATCAAGATCGATAAAAATCATCAAAGTTTTCTTCGTCTCAGAATTTGTTGATTCCACAAGTTTAATACCTGTGAGGTGAATAATAATCTAGGATGCACTTCGGGTAGCATAAATCCGGATTTTGAGCTAGATTTTGTCTATTGCCATCGATTTTCAGTCTCACCTTGATCTACGATCAAAAAGGAAATCACACATATAGGCTTATCCGTGGGAGGAAGATTGGTTTAAAGTCTTCAATTGAGTTGAATCAACTCTTAGGCTGTAAAGGACATCAGCTAAGGGAATCATTTGCGCAGAGTTCTGTTGGGATTCAAGAGGCGTAAGGAGCGCAACTGTAACTGAACTTCTGTGAGGGTTTAATTCGGTCTCAACTACATTCCAGTCCGAAGTTAATTGGTAGTAGGTTAGTATCTGTAGCATCTTAGTACAGTTTGGTGTTTAATCTGGACTAGGTTTCGGGGTTTTTCTGTATTTGCGGTTTTCTCGTTAACAAAACTTCTGGTGGTTGTGTTATTTCTTTTTCACATTATATTGTTTATCTTAATAATTGAAATATCACAAGTTGTACGTAAAATCAATCAAAGTAGATACACGCATCCTTGTTTGTTGGATACGACTTGATTGATTACTTGGAAATTGATCTTTGGAATCACCCAAGTACTCTCACACAAGAATCAGGTTCACGTACTAGTCTCTGTAAACTTTCTGATTGTGAGAGAAAGAGTTGAACTCTCGGAATTGTATTTAAGTTTGTCCATACAGATTGCCTAAGAAAAAGTTGGTGGTGTATTTTGGTACCCCCAGTGTATTCAACTGCTAATAAATTTTTCGTTACATTCTTACCGATTACATGAAAAACGAATATATTTTCCTTATTTTTAAAAATCTGTTACGTTACATGTAGCCGAATATTTATTTTATTTTGTTATTTTATTTTTATTAATTCGCGATTAACAACCTAATTATTAATGCGTTCTATTAGTTAGGATATTTATAAAAAAAACAAATTATATTTTTCTGAATGACACAAAATAAACAAATGCAGAAAAAAAATCTAAATCAATAATATGTTTTTAGGAAATTTGTTCAAATTACCAACAGTTTGTGTTCAAGTAAACAACAATCTATCACATTTCTCGAAATGATTGGAAAATGATCATATTTTTTTGGATGGCAGAAATAATATATTTAACTTGAAAATGTATTACTAATGTTAACCAACACCAACTAAATATGAAAAAAATAATTAGTATATTGAATTATATAGAATGACATGAACAATTACTACTTCCTAAAATACGGCATAAAATATAATTATATTCTTATAGATATAAACACATAAATGATCAATAAAAATTATGTACAATTATTTAAGTGATAATATATTTGTATGATGATTCTTTTCAAGTAAATGCACAAAAAATGGTCATAGTTTAAAAATAAAATTGATAATACCATATTTCTTCTTTTCAACTAGTGATTTATACAACATATTACCATGTCACCTGAATGACACTGACAAGTAAGTACTTAACATATCTATAAATCATTCTTATAACGTGAAAAGAAAAATATGTCACCACAAAATTTACCTCCATTTCAGAAAAATATGCTTGTTTTTCTATGAGTAAATTACACAAAAAACAGGATAATTTGGAATCTAAAATCTCCTAGAAGATTGTTTGGTGTAGTTGCTGAGGAGTTTATTATTCTTACTTTTGACTTAAATTCCTTTTATTTCAACTACGATCTCGATGATGAATTGCAGTGGACTTTATGCTATAAGAAAGTGTTTTCTGTTAAATTCCTTTATGACTTCCTCTCTGTTATTGATTATGATCAATACAACAAAGCAATTTTCTCTTTTATATGGAGGTAAAAGTACCCTCCTAAGATAGGTTTCCTTATGTACAATTGCTCATGGTAGGCTGCCAGCCAGAGACTCACTAGGAAGGAAAGGGACTGATGTTCCAGCTGGATGTCTTTTTTGCAATGAACCCGGGGCAACCTCACACTTGATGCTGCATTGCACTTTTGCAAAGAAAATTTGGAGTAAGTTTCTGGAGAAAGTTAATTAGTTTTTTGTAATGCTCAAGGATTCTCCCATAACTATTCAATCTTGGCAATTGATTCAGTCTTCTATTGCTTGAACTACTATTTAAAACCCGATTCATGCTGCAATTTTATGGTGCATTTGGCAAGAAAGAAATTCAAGGGTGTTAACTGAAAAAAATTTGCAAGGATTTTTCAGGTTCTAATAAAGCGATTTAATGCCTCTACTCCTGGTCCTAGTTGAGAAATAATTTGAATTCATTTCCTCATCAGAAGTTATGAAAAATGACACTTTTTTTCTCTCTCGTTGCATTGGCTTAGCTCTATTTTTAGACCTTTGTTATTTTTCCTTGATCATTGTTTTTTGGCTTAGGCTTATTCCTATGCACAAGGTTAAAAAAACCTGTTTTGACATACCAGGTGGCATGGCAAACGAGTTGCGCCGCTATGGGAAAACTACTGAGCGACAGAATTTCCAGCGAACGAAATAGATATCGCCAGCGATAAAGTCTTTATCGCCGGCGCTACCATGAATATCGCTCGAATTAGTGCTTGAAGGTGCCCTTTTATGTCTTGTAAAATGACTATTAATGATTGATTCGAAGTTTAATGAATTTGAAAATTTTACTCGTATTGTTGAAAATCAAGCTTAATTCAATCTTACATTTTAATTAGAGTTACATTTAATTTAAATTAAAGTAAGACAAATATTAAAACTTAATACTTAAACTTAAGTTGACTGTTAAGAAATTAAAACATAAATATTGGATTATATTTGGGCAACTCTCTTAAAATCTCGAAACAACTTCCAAATTGGAAGTCTTTTTTGTTGATGCGACAATATTCCACACGACACCTTTGTTCAACTTCCATCATGGTTTCACCATCCCTCATGTTTGGACCTTCTTGCTGAAGTAAAACAAGATACATACTAATTTCCTTATTCACTACAGTGAAGCGATGAGACAACCCTGAAGCATCAGGATTGTTGGGGTTCATTGTTTGTTCTTGAAATTTTCCAAATATCCTTTCCCAAAAAGCATCACGATGGAATGCATCTGCGAATATAGTCTCAGTAAAAAAAAAACATGATTCCTGCAAATACATTCTTCTTCCTCAATAGTAAATTTTGGTAATCGCCACCTAATTCGACTTTGCACATTGGCACGATTAACAACTCTTTGATTTTCGGCAACATGTTAGTTTGCTATGAACTCAGCCATATTCATATCATCAGCTTTGCTCTTTGAAGAATTGAAGAGTGATGAAAAGAATTGGAGATTGAGAAATTCGATAGAGATTTAGAAGTTCTGGTGTAAGTTGAAATAAGTTTGAAATTGGGTATTCATAGAGGGAGGAGGGGGAAATTATAGCCGTTGGATGAGGAACTGATGAGCGATGATCAACTCAGCGAGCAACAACATGACTATCGCTGGCGCTAGAATGACCAAACGAGTGATCTTATGACCATATAGCGATGGACACTCTATCGCTCGTTAGACACTCTATCGTATATGCCCAAATGGTATATTTGGCATTTAAACATATATATTTGCCACTTTGGCATACCTGTGGTGAGTGCTAAAGTGACAAAATCAACTGCTTGACATGGGCATAGCATTTTTCATTTGAAACAAAGAGAATACTTTTCGCCCAGAAACAGAATACATACCAATGTTCATGCTACCAAAAAAAAAAATATTAAAAAAAAAACGAGAATTTCGAAGCTTTTGGATTTTTCACTCACACAACCAACTAATTTAGCTCGCAAAACACAACGGTAATAATCGGTAATGGTCCCATTAGGAATAGACAGTGTGTATCGAAAGAGATAAAAATAAAAATTAGTAACAAATAAACTCTTTGATAAGTTCACCAACCAAACCTAGATTCATTCTCTCTATTCCTTGAAAGAAGAATTAAAAGGGTAAAAAACCTAGCTGCTCCAGAAATGGAAATAGATGAAATTTACGTTCATTTAGCCTCAAAAATTTAGTAATTCCTTTCACAGAGTTCCATATACTCTCCTTGCCTCCCACAGCTATATAAATAACCCTTTTTTTTCCCACAGTCAAGCGTCGTCAGTTTTTTCCTTTTTTAACTTCTCCGTACTGTTCCTAAAACCCTAGCTGAAGTGGTATAGTAAATCTTCTTCTCTCTGTTTTGTTTTCCCCCTCCTCTCTGAATCCTCTGTTTCTTTCTGATCAAGAAAGAAACAAGATTTAGCCCTAAAATCATTGAACCCCGTTACCCCCAAAAACCCTAGTTTTCAAAATCATGGATTCTCAATTGATTTTAACTTCTGATAACCAAGTAACACAAAATCAAGAAGAAAACCTTCGGATCTCTGTAATCAAGACTGAGGAAGGTACTGAAAGTAGTGAGAAATTGGCAGTTCGGAGAAGAAGGGTTTCTTCAGGAGCAAAAACAAAAGATCGTCATACAAAAGTTAATGGAAGAGGTAGAAGAGTCCGAATCCCTGCTATGTCTGCTGCAAGAATTTTTCAATTAACTAGAGAATTAGGGCATCGTTCTGATGGTGAAACTATTGACTGGCTTCTTCGCAAAGCTGAACCTTCAATTATTGCTGCTACCGGTACTGGTATTACTCCTATCAGCTGTGTCACTACTTCTGCTTCCCCTACACGGAGACAGCAACCGCCACCACAACTACATTCTCCTTCACAAGCTCTACCATTGTTGTTATCATCGTCGGCTTCATCAGTTCCAAGTTGTTCTCAATTAATGCCTGAAGACCCAACTAGGAATGTGTATCCGGATCAGAATGTAGGTAAAGTCGTTCCTAAGGTTGAATTCGATTCGGAAGCAATGGATTGTAAATTGGATTTGGGTACAACACCAATGTATATGGATTTTTCTCTTGGAGACCCGTATCGGCATATGCCCTTTACTGAGTTGTTGTTACAAGCAAATGGAGCAGGTAATTTGCATGATCCTTCTTATTCCGATCAAAAAAGAGGTGTAGATTTTGAACATCTTACTCCAATGCAAATTCTTAAGGGGTATCCTTATCACCATCTTCCATAAATTTTGCCCTTTTCAATGTCTAGGAACAGGGTTCTTTCTTGTTGTTTTTTTGTTATGGGTTGGTGGTGTTTAGATATGGATGTGGATGATATACTAAACGGTATATAAAAAAAAGGAAAGCATTAAACAGTATTATATGTGTTCCCAGTAATCTTTTGCTATTTTTGGTTTAATCTGCTTGTGTGTTGTTGTGTTTGCACTCTTTTTGAATTTTTTTACATCGTGGGATGCTGGGATTTGAAATGCTTTGTGGTCCAGAGTTGATTAAAGAAAACAAGTTTTGATTACATTGTGCACATGGTTGAAAAGAACACAAGTCATTTCTACTTGTAGGACCTGATCTAAGTTGACTTAAACCTGAAATTCTAGTATCATTCTTAACAATGTGGGAGGAGTGGGCCATGAAGAACAATCTTAGGAACATTGGCACCAAGTCAACCATTATCTTATGATTCAGTTGAAATGTTTTGAGCACATGAATGATTCCAGTTTTATTAGTGCGAAGTGTAAAACTTCAGGGATTTTGAGTCGTGACTTGTGTAAACGTATGCTTGGATTAGAAAACGATGTAAAACTGTGAGCCCCGTCAATTTCAGCTAATAAGGAAAATACTGAATTCTGCATGAACTTCTTTTCTGCTTCGTTTTACTACTATTTTGTATAAAGCTAAATGTAAAAAGTATAGCCAGTAAAAGAGGACTATAAGGAAAAAGGAAGAAAGAAAATCATACACGGGGAGTAATGACTGGTGAGCATATATACAGGAAAGAGCTGCACTGCAAAGCAGGGGGGAAATAACAAAGAGAAATGCGCGCCTTTACAACTCCACCATTACATCACAGTACAGTTGAACAATGGCTCCATAAAATTTACCCTGATAAACACGAACCATTAGAGCATCAACATGAGGAACAGAATTTTCTTTTATCTGAAGTATAATATTACACTAACTAAAGTAGTTGAGACAAATTTACAAACAGAGCCGTATAAGTTTATCATTTATATTCCTCAACTAATGCTTATTTCCAAAGATCCACCACCTTCTTTTCTTTTTAGTTTCAAATGCTGGAACATCTGGGTCCACAAAACGAAAACAAAGACAACAGAAACAAAATTACTACTCATATTATCAAGTGAAATATGTTTCTATTATCTTCCCCCTCTAGTGTTCATTATCTTTATCAATTTGTGGGAAACAATAACGAGGTGATTAAGAAAACCTCATACAACATCAACCCTCGCTATTCAAACAATAACGGGATAACAATGACGTTGATATGGACTAAGTATTGCTAGACGAGTCTCAACAGTAACCTCGCTATTTACAAGTCATTTCTCCCATCATTAAAAAAAAAAGGGGAGGAAGAAATCTAGAGATAAGAAAAATTGATATTGTCTTCACCTCCTTCCGGATATATGGAGTTGTAGTGCACCTCAGCCCAAAAGCTCAAGCAGATAACTGCAGGGTACACAATGAAAACCGAAGTTAAGGGCACTCTTATGTTAACCTTACCAACGTGTAAGATAGTGTTTAGACTTAAAGTTCACAAAATAACATGCATGAGTGCAAAAGCAAAAAAAAAAGATTCTCTACCTCGAGTTGATTTCTGAACACTAGGGATAATCTCGATGTAACAAGTATCCTTAAAAGATGTTATGACAAATATTTTAACTCCATACTGCAGCAAAACAAAGGAACACAAGTATGAAATAAATCAATAATACCTGAGAAATCAAAGAAAACGAATTCAGGTATTCTATTTAGAATGTTACGTTCTTGTTGTGGTTGTACATATAGAAAGGTGATCGACCAAAAGATAAAAGTGGAACTTTCATTTCAAGCACCTTTAATCTGGGTTTCTAACTAGTCGACATTGTTTCTTTTTGTAAATCATTCATTGAACACCCACCCACCTCTCCAAAAAAAAAAAAAAAAAAAAAAACCCTTCTACTCAAGCACCTTTTGTTCTGAGTTTATCAATATAATCCTACTTCTAAAAATGACCAAAGTCAAGGACTCAATAGGCCCTCACAATCAAAAATAAAAATAAAAACAGCAAGTTCAACTATAAAGAAACATAAAGCCCTGACTGAGGAAAAGGATTGATCACGATACATACCGAATCTGCAGCAGCCTGCAAAGTGACATGATCCCCCCATTCGCCAGACCTGTTTTCAAGATTCGTTAGTGTAAGAAAAACCATCTCTTAGCCAAAAAAGAAAAAAACCCTACTAAAGAAAATTTGAATATATGGATTAACAGTATACTTGGACATCTTCTTCAAGTAGTCACCATATTCCATAGGAACATATCCTTCGTACATCTCTCGCTGAGACTTCAGCTGATGAAAATTTCCCCAACATAGAGCAGTTTAAGATAGGCACATATAACAAACCAATACGAAGATGATTGACAACAAGCATAATAAATTTTCCTCACTTAAAGCACCAGTCAAATTTGCCTATTCACAACACAGAATTAATTGACAAACCTGATTAACGATTTGCTGCCTGACAAACTTGTGGTGCTCAGTACTTCGATAGAACTGATCAGATAATGCCCGAAACTGAAACAAATTTAGAGTTAACATCATGTTACTGAATCCAACACATTACAGAAGATAATTTGCTTGTCAAGAACACTATATGATGACAAAAGACGAGAAGCAACATGGCTATACAGCAAAAGGAACAACAATGTGTCAAGATTAATGCAATTTACTCATACATGCAAATGAAAAAGGACCAGGGGCAGCAACTGTGTACGAGTATGAAATCCAAGTGTTTTTGTGGCGGAAAATATATCCGATTGCATGCTAATACGAAAGCAAGGTACTGAAGTTCCATATGACGTGAAGTATTCAGATCCATTATTGTGAATAAATCTAAGTAAAGCCATTTAGGTGGGCCAATACCATCTAAGTAGAGCCAGGATTACTTCACGTATAAAATCTTGACTAAGCCCACAATGTATCTGAACAATGAAAGAATAAACTAAAACGTGACGGACCTGGCAGTTACCATCTCCTTGAACCTTAAGCTCAATCAAATCATACAGCTGCAATCTACAAGAGAAAAACAGATCGATTATCAGATATTGTAAATACAAATAATTGATTTCACTACTAACTAATTGAATTATAGAAATTGATAGACAATTGTGGAACTATGAATAACAAAAATAGGACTAAGGGAGAAATCTAAAGATGCTACCTGTCAAGCAGCCTTTGATGATCTGAAGTCGCTTCATCAACTGATGGTATTTCTCCATTGATTTTAGGAACATGCTGCGTCAACAAAACAATATAACTAACTTCAAGAGTACAGAATAATCGCTATAAGTAGATGGAGCATATGTATGTATGATATGCATAACATTCGTGTGTATCACTGCAAAAAAGCATATATGGTGATATAGATGTATATGCATGAAGAAACGGGCGGACAACAGCCGAAAGTGACAAAAAGATTTTTCTCAAATAGTGCATTGGCGTGTTTAATTTTAGGAGAAGTAGGACTCTTTGTTATCGAAACTGTAAGTGACCAATAGAATTTTTTAAACATAGTGTATTATCGTGTATAATTTAAGGACCTTAAACTCCGACTCTGTATCCTAATAAAAGAGTTCCTATAGTGATAATAAGCCATATGATGTACAATGCTCCACGTTATACCCAAAAAGCATGATATACTAGGCGTAACAATTAGTACAAAACAATTTAGACTGGATATCTCACCAAAAGGCCTGACTTATTTAATACTAATGACATGTGATGCAACATTACTTGCTTGTAACATAAGATCACGTAATCTAAGAAAAGATACTCTACTGTATATATGTTGCTTTCACATGATGCTCAACTATTAGGAACGCTAAAATAAACACACTTACAGGAATGGGAACCATCTGATACAACCTCTTCCCTACTTCACCATCAAGACCAGATTCATCTGTTAGCTCTAGTGTAGAGAACCAATCTTCCCCATTATATGGTTTTCCTTCTGGGCTAGAACATGAACTAGAAGGCCCCACATCATTTCCCTCTTCCTGGACATTCTCATGCACTGCATATAGTAAAAAAGAATATGAGAAACATCCGCTTTCAGTAATAACAAGGAGGAAAAAAGCAATATGAAAGTCACATCTTTCTTATACCAGAAGTATAATGTGTGGATGGACCAAGCCAGTCCTGAGCAAGAATAGACGCTTGAAAATTAGCCTCCTCTACATGTGAAGATGATCCAGCTGCTTCTGCAACTGCTAGTTGTGACAGTTCTTCTTGAAGAGTATGTGCTATAATCTCATCATTCTCTACATTACTACATTGCTGAGTGTCATAATGATTAATTTCTACATTGCTATGCTGCTGAGTGTCATAATGATTTTCGTTTCCATAGTTCCCTTCATAGTAAACAATGTCATTTTGAGTCACAGTTCCACAATACCCAGAATTAGAAAAGGGATCACCCTCAAGAAGATTCAGGCCCCAACGTACAACATCAGGATCTTGCCCGTGGGTTAACATCAGTTCTGCAACCTTTCACAAATAGAAACAAGATGTATGCTCCTACAAAAGACCTGGTGTACCATGTAAAGGCCAATAAGTATTCAGAGAAAATCTAAACTTTGAAACGAAATGTAATTCATACGAACCAAAGATCTACTAGGACAAGGAGTTATCATCCAATGACATTGTGAGAAAACAAAAAACTGAAACTCTAACAAACAAATAGCTGAACTACACAAACGGTACTAGAAACACTATGTTTTTAAGGGAAAACACTACATCTAAAAACAATCATGTGGATATAATATGATTGAAAACACGAAAATATGAATCAATCATGTGGATCATGGCAATGTATATAATTATAAAATTTGTCTCTTTATGTTTGCCGTCAATGGTATAATCCAACTGATGAAGCTTCACCATTGATTTGCTAGCCGTAGGTTACACCATACCTAGTTACTCAGACCAAACAAAGCAAGACTTGAGATGGTGTCCCATAACCTAATTGCGTGTGACCCTTTACCTAAAACCAAACATTACACTGTTTCTTTACCCTAAAGAATCAAAACATTCTGTTCTTAATATCCAATCACAAATTTCCTATCTCCTTAATAATGCTAAATCTCCTAAAAAAGTTCAATATTAAATTCAACTTAAATACTATCAATTTAAAAAAAAAAAAAGTCACACATTTTAACTCATCAAATAAGATGACAATAAAGTATTGATCAATCAAACTCCTTAAAAACCTTGTTATTAATTAGTTATCTACACTCCACAAACATCCATCAATCCAAAAACCCTAATTTTCAAGCAAAAAGTAAAAAAGAAGAAAAGAAATCCCTGCAAATTCAGATATCAAGAAACCTAAAACAAGATCAAAATTAATTAAATTACTCACCTTTAATTCGAAGAGAAACAAAGTTCCCAAATTCAACTACTAATCAGACACCAAAAGAGCCTCAAATCCCACGAAACTGGAAGGAGATTACAAAGAATTTTTGAAAAAAGAGGATCAGAAAGAGAGAGCGCGTACGAGACGCCACTACGGGGAGATAACGATGGAGGATTTTACGGAAACGAAAAAAATTAGAAAACCGCGAACGTCACGGTATTATATAGGAATCCTGTTAAAGATCGAACAGGTTTTTCCTACAGGGTTAAGGAAATGATGCAGGAATCACGCTTTTGATGAGTCATGAAAGGTGCTGTTTATTTAAGCGGTTTTTCTTTGAATGGAAACAAAAATAAAATAAAATAATCCAATCAAATTCCGTTTCTTTTTATAAGAATTCTCTGAAATCCACTTCTGTTGAATAACGAAATATCCGCGTTTGATGTGATTGTAGCTGTTAGATTAAATTTAACAGGAAGTGAAAAGTGGCCGAGATTGACTTGATTCTGATTAGTTTATGTGGGTTTATTTTGGCCCCAATTTTAAGATCTTTAGGATGTACGAGATTAAAGAGAATATGGTGTCGACTTGATAAGATCTTACCTATATGACAATGATTAACTAATCAAATACGTGATTCCAATTGCCTCTCATTCTTTGGGAGATGGCGGTGGGGGAGTTCGATCCCCACCCTTTCTAGATCTATAAGTTTAATTGTGGAATAGATCAAAATATTACTCCTCCTTTCTAATTTAGTTGTTAGCTGGGCCGACCGGTGTCCATGGTTAGTCATTTTCACTTGACACAATTATCCCTCCCTTTTAGTTCAATTACTATAACTCTTTATGTATCTTATTCTTTTAGGGTATAAATGGAAAGCAAACTTTAACATAACATATCTAAAAATCCGTACCTTGGAATTTTACAAATTTTATATCACTGGAAAGCTTATAAAAAAATCTTCGCAATGAGTACAAACAACAATATCAAATTTTGAGTTTTTACGAAGAATTCAGAAATATTTATCATTTTAAACACAATTTTAGAAAATTAAATGTATATTCATTATGCAAACCACCACAAATGGTACATATACTTTATGTAGCCATATTTTGGTTTATGCATCAACTAATTTTTCGTTGCAACTAATAAAACGATATACTCCCTTCGTTTCAAGAAAAGTGATACTTTAGGCACAATTCTCGAAAATTGAATGCATAGCCATTATGCAAACCACCACAAATGAATCAGCAACCATATTTTGGTTTATGGATCGCCTAATTTTTCGTTTCTGGAAAAGTGATACTTTCACATTCTGTTTCAGGAAAAGTGATACTTTCACTCCATTTCAATAAAAATAATACTTTCAATCCGTTTTAGAAAAAGTGATACTTTCGTTCCGTTTCTGAGCGAAAGTATCACTTTTTCTGAAACGGGGTGAAAGTAGTCGCAGACAAACCCCATCTTTAGATTCTTCTTCGGTCAGCCCTCCCACCGTGGCAACGATTGTACTAGTGTATAAGTGTGTTTTTATAATCGTCTTATATTTGATTTTGTTTTGCTCGGAAAAATAATTCAGTGAAACATCATGGAATTACAATTCACCCTAGATTATAGTTCTTCCGCTATACTTAGCAGCGGTTTCAACCACAGTAGTTAAGTTTCTTATAAGAAATTCAACATTGACATAACTAAACTTATGAAGTAAAAACTGATGATCATCTAATATAGTGCTATTTTATTAGATTATCTGGTTATTATTTGAGTTCAAATAATCTACTACTCCCTCCGTTTCAAAAAGACAGTTCGCTTTGACTTTGTCAAAATATTAAGGAGACCATAATACTTTACTTGACTATCCTTAATTATTTACCTATTTTATGTTCATAAAAATGCAAGTATTAAAGACTGCCTAAAATTGTTAAGAGGATTGTAAATAGGAAATAAAAAAGGAAAATTAAAAGATATCGAATTTATGAAGTATAAACTCCTTTAGGAAATTTAATTCTTTGAGCCAAATATATTATCTTTTAAAAGGAATGAATGATATATTTGTTTCCTTAATTGTACAAATTTCTTTAATATTTTAGATTAGGTGACTCTCATTAATTAATATGCATTTATGAATATAAAAAATTAAAGGCTATAATAGAGAGTTCATTGAAAAAATACGCCTATAAACAGAAGCTGGACACAATTTTGAAACTGACGAAAATGGAATAGAGGACGGTCTTTTTGAAACAGAGGGAGTATTAGCTTTGCATCACTGATGAGATACATTTTGTGTTTAGTAATAGCTTGTTTGAATATGGAAGTGCTTCTAAGGAGCGCGTCTAGACTTCTTAGAAGTACTTCTAGAAGTCAAAAGGGCTGAGAAGTTAGTTTGGCAAGCTTAAATCAAAAAATAAAATAAATAAATAAATATATATAATCAACAAGCTTAACCAAGAACTATTAGCTTAGCCGTAATGGTTGATTTTGAGTTTTTTTGTTGGATGTTTGTTTTTATGTGCGATTGAGTTCATATTATATGATTTTCATCAATAAGCTTAATAAATTTCATTCAATCGTGAAAAAAGAAAAGAGATTGTTCTGTCACTTTACTTGAATTGATGAAGAACACAAAAAGACTGAGAAGTACTTCTAGAGGTAAAAAAATACTGAGAAGTTAGTTTGGCAAGCTTAAATCAAAAAATAAAAAAAGTTCAACAAACTTTAACCAAAAACAATTAGCCGTAATGGTTGATTTTGAGATTTTTTGTTGGATGTCCATTTTTATGTGCGATTGAGTTCATATTCTATGATTTTCATCAATAAGCTTAATAAATTTCATTCAATCGTGAAAAGAGAATAAAGATTGTTATGTCACTTTACTTGGATTGATGAAGAACGCAAAAATGGGGGTTTTGAGAAAGATGATTTCAATCCATTGCAAAGAAATAACAAAATTGATGATATGATCTACTAAGATTTCCAAAAAGAAGATAAAAGTTCAAAATCGAAAATCTAAGATTAATGTGTTGATCGAATGAAAGATTTGATTAAGATGAAGTAAAACATGGAGCAAATATTAGGTCCAAACGTGATATACTTTTTGTATAGAGTAACGGATGATGAATCAGTGAGCCAAATATATAATTCGGTGCACTGATTAGGCGAAAGATTTGATAAACTGGAATTTGGTTTACACTGTTGTGGGAAAAAATTGATTAGGGAAGAAATAAAAACATCACCAACAGATATTAAAAAAAAACAATCCAAAATTTTCAAATACCTAAAATGAAGGGCGTAAACCGTTACATCGAAATAAGTTTGTAGTGGGTTTGCCTTTAGAAACTAGAAAAACTAGAAAGAGAAAACAAAGAAGAAGAACAAAGAAGAGAAAACTCTTATTTCTATGAGAAGTCTTCTCCAGTAAAAAAGCAAAAAGAACTTACTTCTTAACTTTTAAAAGTCGCCACTAATAGCGCATTTGGATGCCAGGGGCAGAAGTGCTTCTAGTTCTCCAAAAGCAGAAGTCAGAAGCAAAAACATTTATTAATTTGCTTCAAAGTTAACTTTTTTACTTCTAGAAGTTGTTTTGAATAACATAACCAAAATGACTTCTAGAAGTCAGAAAGCTATTTCTTAATGTACATCCAAACAACCTATAATTCTGGTTCTCAAACTTATTTTTTGCTTTTTGACTTAAGAAAATCCTAAAGTTACTTCTTGAAAGCATTCAAACACCTTATAAGTGATTGCATCCATTTTCCAGCTTCAAGTAGAACGAAGCTCTCTGCCTCTTCAGCGTTTGCCGCTATTTCTGGGACGATTTTGCACCCAGTAATGGTACCTGTAATATCATACATCACAAGGCCAATACCAGCCATATTAGTATCCTTATCATAGGAAGCATCACAATAGACTTAAAACAATCAGTAGGTAGATCCCTTAATATATCACTGAGATTCCTAGACACAGCTTATTATTCACTATATTAATAGATGGAGGTGTAGAATTAAGATAAACAACAGAGTCTTCAACCAACTTAAGATACACTCTCGTCGTGCTCTGATGATTCAATTATTTTTTTTGAAAGATGTGAAAGCTATTTCTCTCCACATGGACCAAGCAATTGTGAAAACAGCTGGGGCTTTGTCCTTAAGATGAGGAACAGATAGCCACTGAATAATCTAATCACGTATATTAAGATTTTTATCAAGGGCTAGAGTAATAAGATCACTATTGGAATCACAGACCATACGGATTTGGCAAAAGTACAGTGCAGGATAATATGTTCAGATGATTCACAAACCCTTAAATTACACATAGAACAAGTAGGATCATGGTTATTATATCTACTAACTAGCAACATAGATGGTAGAATGTTTACATGACACTTCCATATAAAAATTAGGACTTCAAGAAGAATATTTAACCTCCACAGAGCTTCATAGATGGTATTACTAGAGTTAGGACTATGCATGAAAGCAGTCTGTCCAGAAATCACCTTGTAAGTCGATTTCACATAAAACTAGCCATTTTTGTTATACGGATAAATAAGTCTATCTTAGCCAACATAAGGAACCCTATAGCTAATTATTTGTTGGGCACTGTGGGCAACGAAGAATGCAGTGACCATGTCAATTTTCCAGGTATTAATATCCTTGTTGATAAAGTCCGAGACAAAGTAATTTGGGTTGGGTTCAGTTACATAGAGAGGTTGAATCACATTAGGAATTCAGTTGTCTCTAAAGGCTAAGATATTGTTACTATTTCTAACCTCCCAGTGAGAGTTATTCCTGATAAAGTCTAGACCTATACATATACTTCTCCATACATAAGTACCATCTTTGTTCTTATCATAATAAAGGGGATGACCATGTTTAAAATACTTACACCTGAGAATAACATCCCATAACTCCTGGTATTTATGAATTAAATTCCAAGAAGTTATCGAAATTAAAGACAGATTGACATGGTTTAGGTTTTTCTAAATCACCGTGGAGTTTATGAGAGAAAACTTTACTCCATTGTTTCACATGCACACCATCAGACTTAGTTTTGCCCCACCAAAAATCCTTTTGGGATTGTTCCATTTGTTGGACAGTTTTGCTAGAGATAGTAAAAGTATTCATGTGATATATAGGTGATGCCTTTAACACATGCTAGACCAAAACAGACCTACCAGCCTGGTTTAAATATTTGCCCTTCCTTTTTGTTATTCTCTTATCAAATTGATCATCGAGATGTCGAAAAGAATAAGATTTTGATCACGAAATGAACAGAGGAAAGCCTACATATTTCCCATTGAGGGCAATCTTCTTGACATTTAAAGATCTGATGAGAGAGATATAATGTTGAAGATGAATATTATTACTGAAAAACAACCAGATTCTGAAAGTTTATGACTTGACCTCAAATGATACTAAAATCCTTAATAATACTCTTAAAGTTATTGGCCTCTGAGTAAGAGGCTCTAGCAAAGATAAGACAGTCATCTGCAAAAAGCAGATGAGCAGATGACTAATGCTATGAGCCTCTTTAGTTAACTTGGGGCTATGAATAAGATGATTATCCTCTGCATGTAAAAAAGACTCCATACAAATTATAAAAAGGTAGGGATATAGGGGGTCACCCTATCTCATATCCCTAGTTGGTTTAAAATATTTACATGGGGAGCCATTAAGCATAACAACTATGTTGGTAATGCTAACGCATTTGTGGATAAGATCACACCAATGGTTGGAACAACCAAAAGACTTGAGGACATTTGTTAGAGCATTGCTCGGTTGAACCCGCCAAGCGTTGGTGTGTCAAGGTTGGTTGTCATATTTTTGTTTCAAAACTCAAGGTCGCTTGATTAAATCACTAGAGTCAACTTCGTTAGGTTAGACTAGGAAGTCTATAAATGTTGAGACATACAAGTATTACTTTGAAGACCTGGAGAATCTGAAGACATATCGACATCGACGAACACATCATATCCTTCTGTTCAAGGTTAGTAATACAAAACTTGACTTGTTTCCATTAAAATCTACATTACTTTCAAGTCGTTTAAATTGAAAATATAACATGTGAAGCTATATATATGAAACTCAGTATTATAGAATTGATCATCTTGTTATGATAATTGTGTGGAGGAGGAATATACTTAAGTATATTAAATATTTTGAAATTCGTGATTGTGACATAGACAACTATCTTTGTAACTTGTTACTAGATTGTGCAATGAACTTAGGATTGATTCCATACCTAGAAAACTACGTTTAACTTCACGAGTTTTACACATTATCTTGGAAATGTAGAATGAAAGATAAAATTCAAAGGTACCGTTGAAAATTTTGTGAAAAATATCAATTTTAACAAGTATAACGCGTAAAAAAAAACTATTATGGTAACTAATTTAGGACGGAGGGAGTAATAAAGAGCACGCGTGTTGAACTGTTTCTTGAAAGTAAGATGAACAAATATTTTTGTACTTGATGTTTTAAGTATAGAACTTGACGAATTTAACCTCATATTATTTTCACTTTTTGTTAGAGCACTGCTCGGTCGAACTCGCAAGCGTTGCTATCTCAAGCTTGTTTGTCAAGTTTAGTTGTCAAAACTATAAGTATTGATTTCTAGTCTACTTATAGCTAAGTCTCGGATTAGAATAGAATGTGTAGTTGAGCTTTAGACTTCACGGCGTTCATCGATTGAAGACGAAGAACTACTAAGGGGAGCTTGTGGAACTTCATCAACAAAAGGTATATGGAGACTTGAACTCATCTATCACTCAAAAGTTTGCTTCAACTTTATCTCTTATTTGAGACAAAATCGTATAACTATATAGACTTCGATTATACACATTTGATATTTCGAGCTGAGTTTAACTCGCTTACATATTTCTCGAAATATGTGTTGGTAAGCTTTCGCTTTAACCAAGTTCATCTTATATTCTTGACGAAAGTCAAAAGATGATCATGTAAAAATCGTCTGGTAACATCTTATATGATTTGTATGAGACAGTTATTTGGTGTAGACTCGGAATGTTTCGTATTGATCATTTGATCACTTGAAGATTGCTTTGAAGCTAATAGTTTGTGTGAGACAGCTATTGTCGTCTTCTAAGAATGTTTCAATGATTGAAATAGGAGTTTAAAACAATTAACCATGATTGGATATAACACAGTATGCGTACTTGTATGCTAACTGTTGCAAGTTATTCCAAGTCCGGGAACCATAGTATGCATACCCGTATGCGTACTGGTTTGTTAGTTGAAGTCCAGGGACTTAGTATGCATACCCGTATGCGTATCGGCGTAAATTCAAGTCCGGGAATTCAACTGAATTTGGTGGTGTACGACAGTATGCGTACCCGTTCGCATACTGGCGAACCCAAACCAAATCTGGCTACTTAGGTATGCATACCCGTTTGCATACTTGAGTGGGTTATGTTCTAAAATCGGTTTGTTCATGAACTAATACATTTATAAAATAAGGAATGCAATATTTTGCAAACCGTGGCTATAATGTTCATGAATTGATATTGATTCGAGTGAATCAAAATCGATTTTGCTTCAATTGTGTCTTGTATACTTCTATGAGAATATAAACAATTGAACAACTCTAGAACTAGTTTCATTTGAGTCATTTGAACTAGTTGTGTTAAGATGAACAAGGTTGATATGAAAGTGTTCATATGTCTAACTTCAGTTAACTATTATTGAGCCAACAAGTTGTACACGTTTAGGTACGGTTACCCATATCTAAATGAAGTCACTTTTCATTTGTGTGTAACAAGCTAAGTTCGATCAAACGGTTGAAAGATAATAGCTAGAGTCTGATCAGGTTTTCATCTAACGGTGAATATTAAATGCTTTGTTACCAAGGTAACATTGGTTGCAAACCTTGATTTGAAGACTATATAACGGGGAACTCTAGCAACTGGGAAACCTAATCCCCACACCTCCAGTGTGATACTAGTTGCGACTAGAGTCAATTCTCCTTTAACCTAGGTTTTTCCTAAAACCATTATAGGTTAACGACTTAAAGACTTCATTGGGATTGTGAAGCCAGACCCAACTATTTTCTCTGTAGTTGCGTGTTCTGATCTTGCTTTATTCTATCATATTAAGTACTATCTTCTATAAGATTTGCTCGAGATTTAATCTCTGATATGCAAGATAAAAAGTAGTCACAAACATCTTCGTCTCATCGTTTGTGATTCTACAATATCTTGTTTCGCTACCATACGATTAAGATTATTGTGAGGTGATTGATATTACTAGGATGTTCTTCAGGAATATAAGTCCGGTGTATCAATTGGTTCCTGTTCACCTTGATTTATCAAAAGACGGAACAAAACTCATAGGTATTTCTGTGGGAGGCAAATTTATCTATTCAATAGACTTTTCTATGTGAGACAGATTTGTTTATCAAGTCTTCGACTTAGGGTCATAGCAACTCTTAGTTGTGGGTGAGATCAGCTAAGGGAATCAAGTGCGTAGAGTCCTGCTGGGATTCAGAGGCGTAAGGAACGCGACTGTACCTTGATCAGTGTGAGATTGGTTGGGGCTCAACTACATTCCAGTCCTAAGTTAACTTGTAGTAGGCTAGTCTCTGTAGCGGCTTAATACAGTATGATGTTCAAATCATGACTAGGTCCCGGGGTTTTTCTGCATTTGCGGTTTCCTCGTTAACAAAATTTATGGTGTCTGTGTTATTTCTTTTCCGCATTATATTTGTTTATATAATTGAAATATCACAGGTCATGCGTAGTTAAATCAATTAAATAATCCAACCTTTGGTTGTTGATATAAATTGATTGACACTTGAACATTGGTCTTTGGTACCGTTCAAGTTTTTTCTCATAATAATCAGGCTCACGGATTCTTTCTGTTGGATTTGCTGATTAAATTGAGAAACAGAGATACAACTCTTGGATATGTTTCCATTGATTGAGTCTGACTGTCTAGTTGATTCTCTTGGAATTATATTGGAGTTTGTCCATACAGATTGCCTAAACGAAATATTGGGTGTGGTTGTTATACCCCCGCTTTCTCACTTTTATTTTATATGCACTACTATTTCTATAAAAGGCCGTATAGAAACTACTTTGCTTAATAATTATTGCAGTATGCGGTAGGCATGCATGGATACAGGTGCAACAATCATGCCACAACAAAAACTATTGGTTATAGATAATATAAAAAAAACATTGATGTGTGATTTTTATACAAATTATATAGAGGTCAAGGAAACAACAGTAGGCAGAAACCGTAAATATATATTATATAGAGGTTAATGAAAAGTTTTTAAAAAAAAGGTAAAATGACAAGTATAGCAAATACGTTATACAAATATATTTATGAATTGTGGGAGACTACTTTGCTGCGACTTTTTACGGAGAAACTTTTGCAGATTTTAGGTTTTTATGGTGGAAGTCAATTCTCATCCTTTTTCTATCCTTTATCCTTCAAGAATGGTTTCATCTGCACTTATTCATCCGTGGGATTTTATGAATCCTTTTGCTCCTTCGCTTTCGAAACTCCCATTCCTAAAAATATTAATTTTTCAAAAACTAAACCTTGTTTAGGTTCCATACTGATGAACTCTCAAACCAAAGTATGTATTATTTAATTGACAAAACCTTGCTTAAAGGATAACTGTACATCCACTCAAATCTTAAAAGATCGACATTAGAAAGGCGTGGAAGGTTTTGTTCCTCTCAAACCATCGAATTATATAATAAACTAAAGCTTATAGGGCATGTGGGTATTCGTTGGACATCAGTGCATCTAAAGCAAGGTATGTTACCTGATTTTAACCCTAACAACTTATAACAATCCCTTGCTCATGTTTGGGAAAAAAACTAATAACAATCACTTGTGATAGATTGTTCAAACAAGGGAATAAATTCAATTTAACAAGATACCATAATGTTGATTTGAAAGGGTTATGTAATATCTCCTCAAGTGCTTTTGTTTCTCACTGTATATGTTTTTGCATCACCAAGAAAAATTATCATTATAAAATCTTGTGTTTTGTGAATCTTGCTTTTGGTTCTTAATTATCAATTCTCACAAACAATCCTAATGGATTAGATTTTAGAAGCAACCAGAGAGAAAGGTATTTTCAAACAGAGAATCAAAATCTTCATTCTCTAATGACTCGAGATGTTACTAATAAAGTAAGAATGCTTGCTGAATTAAAAGAAAGTATTGTGATAAAATCTTATTACAATATAATTTGAGTTAAGAAAATACTTCAATCTTATAAGATTACGAGGAGGAAGTATTTCCTCAACTTCTCTATGGGAAGTAGAAACATGAATTCTGAACACAACGGTTTCTTTAAAACCAGTGATAGGTTAAAAAGAATTTGTAACCTTAAGGATTTAAGTTACGTTATGTTTAAAATTCCCTTAAACATAACTATCTGTAACTCACGGTTCAGTTTCTAGTTTTATGGACCGAATCGGTTCCTAAAAGCCCATGTGTGGATCAGTATCTTCTTAGAAAATAGAAGTTCTTATTTCCGAAAATATGTTGATTCCTTAAATAGGGATGAATTCCAGTATCGTAAATAAAGATAAAAACTTGGTTTCGTCTGCAAGTTTTTGAAATATTTTCAAATAAAATAAATATTTTGATTTCTCAAAATATTCATTTTGATGTTGTTTCAAGCATGTTTTCAAAGATGGTACCTAATGAAGACCTAAGAAGAAGACTGACAACTATGGTTCTCACCAACAAACTGACTCGCATGTTTAAGGGAAAGTGTTATCACATTTTCTATGTGGTGAATGGAATAATTTGCGGCGAATTTGTCAGTGATCATTGTATCTACAAGTATCTTGACTCCTTAGAAACTGACAGGATAACTCTATGCAACAAAACATGTCATCATCCAATTCGACTCTCATCTTCTTCAAGGGTGCATGCTTCCAGTCTGCTCGATGGTGTATTAGACCTAATCGGAAGAAGAGTTTTACTTAATGAAAGAGTTGATACTGAATGGAAACGTGTAAGTTCGTATGAAAAACTATTGAGTACAGCCTATGAGAACTCTTCAAATGATATTAAGCATCTTACTAACATTCTTAATCATCATAAGCATGTTTTGATGAAGTTTCAGTCTCTACTCGATGAGATTTCTTCCTAAACGGAAATGTTGCAAGAGGCATTAAAGGACTCTTGCATGGAAACAAGTAGAAGGCAATAAAAATAAGATTAGGTTCTTATTTAGAGAAATAAACATCAATATGTTGATTTATTTCGATATATTCGTATAAGGTCTATTTCAAATAAAACTACCATTATTTATTTATGAATAAAATTATTATTTTATAATTTTTGTTTCATGTGATAGTTTCCGATTGCATATCATGTGAATGAATGTTTATATTTTTGCTATGTGATTTGGGTTTTATGAGATGTCTGATTTTGGTTTGTATTATCCTTAATATTCGATCTCATATGATGTAGCCCTTATGATATGTGTGGCTTTTTGATTTAGCAGGATTAAGTTCTAGCCCATGTTGGTAGGCTTTATCAAAGGATCATAAGGTGTTCCAATTGAAACTCATATGTGAAAAGTCACAATATGTTGATAATCAATTTATATTTACATAAGTTGTGTTTACCATAACATATGTATTTCGGGTTTCAACTTTTGCTATTGGCACGCATTAGTTAAAACCGATTCAACCTTTCTCTGGTAAAGGTTGCTTTTGTTGTTGTTCTTTTGTTCTTGCGAGAGGATGAAAACACACTGGGGGAGAGTTCTTATTTGAACTTGCGCGTAATGATATATCTTTCTGGGGAGTAGTGGCTGCGGAAATTGAGGTAACGATTTTTATTTGTTAGTTAATCGTTTTTCCTGTTTAAGAAAAGCCTGTTTATATTGCATATATTTCGCTTTTGCTTAACAAAATTTCGATACAATTGATATGTATCATTATGCTGTGTATGGATTGATTATATGATTCAATTGTTTCCGGTTAAGAAAAACGGTGTCAATTTATTGGCTTATGATTTGGAATCTTCTTTTTGTTGGGTATCAAATGTTTTTTCTTAACGAAATTCGGTGCCATTGCGGTGCTGTAATGTTTATATTTCTTTCAATTGCTTCCGTTTAAAAATAATAATTCTAAAGTCAATTTATTTTGGTTTGTATCGTTTGTTTTTGGCTTAACAAAATTATGGGGTCATTTGTTTAGTTCATTTGGTTCCGAATAAGAGAAACTAAGTTAATTATGATCTTAGTTAGACTATCAATTGGAGGATTCGGTTATTCAAGTCTAATCGAATGCCTTGACAAGAAAAACTAGTTAACTAACCTAGTGTTTGTCTTGTCTAAAGGGAAAGGTCTAAGTTATTTTATGAATAATTAGAACTTGATGAGAAAAATAAAGTTAATTCTGATCTTTATTTTGATCTTGCCGAATCAAGCGATTGTGCATACGCAATCGGTTCAACAACATAATTAAGTATCTTAGTCAATTTATTGGACTATAGGGAAAATTGCTTTGGGCAATTGTTTCTTGATAACATAATTAAACTAAAATACTTTTGTAGTTTCTGTTTTAATACCGGTTATTTTAATAAAATGGTATGTGAAACCTTCGTGCTTAACTCTTATAGGTTGTACAAGTCTTATAGATTTGTAAGATCCTTTCGGTTTGACCTTTATTTGCTCGAACCTTTGTCATTTTGTGACAAAAAGGGGGAGAAATATATGGAGTAAACAAGTGATTTTTAATCACTAGGAAAGGAAAATTGTGCTTAAACGTTATATCTAACGAAAGAGTAAAGCATAGACTAAGGGGGAAAAACATATCATAATGCTGTTTAGTATTTCTGACTACAAAAGGGGAATAACAAATATGTTCGGATTGAATATTACCTAGCTTACCTTTAATATTACCTAGCTTACCTTTAGGGGGAGTAAAAGCTTTTGTTATTCAAATGTCAACAACGGCATTTATTTATTGAATATATGCAGGATATTGTGTTGTTGGAACTTGGAATCAAGCGTATGAAGAGTGAGTTATTTTGTAATTCGTTTAGCTCCATATGTAATAAGAGTTTTGTCACTAAAATTGACAAAGGAGGAGATTGTTAGAACATAGCTCGGTTGAACTCACCAAGCGTTGCTATGTCAAGTTTGGTTGTCATATTTTAGTATCAAAACTCATTTAGAGTCGCTTGATTAAATACTAGAGTCAACTTCGTTTAGGTTATAGACTAGAAAGTCTAGGAATGTTGAGACGTACAAGTATTACTCCGAAGGCCTGAAGAATGTGAAGAAGTAACAACTACAACGACGACATCATCCTTCCACTTGAGGTTAGTAATATTGACTTGATCGTGTTTCCATTCCTAACGTATCTTTTAAGTCGTGCTATATTGAAAACATAACATGCGAAGCTGTATATATTGTTTATAATTCTCTAGTGATGTGACTTGGTCATAATAGTATGATCAAAGTGTCAAGGAAAACATATTACGAAGTATGAACGCTTATCTTTTGGAACTTCGTGAGTACGACATCGACATAATCTATTGTATATAGTTATTTGATTATGTGTGTAGTATATAGGAATGATTTCACCCTAGGAAACAATGTTTTATAACATTTGTTTATAGGAAGTACATTTATGAACTTTTTTCATAATAGAAAGGAAATTATGAATGGTCTTGTTATTCCCTGAATATCTTTTGGATGACCAATGGAAGATGACTTTGGTAGAACCTATCTTAACTTGTTGAGATTTATGGTATAACCGGTCATAGCCTATATAATATAGTTTGTTGTAATCGGTCATGAGCTTCATTGTAAATATAGTTGTAACCGATCATAAGCTATATTGGAATGCAAGTTGTAACCAACCATAAGTTACTTTGGGAACCAAGGTATAACCGGTCACAAGATGAATTGGGAAGTTAGTTGTAATCGATCACAAGCTACCTTTGGGAACCAAGGTGTAACTGATCATAAGCTAACTCAGGAAGTAAGGTGTAACCGATTACAAGCTACCTCTGGGAAGCAAGGTGTAACCGGTCACAACCTGGTTTGGGAAACATGGTATAACCGATCACAACTTACATTGTGAGGTTGGTACAACCGATCCCAAGAAGCAAAACCGAGTTTCTAATATTCACATATCTCTTTAAGTTTTGTGTGAAGCTTGGAATTAGGGTTTGCTAAGAAACTTCTAGATATCGACATATTTGAACATGTACATAACTTCTATCATTTTATTGTTCAAAGATATTCCTTGATACTCAAGGTGATCCCTGGTCCGAAAAAGTGAAAAGCATTTAATTATGATTTTCATCATATATGTTTTAATTACGAGCATTTAAAACATATCCTCTGGAAAATATTATTAGTTACTGTGCTAAACTAATAATAGAAGTTTTTATATGAGAGTTTTCGGAAATATTGGTTAACATTAATTGGTAGTAGGAAAACCGAATTTAGATACTTTAATGCATATCTTGAGAATATTTTCGGTCTTGGAATTTCCTTGTCGCCCAAACAACCTTGGAGTATATAAATACTTAAGTTTGCATTTAATTCAAACTATCCTAAGAGCCAGGCAAACTTCATTTCTTGTAGTTTTTGGTGGAGCCGTCTATTCGGAGAGGAAAGTCCTAATTAGGCGAAATCTCTTAAGACCGCTCGTTTAAAGACTTCTATGGGATCAAGAAGCTCTACGAGTACTGTTGGTGGGAAACTAGATAATTGCAGTGTTATTAGTTTTCGATTATTGATTTAGTTGACTAGCGGTTGTTTAAACTTTGATTGTACCTAGTTTGTTAATTTTTGAGAATCTTCTCTTCTGATATAAGATTCACTCATACTAGATCAAAGTATCGACGGGATATTTAGAACCATCTTCGGATCTAAAGATATCTTGTGATAATCCATTGTTAACAGACTACGTTATGTGCGTGATTGATCACAAGAGGATTCAAGTGTTGTTGTGCAGGTATTTGAAGGCAATAGAAGATTCGAAGACGAATAAGCATTCTTATTAGTTTTTTTATCTTGTGGATTCAGTGCACAAACCTTGATCGGCTGGGATCCAACTATAATCGGTTTATCTTTGATAGACTTGATTGATTAGTTGCTTAAGATCGGCAACTCTCTATAGTTTCTCTTTGAGATCTATATCGATTGAGTGCGAATCTAGAACTTGATTATTTTGGTAATCAATACTTAGATTGATCTAACCAGACAAAGGATTTTATTAGATTAAACATAAGATCCTTTGTCAACGACTCATCAAATATATTTAGCAAGATTGATTAGAGTGGTTACCAAACAGATTCTTCCTTTGCTGTTTGGAATACGATCCAGAGGACTTGTTATTCATGTGCGTGACTTTAGAAGTCGGAGGCGCATGGATACTGAGGGAACTAGGTAGCAAGGGGTAGTCTGCTTGGTCTCAACTATACGAAGTTGGTATTAGATTTTGTATAACGGCTTAATTCTGAGAGTATTCAAAACTGGACTAGGTCCCGGGGGTTTTATGCATTTGCGGTTCCCTCGTTAATAAAGTTTTGCTGTGTCATTTACTTTGTTTTCCGCATTATAGTTGTTATTATAATTAAGTAAATTACACACGTACGTTAATTCCCTAATACTTGATATTGATCCATAGAGTTTCGGTTATTTCTAAACCTATTATCAAGTACACACTTTGTTGTCGTATCGTCTCGATCTTGTATCCATAGTCAATCACACAAGTGATCTTGTTGTTGTATTCTCTCGATCCATATAAGATCACACGAAGTGTGAACCGAATTGTTATATTGTCTCGATTAAGTCCATAGACGATCACATTCGGTAGAGAACTTATAGGTGGATAATTAAAAAATTGTGGTGTGTTTGGATACCCTCGTCTTTTCATAATGTATACATAGAAGAAGGTATATATTTCGAAAAATCCACAACTTTTGAGTGTTAATGTTGTTATAGTCGAGAACTTCAATTAATGAGAATATTTGAGTCAGTGGAGCTAATACTGGAGTTAGTACTTTGGATAATATGAAGAACACGACTCTTGTGATAGAATAATTTAACAAACAGCTGGCAGGGAATGGGATGGTTATCCGTAATATTTCTCCACCACGAGATTCCATTGATGTTAATATCTCCTGTGAGACTGGTGCTACTGCGAACGTAGTTGAAATATTAGAATAGGAAATTCCAGACCCTATGGTGTTACCTTATCTCCAAGTTTGACACATATACAGGATGCTAACGAAAGGGTTATTAGCATGGTGGATTAAACAATTAATTCGGTCATCCTTAATGTTGCTACAAATTTGATCAATGGATTTTTTTTTGGAGAAATAATTAATAAATGAGGCTGCATGCAAAAGTATTGTGAATGAATGAAAATGATGAAAATCGTGTTAATGTGCATGATGTATATTCATATGAGAAGAAATTAATAGAGAATGATGTAAGTACTACGTTTCGAGCTAGTTATGTTTTTAATACCGGGAATACTAGATATTTGAAAGGAACTCGCTTGGCAAATTTATCTGAAGAAGAAGGTAAGGTTTATTTACAAAGAGAAAAGAACAGTGAATGGATCTCCTCACAAAAATTAAGCATGGTTGCTAATGCTAATTAATAATAACATATTTAATAGACTACCCAAGTATACTGATGATAATGAATATGATGGGTATCCAACATTTTCATCATCACCGGTTTTCGAGAACATGCTGGTAGAAGATACTCATTTTCCCCCATCGGTTGGTTTTCAGCTTGTTTTGCGTGGTGCTTGTGACGGTGTTGCTGGGACGTGGAGGAGGTAGTGACGCTGGTGGTGGTGAAAACAATAGCAGTAGTGATACTGAGTAGTTGTTGTAATGGTCGTTGAGTAATTTCATGATATTATTTTGTAAAAGATATGATTGATCAGTTTTAATTTCAAAACAAACTCATTTGCAATAATAAAAATAATATTCAACAAAACACATTGAAAATGCGCTCCTCCCTCTTTTCTAAAACGATGCTTCAAAAACCCTAACCACCTGAAACCGTTTCTACTTAGATTGTATCCTTAGGAGCAAATCTGAGTAGATCAACCTCTTTCACAAGCTTTATCTTCCTCCCATCACTTGCATGTTACTTGGTTTCTAGTTGTTGTTTTTTTTCTCGTTTTAGGCTTTTTTCCGGTACCTTACCTTGTTTTTTTTTTTTTTTTTTTTTTTTTTAAATCTTGGCTTGTTGGGGCATCTAGATTTTCTAGCATCATCTCCGGCGTGTCTGATCAGATCTACATTTTATACTTATTATCGGTTTTTATTAAGTTGTAGCTTTATATAATTTAGGTTTTATCTTTCTGGTTACAATCTTATGAGATTATTGCTTGTTTTGTTTTTATCACATTTATTGGGTATTGTGATTGATTATATGATAATGTTCTTGAGTTTGGGTTTTGGTCTGATCAATGTTTGCTTCAAGATCAATGATAATCATCTCTGACGGGTATAAGAGCTCTGACGTCTTCTCCGGTGAGCTCATTGGTTCCCAACTGATGATTCTTATCACTTTTGTTCTTTTAGCGTTTCTTTAAGCATGTTTCTCTCTAGAGAAAACTCACCCTCAACATCAACAAGATCATCAACAATCCAAACTATGGAATCAAAGGCAGAAACAAGAACAACAATAATCCAAGAAATGGAAACAAAGGCAGAAATAACTAGATCAAGATCATCTTCTACTTCATCAACTATGACCGCCGTTAACAAAACTCCTAAGCCGATTCAGTCCGATTCGTCCCTTTACAAACCGCTAAAAACCGATTTCGACGACCTTTGTTACATTAGAAATTGTTACTTTGAAAATATGTTACTTAGTTTTGCATGATCTTGAAACCATTGGGTTGGATTTATTCACTGCTTTATGCAGTCATACATATTGATTTTGCTACAAAATCAATTTGTCCCTTTAATGGAGCTTGGTCCTCTTGCAATTCTAAATTGGTTATTATGTTTGTAAGGATACGGTTGATAGACGCATTTATGTGTCTATTTTCATCTCTATTGTATATATTATTAGTGCCCATTTTTGTACTTATTATGGTGTTTTATGTGTTTGTAGGTATTTTCTCGGCAATAAACATTTTTGGAAAAAAATCGGCTCGAAAAGTTGTCTAAAGGCACCCAAGGGACATTTTTTATTCGGACTCTCAGTTTGGATAAGGGGCACCTCAGTTGGGCACATGTTATTCACACCCCTGGTTTGGTTAGGGGGACACCCTTCTTCATCGTTTAAAATAAAATTTTGGCGGGAAAATTTCCAGTTCACTGCGAAATTTTCTGTTGGATTTTTGGAGGAGTTTCAGTGAGACTCAAACACTGATTTCGATTGGGATGAACATGATATACCCAAACAATGATGGTATGAGTGTTCGAATGAGTTCAGTTGGGCTGAATATTCGTCGGGAAGAAAATATGGAAGTACGTATGCAATCTCGGGATTACAGCGTGTTTAAACGTGTGTTGTTTGAGTTTGAATAGAGCTTGGTTGCTGCAGAAGTGTGGAGGAGTCAAACAAGGAAGGTTTGGAAGCTGTAGACACGTGAAACAACAAGAAGGGAAATTATTTTCCCGTGAATATCCGAGAGCAATAAAAAGAAAATATTCGCATTCACTGGAGATTTGGGGATTAATAACGAGAGATTCTTAGGCCTGTCGAGTATAAAAAGGGTGATAGAGGTCACAGGAGGAGTTAGGGAGAATTGGGAGAAGTTTAGAGCATCACAGAATCGGAAAATAAAAGTTGCAGGAAGAACATTATTTCTGCTGGTGAAGAACTTACGAAGAACATAAGACGCTCAAAGACAGTCGTTCCTCAACAGTGCTTGTGACGGTTATTTGTTATCGTTTCCTGTAACAGTTGAGTTTGTAACAAATATAAGTGTTACAAACCCGGTTTATATCATTTTTCTCCCATTTCATCATTTGTGAACCATTTTTGAGTATTAATAAAGATGAATTTTGAGCATGTTTCCACGATGATGATGATGAGCTAATTCTAGCGTAATCAAGGCACGGAGGAAGCTATTGATACATGAATAATTGGTAATTATTTTACTTTTCTCTAATTTGCATTTTATAATTCACTCAAATCACTGCTTTGCAGAATTTTAATTGTTTGCATAATTTTCTTAATTAGTTGTGATTCAATTAGATAGGTTATACCTTGTTTAGATAATCTATGCTTAAGGGATACAATTAATGTTTGAGAATATGCTTGATTATTTGTGAATTAAGAAAAAGATATTTTAAAGATAATTAGAGTTTTGGAATTTTTACCATCATTCATTCATGTGTAATAGTGGAATCTAGTGTCTTGGTTATTTTCAATCTAAAAAAAACAAATTTGGATTTAAATTTTCTCTATTTTTAGTTTAAATAAGTCTAAAATCAATTGCTTTCACAAGTCTCAACGAACCTTTTTACTACAACAAAGTTGAAATTACATCAACGGTGGTTCAAGAATCTGAGGAATTACTATAATTTAAATGATTGTACGATGAACTTGGGATACTAATGTAATTTTTCCAATTTCCAGAATCGAATTTATTAATATATTGTATGAGGTTGGTCTCCCTTTTGAAGAAAAAAAAAAGAACTCGAGCACTTGCCACTTTGTAAAGTTTGTATAGTGACAAAAAAACAAACAATGCAATTTAAAATTGGTATATTTTTATGTATTTATTGTCATCTGGTTTCAATCTTTTGTTGGATATTCTCAAAACGTATGCATTATGCTGATACGATGTGGGGTCCAGAAGGGGTGGCAAACATTTTTTTTTGTTTTAATTTGAAAACTTAATCTCAAAGTTAGTTAAAATTTGAATAGACCCATCTCTGCCAGACATTGATGCCTCTTGAAAGTGTCTGTAGGTGATAAACAAACATCCCATGAAGATGCAAACCCTTATAAATAATGTTATTTGTTTATCTGAAAACACATAAAATCTTAATGTTTTTTTCTCTTCTGATAATCACCAGAAATCTTAAACAATGTGTTCTTGGTCAGGTAGGAAATTACAATCCTTGAATTCGATTATGACGTTAGGGCTTCATTAAATCATGAAGGCAAGGCATAAATCATTGACCTGTTATGCTCACCAATTATTTCTTGTTCTATTCACTAATTATTTGGGAAAGGTTGAATTAGTGTCTAAAAGAATTGAAAGATTCTTGAAGTCAGAAATACCCCGTCCTTTATGTGTGTTTTCATCCTCTGGTTTAACCCACTTTTCCAACATATTTTTACTTATTATCGTCTGATTGTAAAGGAGAGCCAGCATCGTCTGGTTTCAGTAACTCCATACCAAAGAAATGTTAGTAAACGCCCCGGGAACGATAATTTTGAAGTTTGAAGCATGCCAAACCACAGCATCTATAAACAAACAAGTTGCACCCAATTTCTTGACAGATCCTTGATATCAGTGAGCTTCTTTAGGGTACATAATTAGGTCGAAATAATGAAATTTCAGAACTATGAATTGTGGTTCATGAATCAACAACATGGGGAGACAGACCCAAAGCCAAAAAATTCAGGCGCAAATATCAATATAACAGCAGATAGCTTAACAGTAGTACATGCATATTATTTTATGTTATACAGTACAGTACAGTACATGTCAAGGAATCAAATCAAGTACGGCATTTCAATGACATGAAGCAAGGGAAACATATCCCACCCTTGTGCATAAATATGAAACTTTTTTAGTATTTGTGATGTTTTAGCGTGGCAACTTTTTTTTTCTTTCTATGCAACTCAAACCAAGACACTTTAAAGTGTTACTGTTGATGCACATGTTAGACAGTGACAAGAAATACGGGTGTGGAGAAAGGAAAGTAGAATCTGAAGAATCTCTGGAAATAGATTTCAAAAGGACTTCTTTAGGTAATCTCTTTTGGCGCAGGAAATAGAGCCAAAACCAATTCTTTTCTTGCAAGTCGTAAAGACCTTTTTTCTTGTAGATCACTTTCGGTCATAATAGCATGGGGTGCAATGTACTTTTCACCGTACACTGTTGTGTGTTTATCAAAAATGTCCCTTTTTCTTAAATTGACAGTAGACACACATTGGAGTCATTTGACTAACTAGGTACACAGTAGTCCACAGACCCGCTTTGCCCATTCCTAACTAAATTTCAAAAGAAAAAACAAGGTGTTTATTGAAAAGTTCGGAACAAAAATTCATTTGACTAACTAGGTACACAGTAGTCCACAGACCCGCTTTGCCCATTCCTAACTATATATTTGGGGACCAGAATTTCATACATGACAAACAACTATCTGTAATTGTGGAAAGTAATGTCTTAGAAGTGGGCGAATTCAAATTCTGTTCACCTTCTACGGAAGGATCATTTGGATCAAAGCTCTTCTGGGGCAAGGGTATCTCATTAGGGGTAGAGTCAATTATTTCCTTCCCTTCCACGATCAGCTTCACTTTCTCCAGAACCTCACTCATCTTCGGGCGTACCCTTGGTTGTCGGGACATGCATCGGTTAGCCACGGCTGCTAGCTTCATGGCACTTCTCAAATTGTACTTCCCTTCCAGCCTTGGATCTAATATCTGTTCAAATTTCTTAATGTCTGTTAAGTAAGGCCTCACCCATTCTATCAGATTCTGCTCTCCCCTTGGGCGGTTTCGATCTAGTGGGCGCCTGCCAGTGATGAGTTCATATAGGAAAACCCCATAGCTGTAAACGTCGTTCTTGGTTGTGAGACGACCAGTTTGTATATATTCGGGAGCTGCATACCCAAGAGTGCCCACAATCTGTTTCAAAAGTCAGCAAAAAATAATCCCCATCAGTACCAGTCAAAAGTGTTATTTGCTATTTGGAGCCTATATAAGTTGTTTCTTGGCATACCGCTGTTGATACATGACTAGCTCCTTCTGTCGGGCCTTCCCTGGCCAACCCAAAATCTGATAGCTTAGCATTCCATTGATCATCCAAGAGAATGTTTGAAGATTTAAAATCTCTAAAGATAATCTGCAAAAAGTGCATACATGATTTCAGTGTCAGCTCCACAAGGTTTCTCAGCTAATACTAGTATTGATTCAATTGCGATAAATGCATGTGCAATATTAAAATATACTACATAGGAATAGAAATGCTGAATGTTTACCTGAAAATCCATTTCTTCGTGCAAGTAAGCCAACCCACAAGCAGCATCTTGTGCTATTTTAAGTCTCATGGCCCATGAAAGAGCTTTTGTGCTTTTATTCGTTAAATGGTCTTCCACACTTCTATTTTTCATAAATTCATATACCAGAATCCGTTGAATACCTCTTTCATCGTCCTCGTTACAATAACCCACTAATTTTACAAGGTTTTTATGGTCAACTACTCCAAGTACATTTACTTCTGTAACCCATTCCTTGTGCCCCTGAAAAGGTACCAACATAAAAGAAGAACAAAAACAGCAGGCATGAGATATTAAGAAAATCGCATAAGAAAGAGCAGCTGATTTTAATGTGTAACTTGGTTTAGTTATGCATTTCTTTAGTCAGACGTAAATGAGGGACATTTCTGTATAACAGGAGTCACAAAAGGAAGCAAGTGCAATCCTATTCCTATGGAGGCTATTTGGATTGCAGCACATAGACTTATCCCTCTTGCTAGATGTATGTATACTTTTATAAACCCATTGTGCATTTTTACGCCTTTTGGTAGCAATTATACATGAACAACTACAATAGTACATCAATATTCAGAATTTGAAACATTTTTAGAAGAAATGAACTTGCCTGTAATCCTCTTTTCCCAAGCTGTTTAATAGCAACATCGATCTTAGTACGTGAATCCTCCGAGCTATTTATCCTCGCCCTGTATACACACCCGAACCCACCCTCGCCGATCATAAGAAGCTGGTTGAAATTCTTTGTTGCAGTCTTGAGCTCAGATAATGTGAAAACTCTAAGATTGTTAGATTTTTGTGTTGGACACCGTAAATGTTTTCGGCTTGGGGTCTGGCTTGATGACCCCACACTGATGTCTGATACATTCTGAGATCCAAATGCAGAATCAAGTCTTCTAAAATCATCGGTTGACGTTGAAGTACTGGAGGATAAATGAGGCATTGATGACCTTGTAGTAGAAGTAGTTATCAGGTCGTCTCTCTTCTCCACGTTATCGGATTGAAAACACCTCATGGTTATTCAACAAAAAGTAATCAAACAGTAATTTTTTCCCTGCATTTAGAAAGCAAAAAAACATCAAAAATCGGCAAAACAAATTCAATTATGAACGCATTATAATAGCAGCCAAAGATGACATTAACAATAGCACAATGCAAAGCTGAATCCATAAATTCCCATTGACTTACCTAAGAAAACCATCTTTTCTCCAGATTGAGAATCAAAATGAGAAAAATTACAGCCCACATTACTAAAAGAAGTGAAAAAACAGAAATTTCTCTTTCAATTGTCATGGAAATAGAAGAAAAAACTTCACCTTTTTTTGTTGCTCTTTACAAATTGATACCAGATGAGAAGCTAATATACTAAACTTGAGAAATCTCAAATCATTGTAGCCTTAAAGACAAAATCCAAAGTCGGTAAGAGAACAACGAGCTTCCCACAACTTCTAAAATGCAAGTCAATTCCATCCAGCAAACTTCACCAACTAAGAAACCCCATTTGAAATATAACATCAATATTAAATAAAAGAGTATCCAGAAAGAAATAGAGAGAGAGGGAGGGACTGGGACAGGGACAGGTTAAAAGCTGTATATGAAAATGGTGGTTTGGAGAACTTGCATATGAAGAAAAGATAACAAGTCATAATAGAAAGTCTTCTCTAAGAAGTAAATGAGTAAAATTCATAAAGAGTTAGAATGAGCAGAGTTAAGTTAATTAGCGTTCTGCAGTTGGGTAAATTAATATGTGAAGAAAAAGAGAGGTTAGAAATTTCTACGCTAGAAAAGAGAGAGGTAGGTGAGCAGGTCAACTCTATAAAATTACTGAGCCAGGTTGCAAACCTGATTGAATGAAATTTGATTTGATTCGATTGATGTTAATGATTGTCCGTGGGTACAAAAGACCTTAGGCAATGATTGTTGGACGTAGAAGACATAATTGACAGTTCAACATCTTGGTTGAGAACACAATAAGGTGTCAGTTGTTTATCGCTCTCTCTTTCAGTCTGTATGGCATACCGCTATAACCTTCGTTAATATGCTCGCGAGAGTGTTATCAGTCATACGAGGAAGCCCCATAATGCACGATGAATGGAAGTACCAGTGTTGAGTAAGGTGGTGGTTCCTACTGTCGTGTAAGAGCGCTAGTATCTTTTGATATCAGTAAACTGAGTTCAAAACTCCCAGCACCAAATTCTTTACCGATCAAAAAAAAAAAAAAAAAAACGCTAGTATCTTCGAGAACTAACTGTCATTGACAACGAACGCTTCTGAGACATATTCGTCAGCAATAACGTTATCAAGCAATATGCTGTACACGAGACTAATATAGATCTATCTGTTGCTTTTTCATATTGGTCAAAATTCAGGTTTCATGTTTTCAAATTGGGTTTTAATCATGAATTGACTCTGGAGGAACAGTCGTGACCTCCATAGATACATAAAGAGATATATCAAATTCTGAAAAACCTCCATAGTTGAAATCTAACTGATCTAAATTATTGCTTTTCTGTAGTGTGATGTCTTAACTCAAAATGTCATATATATTTTTGGACAAGTTCAACATCTGTTGTATGTTAATGTCTGAGCAGTGTATTAAAAAAAGAGAAAAAAAAACGCGTCTGAAAGAGAGCAATGAATTAACGGGGGAAAAAAGAATCGCTTCTAGAAGCAAATTAGGATTGTTGGAAGTGTGCGCACGCGAGTAGTCAGAGAGCAGCATTTTCAGGTGGCAGCGGATCCATGATATGTAAGATTAAAACATCTTACGCCCAACCAAAAATAAGAAATCCATATTTTGTGTTCCTATCACTTACCCCCTTCAGCTAAGAAATCCAGTACCACCTACAGTCAAGTCTGTGCCCTTCATAATTTAGACTTCACCCGATGTTAAGACTAAAGACATCGGTCAGTATTTATCTGAAAAAAGTAAGATATTCACAGACTCAACAAATCTGCTATGAACAAAATCAACAACTACAAGATAATAGGTAGTTTTGGGAAAGGAATTACTTGATTTTGAAATACTGTACTCTGAACACAAAGCCTTGATTAAAACATATTCTAGAATGCAGCAAGGATTTTGAATTTTTGATACCAAGGCCATGCAACGCACTAAATTTATCAACTAAAGACTACCCCAAAATTACATGTTTGTTGTACAAAAATAGTAGAAATCCTCTAACCTGCCATCTAAAACCCTTTTTCATTACTAAGCTCACAAAAAGGAAATAAAACTCATTATCCAAAATGTGAAGCAAACCCACCGCGACTAATATAAAATTCCAACCATTACACTGACCAGTGAAGAAAACCACAACACTCCATCCATGGAAAAGGAAGCAAAAGCCTCTTCAGAAAATGTCGGAAACTACATCTCAGTGCCAACACCCAGGTCTTACTCTGGAATCATCTGCTCGTTATCTGCATTATCTCCATCCTCAATTTGAGATCCTGGAGCTTGGCTAGCACCAGGTGGTTGTTTCTTCTTGATACCACTGACTATGTCATCTATCCTAAGAAGCATGCAAGCAGCTTCAATAGCTGTTTTAAATGTCTGTGCTTTCACGTTATAAGCGTCCCAGATCTGAAAACCCAAAACCAAATATAAGTTGGATATTCTAGTAGACAAAAAAAAGGAGAATCAAAAGAGTATGTTAGAACATAAACCTTTTTCTCTCCCATATCAACAATTGCACCAGTGTTCCCATCAATACCAATCCAGGGGTTTTCACCATTTGCATGCTGCAAAAAAGAGTTCACCAGATTTATTCAAGTATTCAAGATTCTTAAAAACAACAAGGTTAGTCTATGTGATATTTACCTTGCCCTGTAAAGCTGTCATTGTTCGGATCACGTTAACTCCACAGTTCTGAGCTAGAGTTCGTGGGATAGCTTCAAATGCTATTGCTGCGGCTTCATATGGCCACTGTTTAATGATCAAATTCAGAACTGCATATTAGCATGTGAAATAATAGGATATTACAAGTGGAAATAAAGACATGAGTAGACCCAACCATCTTTTCTAACAGATGGCCTGCAGGAACTAATCTGTTTCAACTGGCCAAGTTCCCAAATGTTCTCATCGTACAAATAAGTGAATATTATATTTTGTGATTGTGCTTTCACACTACAAATAAAGACTCGAAACTGAGGTATACAAGAAGATGCACATACAGCAAGTGCAACACTTACCTTTTCAATGCCTTCAATAGATGAACTCTTCTGCTTCAAAGTAGCAGACACGGTTAACTCCGTGGCACCACCACCAGGAACAAGCTTAGGGTTTTTCAATATGTTCCGTGCTACACCCATGGCATCCTGTTAAACAAGTACACGGTTTTCAAAAAATGACTAACTAAAGAAAAAGAAAATTCCTTAAGTGGACTCTACAATTAGGTTACCTGAAGATTTCTTTCCACTTCATTCAGGAGATCCTTGCTAGCACCCCTTAGAAGTACTGTACAGGCTTTAGGATCTTTGCAATCTACTATGAAAGAAAAGAATTCATCTCCGATCTTCTTCACTTCAAAAAGTCCTGCTCCAGTCCCAACATCAGATTCTTGGAGCTCATCTGGTCTGTTGACAATAACAGCTCCACAGGCCTTGGCAATCCTGTTGTTGTCTGTCTTCCTTAGCCTTCTGATAGCACTGACTCCTGCCTTGCTGAAGAAATGGCAAGCTAGATCACTAAGTCCCTTCTCTGTGATTACCAAGTCGGGCTTAAATTTCAGAATCTGTGCACAGAGCCCCTCAATGAACTCTTCTTCCATCTTAAGCATAATTCCCCTGTTACACTCCGACAAAAAAAGGCAGTAAATATCATGTGAAACATATGTAGTTGTATTACACATTCGATCATCAGGACCCGGGCAGATAAGCAGCCTTATTCAATCTTATCTACAAGAACTGGAAATTCTGTTCATGTCCCAAGAAACAAGATACAGATCACTGAAACTAGTTTGTGACCTTCACTCAAAATAAATAATGTTATTTATAGAAATTCAGAATGAAGCAGAGTTGGGTGTTTCTGCTTCATTCAGCAAACTGGAAATTCTGTTCATTTCCGCAGACCAGCTACCTTTTCAATCTATTACACCAAACTGCACATTTCGTCCTTGTCCCCAAGAAACAAGACAAGGACTGCTGAAAATAGTTTATGATCATCACTCCAAACAAATAATGTTATTTATCAAAAACGTAAAGTGAAGCAGAATAGATTGTTTGGTACAACAATGTTAGCCATACAAGCTAAACTTTTGAACCATGGTTTAAGTTTCTTTCGAAGCTTCATATCACAATCAGACAACCAATTGCAAACCAAACTGTGTCAGAGACCATAAGAAGGAACAAGTTTCAATTTAAAACAAGCTGCAAATTTCACAGTAGCAAAATAAACTTACCAATCCTCTTCCTTGACCAATTCCGCATTGGTTTGATTCTCTCCCTTTTTGTACTCAAGAGGACAGTCGAGAAGAATGATTCTTGGGTTCACGATCTTTCTTTTCATTTTCCCAGGAGCAACAACATCTTTGTTGAACATAACTCCTTCCAGAACCTTGGAGTCTTCTAGCTGGCCACCAGGTATCTTCTCGACCTTTATGTACTTTTTAATGTCCACTTCTCGGACTCCTTGACCGAGATCCACACCAACAGTGGTAGTAGCATCAATTGCTAAGTCCTAAAATCAAACATATACACAGAATGGCAAGTTAATACTTTCAATTCATAACAAAAACCGAAGGAAGAACAAAAAATGGCTGACGGAGTAGAACTGAACAAAATACAAAAGGACAAGGGGGTGAGAGAGGTAGATTATATATATAAGTAACTCACGGCAATAAGATCTCCAAATTGGCTAGTAAACTTTGTGCCAATGCAACTTTTAACTAATCCCAACATTGAGGGGCCTGCCAAAAGGAAGAAACTTAGTAATTGAAATTACATAACTGAAACAGAAACATGGCAACAGATATTTAAAATCTAACACTAAATAGATATTTAGGCAGGAAACCTAAACAGGTTATAAGGGAAGAAAACTCAACAAATGTGTTTCAACTAATAAGTACAAAACGAGATATTCGGTTCTGATTATCGGCGTAAGTACTTACGATCATTCACATCAATTGGCATGGAAATTTTTTCAAGCACCAAAATAGCATCTTCAAGAGCTTGGTTGTAAGCTGCAAAATTTGACAAGTTTAGATCCATAAAGAACAGTATAAAGAAAAGAAACATCCGCACATTGTAAGTGTGTACGAGGATAGATAGCAGGAGAGATAGGGAGAGCGTGTGTGTGAGAGATGTATTGTACATCATAGTACTACAAATTACCTCGGCAAATGACTGTTGGATGGTAACCCTTATCAAGAAAAGCTTCCGCCACATGAAGCATCTCGCCAGCTTTTTACAAAATAAAAATAAATAACAGTCAAATGATGCAGTATAAATATATGATCAATAAAAATCACAACAACTCATCTTTCCTAATAAACTACAACTGACAGTTAGTCAACTATTTATATCTGCAAGAAACCTAAATGCATCCACCAATAAGGTTCACTTTCACGATCCAAATATTGAGCTGCCACACTTTTCATGAACAGCTACTATGTGTGACTTGTGAGAGTGTGTGGAGGGAAAAAGAGTGATTCTCTCTAGGTTCCTAGATTATATTTCAGCCTCGATCAAATCATGTTAACCAAGATCCCTAACAAATTCCTGGCCTATGGTAAGATAAGACATAACATGGCCATAGTTTGGATGTCTCAAGTCATCCCCTGCAAACTTTTAACCAGGGCAAGCTCCTACATGCCTACAGATGGTGGACTAATGAAATTCAATAAAAAAATAATTGAAAGAGTAACAGACTGAGAGCTACATAAAATAACTATCCCAGTATAGTAATTTAAATTTATTAAGTCGATGTGAGTATAGCTCGATTCGTACAGATATGAGAAAATTGTTACATACTTAGAACAATGACAGATGTAGTTCCATCCCCAACTTCTTCATCTTGAGTGCGACTTAGTTCAATCATGGACTGTCATTTAAGGCAGCAAAAATCAATAGCATCAAACAGAGGCTTTGCATCATAGTAAAAACAATATATTGATACATAAATTGCTTACAACATTAAGAAACTAGAAGTCTAAAAGATAATAAAGGAGGTGGATGAGAAGGGTTACCTTAGCAGCTGGGTGAGCCAGATCCAGCTCACGCAATATAGCATTTCCATCATTCGTCACCACAATACCTGATGAGAAACAAAAAAACAACTCATCCATACTGACACTGCTAGGGAAGGTTTCTTTTTAACTGATCTGCCAATAGTATCTACTAAACTGATTATTATGGCAAAGTGAATACCTCCTGAAGCATCCAAAAGCATCTTCAGCATGGAACGAGGACCCAATGTTGTCCGGATGATGTCTGCTACAGCCTGCAGCAGATGCGAGATGAAACAACAAACACTAACATCAGTGAAATAAGAAAACAAGTGTAGTTGAAAAATGAGATACATCGCATAGAAGTTTAATTCAAAAACAAAACTTAACCTTTGATGCTGCAATATTTTGATGCTGAACCTTCTTTCCAGATTCACGCTTTAAGTTATCCTCTGTTGAACCAAAGGTCACACATTGCATGAGACAAACCATTTCATTGAAACCAAAAAATGATCCTAAACAAAAACATATATTTCTAATAGAGCCCCAACTTAGTCTACACAATAGAACTAGTCACCCGATGTTTTTCTAGCTAGAATCCATGACTCAGGCAAATCCCACAAACGGCCAAAAATAAAGAGCACTCCGGTTTCCAATATTTCGCTCAGAAACCAAATCTCAAGTACCCACTCTCCTTTCGCTTGTACGAAGGAGCTAATTAGAGTCTAAGTTTAAACCCTAAATAATATTAAAAGCAAATCTCAAGTTCCATTTCAAACTAACTTCACCAGTATACAACAATAAAGAGATACAAAGATGGGGATCATGAACATACTCAAAACGAGAACGGGAGCTTGCATGATTGCTGTATTTTGTCAAAACCCTAACACAAAAACCACACATCAGATTCAAACAAGATTTGATCATTACGGAGGAATAGATCTTTTGATGATGACAAGAAGAGAGAGAGAGAATGTACCTATGAGATCTTTGAAGTTGGAGTTCAGTCAAGTGATGGGGTTTAATTGCCGGAGATTTACCCCTACAGTGAGAAAGAGAAAGAGAGACTTCGAGAGCAAAGTTATATACTGGGAATAATCCTTCTTCGACCTAGATTTTGTGTGTGCGCGGAACTTAGGTTTTGAGTTTTGATATATGGGTCGGATCAGTCGGACGTGGCTACATTTGGGATAACATGGGGCTTCGGTAACTTCATACTAGTGGGTAGCGGCCACCATGGTTCGGTTGTTCATACCTGAACTGTTTAGGGTGTTAATAAAATATTTCTCACTCTTCTTACACCTCCGCTTGTGTGCCTTGGCCCTTGAATCAAACTTTTGATGGGAGTTTTTAGACACTGGCCTTCAAATTTGCCAATAACTGCTAGACTTCAATATAAATGCAGTTGTATATTTAATGGGCAAGTTTGTCATCTGACCTTGCCAAAGGTGGCAGGCAATTATCATTTTTGGCGATACCCAGCTATTTGTGCCTAATTTAGGTTCGGGTGGAGATTTCATTTGACATATTTAACAGATTTAATTGAAAGATTATATCGTAGGAAATACCATATGGTCCTAATAATAATATATTAGAATTAGTTTGGTCCAGTTGATCCGGTCAACTGTCTATTTGGTCCTTTTAAAAAATATATATTGTTATTTGGTCCTAAAAATTATTGTTTGGTCCTAGGATGGACAATACCCATGCAAGATGATGTCATCAATGATGTCACAGTCCTTTTATAGTGGCAGAAATACCCTTTTCTTCACTTTTTTCTCTCTCTTAATAAAAATAAATAAATACTTAAAACTTAAATATCTTTTGAACCATATGTCCAAAAATGATAAATTTAATATCTTCGGAAAGCCCTCGACGAAAGCTTTCCAACGAGTACCATTGTTGCTATATTTCGGAACTTTTAATTTTTACCTTATTTTTTAGCTATAAAATGAACTATTATACGAGTTCATTCTACAAAATGAACTACTTTAATGAACTATCATACTAGTTAGTTCAATTAAAAAAATGAACTCTTAGGATTAAATAACATACAATTTTTGTTTTTTTTTAAGCAACATACGAGTTCATTCTACAAAATGAACTACCATACGGCTTCATTCTACAAAATGAACTGGTATAATGAACTATTATTACAAGTTCATTCAACAATATGAACACCTATCACGGGTTCATTCTACAAAATGAACTACCATTTACGAGTTCATTTTATAATATGAACTACCATAATGAACAACTATTACGAGTTCATTCTACAATATGAACTATTATTCTTAATTATCATTACAAGTTCATTTTACAACATGACTTATCAATCCTACAATATGAACAACCATTATGAGTTCATTCGAAAATAAAAACATCTATCACGAGTTCATTCTACAATATGAACTATAATAATGAACTACCATTGAGACTTCATTCTTCAAATTGAACTATTATTATGAGTTTATTCTACAAATAAATTGCTAGCATATACGAGTTCATTCTACGAAATGAACTGCTAGAACTAGAATAAATTACCATGTTCTAAAATAGTGCTCATTCTCGGATATGAACTATCATTATACCGAAAAAAATTAAAATTCCGAAACATATTATAATGAGTACTCATTGTGTAGATTTCGTCGAGACCTTTCCGAATATATAAAATGTATTAATTTTTTACTTATATTTTGAGAGATATTTAATTTTTAAGTTTTTATCTATTAATGTTAAGAAGAAAGAGAAAATAAAGAAAAGAGAAAACCAAAAAAGAGAATCACGTGAGGAGTAAAGAAAATAAGAGAGAGAAAGGGTACTTTGGATACTTTAATATTTTTAAATAAATAAGGACCAAAAAGAACTCCCTTTTTGTTGGTGGACCAAACTAACTTGGGACCACCTAAAAAAGGACCAAATGATTATTTTCCCGATTAGATCATTTAACATTAAAATACCATCAAAATCATATAACCATCAACCAAAAATAACCAAAAAGAAGTTTAACGGAAGTTCAAAGACAACAAACCAACATAACGGAAAAGAAAAGCACTCATACAGCAGATAGACTAAAGGAGATTGTAAGTTCTAATCTTGCTTCCAATCTTCATAACCATGATCTGCATCAATTGTTTTGTAGCTTCTTTTTAACAGTTAATACTAATGTGTGTAAAGGATTTCAAGATGTATGACTTAGCTTGCTTTACAATTTGGTTAATCTGGAAATCAAGATGTGCAAAAAAAAAATAGAATAAAACCTTAAACTTATTGGAGATTTCTTTTTAACAGTTAATACTAATGTGTGCATTAAGATATTTCTAACAATATCTTAATGCAGCTAGTGGACAGGTTAAGAACAAATCATTCTGCTCAAAATCAGTCTAGTGGACAGACAGTTAAAAATTGATTTCCCCCTGCAAATGACACTTTGAAAATAAACTTTGATGCATCACATATAGATAAAAAATAGTTTATCTGGTTGGGGCCTAATTTGTAAAGATGATGCATGTAACAGCTGCGAGGAGGTGCATCTTGTGCAGTAGATCCGGAGCAAGCGAAGGCACAAGCTCTCCTTGAAGCAGTGTTATGGGCTAAGAGTATAGGTTGGACGAAAATTCATCTAGAAGGAGACTATGTCGATGTAATTTCTGCCATCAATTGTAAATCCACAACTTTTAAGTGGACAACCAATAACTTAGTTAATGGTGCTTTATTAATTCTCAAAACAATGGATTTATGAGTGTGCTCCTACATGCACAGGGATGCAAATCATCTGGCAGATTCTTTGGCCAAGTTTGCAAGATCTCAATCTTTATGCTTTAGCTGGTTAAATAATGTTCCTGCTTGGACTCAAATTTTGATCCAGCATGAGAAGAACAATTTGTAATTTTCAACTCTATTAATAAAATTTCCTTTCCTATTTTTTTTTAAAAGACTAATAGAGATTGAAGTTATCAGCAATCTCTAAAGTTGCAGCAGTAAGGTCAAGATATGTAGCCATAACATAATTGAGTTGCTCCTCAAGACAGCGAATTCTTCGTTGAAGTAGAGAAATTTGTGGATCTTCATTACGAGGAATAAGTGCGTTGTTTCTCTTCATCTTATCGATGTTACCTTTTGTCAGACGCTTTGGCCTTCCAATGCAAGAAGCAAAGGGAGGAATTCCAAACTGAGTACAGATGCTTGTAATGAGACAAAGAAAGATAAAACTCTTTCTTATCATGTTCACATTAACCATTTGAGGAACGATGAATGTGATATCCTACATTTTCATTTACCCATTTTGTAGGTGTTTTGGGCCGGGTATCAACCATATTCGATAATCTATTTTTTTTCATCTGTTGGATTAAGACCAAATAGAAAGTTTGGGGCTTATCATTTTAGTGTTGTTTTGCCCATATAGTGCTGCCATTTTTTTTCTAATTCCCAAATTAGTCGATACGCGATACTTGATAGTTTCCATAGTCCTAATTATGTGTTAAACCATAGACACTTGAATAGTCTTGTCCCACCCTTTTTCACCACTTAGAAATGTTGGGGCGCAAATAACTTTGAAAGTTAATTATTAAGAAAAATAAAGTAAATAAATAAATAAGGAAAATATAAATGAGAAGAAGAAAAAACTCTTGTGCTAGAACTAAGAAAGAAAAATGGAGAGTTAGTAACGTATTTTGCATGGTATATATGTTTATCAGACTTTAGGAATTGAAGTTAAGGTATGAGAAGATCTCTAAGGGGAAAAAGTATTAGGAGCAGGCTAATTTAAGGTAGGTTTACTACTCATTTGCTTTGGGGTTTTCCTTACTCATAAGATTTTATTCATACCCAATTAAGACCTGAATTATTTTTGTGTTTGTTATTGAATTGGTCCCTATGAATTGAATTATTTTTTTTGTTATCATGAATTAAGACTTGTTAGGTGGATATAAACTCCTTAGTGGGACTAATTAAAGCCTGGTAAATGAAATGAGAGCAAAATGTAAGGAAAGGAAATAGATTTAACTTTCAATACCCGCCCGTAACACCTATTATTTTTGGTTAATCCATGATCTAAATTTTGATGTGTTACAAGTTGGTATCAGAGTGTTAGTTATAAGATCTTACATGGGACATTAGGAATACATTTTGTCTTATAAGAACTCTTTCATTGATTGCTTGTTATAGTGGTTTGGATTGTTAGCTTGATTTTTGCCATTATGTCAGTACTTCTTGTTGTGTCATTATTGAACCCCTTTGAACTGTTAGTTAAATATTTAGGTTGTTCTTTGAATCGTTTGTTGTATCCTATATAGGAAATGGCTGGAGATATGCTTTCTGAAATCAACGATGAATCTACTGAGAACGGTGTAAATGGGAATCAAATGCTAGCTGAAGCCATTCGGCAAATGACTGCAAATTTGCTTATGGCTAAGGGAAGCCAATCAACTTCACATGTGCGCGATGATTTTAAAGTGATGGATGAATTCCATAAATATAAACCAGTACCGTTCAAGGGTTCACCAAATCCTTTGGATGTTGGGAACTGGTTACTAAAAATGGAGAAGCGAATGGAGTTGCTTGAGGTAGAGGACCGTGTTCGAGTTAAAATTGTTGTGTATTACCTTCAAGATAGTGTTGGTCATTGGTGGACATTGACTAAAACCAAGGAAGGGTGCAAAATCTTACCTGAAATGAATTCAAGAAACTTTTCCTCCAAAAGTTATTTCCCGTAGCTTTGAAAAATACCAAGATAATGGAATTTATACACTTAGATCAAGAGAAAGAAGACTTATCTATTTTAGAATATATGATAAGTGGTTTAATGAGCTATCTCGATATGTTTCAGATATGATACATACTGAACACATGAAGGCAACTAAGTATCAAAAGGGACTACTACTAGATATTCGTTTTAAGTTTGCGCAACAAATTCTCACGAGTCGTGCTGAAATATTTGAGAAGGCGTTGATTATTGAGGCAACGTATAAAGGGTATCGAGAAGGAAAAGACCGAAAGAGAAATAACTCAAACAGCAGAAACAAGCCTCCTAAGAAGCCAAGACCAGATAGTGGACTGAAGAGAGTACACGAATGAGGCCACAATAATATGCAAGAAAAGACATGTTACGAGTGCCACAAGCTTGGACATCTTCGTAGGAACTATCCGCTTTTAAACGTACGAGGGTTTCGACACGGTAATAATGGTAACTACGTTCAACACAACAGGTCTAATCAAGTGAGAACATCGTAACATACTAATCAACAAGGAAAGGTGTTTGCTACAGTAGAGACTAAGGGAGATGTCGAAAACGCAGTAGTATAAGGTACATTTCTTTTGTTCAATTCTTGGGTTAAAGTTTTATTTGATCTGACTACTACACATTCTTTTGTTTCTGATCGGGTTGTGTTAAGTTTGGATTTGCATTCTGAACCATTAGAGGAAATGTTTCATGTTATAACTCCAGTTGCAAGTGTTAGTCTAGGTCGTGTTTGTCGGGCTTGGTGACCAAGATCTATCAGGAGACCTTATTGTCTTAGGAATGACATCATTCGATGTTATTTTAAGCATGGATTGGTTTTCGAAGTATCGAGCATTAGTGGATTATTATAGGAAAATAATCACTTTTATTTCCAATGATGGTGTATCTTTTGGTTTGATGATGTAAAGTATTATCCCAATATTTTTAGGTAGACAATCAAAGTTGTGTCGCAATCTTAACTTATTAGCTCATATGGATAGTAGCAGTAAGTCTAACAGGGTTACTATTGTGGAAATTCCAATAGTTAGGGAATACGTGGATGTTTTTCCTAACGACTTACCGAGATAACCGCCGAAGCGTGAAGTGGAGTTTATAACCGGGGATGTCACCAATTTCAATTACACAGTATCGTATGGCACAGACAGAACTTAAGGAACTCGACAAGCAACTGTTAGAATTACAAGATAAAGGTTTTATCCAAACTAGTACTCCTTCTTGGGGCGCACATGTTCTCTTTGTAAAGAAGAATGATGAATCTCTTCGTTTATGCATCGATTTCAATAAGTTAAACGCTATTACTGTGAAGAATAAGTATCCACTACCAAGAATCAATGACCTGTTTGACCAACTAAAAGGAGCACAATTTTTCTCGAAGATTGATTTGAGATCCGATTATCATCAGCCGCGGATTCGATATGCAGACATACCCACGACTGCTTTCCGAACACGATATGGGCAATTTTGAATTTCGAGTCATGCCGTTCGGACTTACTAATGCCCAGATGCTTTCATATATTTAAAACATCGTGTATTTCAAGCCTTCTTGGACAGATTCATTGTGGTATTCAGTGACGATGTTTAGTTTATTCCAAGACCAAACAGGAGCATGACGAGCATCTGCGGATTACTATGGACACCTTAAGAGGTCACCAGTTATATGCCAAACTAAGGAAATGTGAATTTTGGATACAAGAGGTACAATTTTTGGGTCATGTAGTGACTAAAGATGGTATACGTGTGCATCCAACCAAGATTAAAGTTGTACTTAAATGGGAGAAACCAAAGAATGTGTTAGAAATTTGAAGCTTCCTCCGCTTAACGGGTTATTATAGAAGATTCACGAAAGGTTTCTCAAGCCTTGCAGCATCATTAACAAAGTTGACAAGGAAATGAGTCGGATTTCTTTGGGATCAAAAATGTGAAACATCTTTTTGACTCTGAAGGAAAAGTTAACATCATCCAGAGTCTTGGTTACACCAGAAAGGTGAGTGGGTTACGTTATTTCTAGCGGCGCATCTTTGAAAGGCTTAGGATGTGTACTAATGTAGCTTGGACAAGTGGTGGCATATGCATCTAGACAGTTGAAGTCTCATGAGCAGAATTATCCAACTCACAATTTAGAATTGGCAACTATAGTATTTGATGTGAAGATTTGGCGACACTATCTTTATGGCGAAAATTTCGAAAGCTTTTCTGACTACAAGAGTTTGCGAATATACCTTCACTCAACGAGATATGAATCTAAGACAACACGTTGGATGGAATTTATCAACGACTATGAGTTTAATTTGCAATACCATCCAGGTAAAGCAAATGTGGTTACTGACGCTTTGACTAGAAAGTCTGGGGGAACATTAGCCAGTGTGGGTTTATATGTGTGGAAGTTATAAGAGGCAATTGGAGGATTAAGTTTGGAAGAGGAAGAAACTAAAGTTTGTGCTTGCAATTTAATTGTACAACCTATTTTTATTCAATAAATGGTAGAGACTCAAAAGAATAATGACGAATTAAATGAAATCTGAAGGGAGATTGTAGATGGTGCTAGACCTGATGGATGGGAAGTCCAATCTGACAACGGGTTAAGATATTTTGAGAGACTAGTTGTACCTGAAGAATTAAGGAAAAAGGTTATGGACGAATCCCACAAGTCTAAATACTCGACTCATCGCGGTGAATCAAAAATGTATAAAGATTTGCGAAGGAAATTTTGTTGAAGTGGCATGAAAAGGATGTTGTTGAATATGTATCTCGATGTTTAACTTTTCAACAAGTCAAGATAGAACAATGGAGACCATCGAGACTGCTACAACCATTGCTTGTTGCTGAATGAAAGTGAAAACACATAACAATGGATACCTCGAACGACATCAGGCAGCGACATGTATGGGTTTTTGAAGAAGACAAACACTCTTGGCACTAGTTAACTCTATGTAAAGGAGGTCGCAATACTTCATGGATTTTCGCTGTCCATTATGTCCGACATAGATCCCCGTTTTACATCTAAGTTTTGGGAAAGCTTTCAAAAGGTTGTGGGTACGACCTTGAGTCTTTGTATTTCCTTCCATCTGCAGATCAACGGATAGTCAGAGCGAGTAATTTTTGATTCATGAAGATATGTTACGTGCTTGCGTTTTAATCTTTAAGGGTAGTTGGATCGATCAGATACCATTGGTTGAATTTTTGTATAACAACAATTACCAAGCTAGCATTGGTACGACACCGTTTGAAGAACTATATGGGCGTCCTTGTAGATCACTTGTTTGTTGGGATGAAGTTGGCGAGAAGAGTCTTCTTGGACCTGAATATGTTCGCGAGACTACATAGAAGATCTATATTATTCGACAACGACTCCTAGATGCACAAAGTATGCAAAAGAGTTAGTTGGTGAAAGTGTCTTTCTTCATGTAAACCCTCGAAAAGGAGTAATTCGTTTTGGTAGTAAGGGTAAGTTAGCACCAAGGTATATTGGACTTTTAAGATTACGAAACGAATTGATAAAGTTTCTTATGAGCTTGAGTTACCATCGCAAATGGGAAAAGTTTATAATGTTTTTCATATCTTTGTATTGCAGTTGTACAAATCGAAAAAATCACACATCATCGATTGGAAAGGCCTGGAAGTTCAAGATGGCGCTGCATACGGAGAGGAACCTATTCGTATTCTGGATGCAAAGGAGAAGGTACTGCAAAAATAAATATTATTCGATTTGTTAAGGTCTTATGAAAGTATCATGGTTCCGAAAAAGCAACTTGGGAACTTGAGTCCAAAATGAAAGAGAAGTATCCAAGTCTTTATAAAGGTATAATCATTCTTAATTTTGTGACGAAATTCCTTTAAGGGTGGGAGAATGTGATACCCTACATTTTCATTTACCCATTTTGTAGGTGTTTTGGGTCGGATATCAACCATATTCGATATTATGTTTTTTTTTATCTGTTGGATTAAGACCAAATAAGAAGTTTGGGATCATCATTTTAGTGTTTTGTTGCCTGTATAGTCCTGCACATTTTTTGTTCTAATTCCCAGATTATTCGATACGCGACACTTGATAGTTCTTATAGTCATAATTATGTAGTTAAACCATAAACACTTGAATAGTCTTGTCCCACCCTCTCTCACTTCTTGGAAATGTTGGGGAGCAAATAACTTTGAAAGTTCATTATTAAGAAAAATAAAGTAAATAAAAAAAGGAAAATAGGAATGAGAAGAAGAAATAGCTTTTATGCTATAACTAGGAAATAAAAATGGAGAGTTAGTAACGTATTTTGCATGGTACATATGTTTATCAGACTTTAGGAATTGAAGCTAAGGTATGAGAATATCTCTAAAGGGAAAAAGTATTAAGAGCAAGCTAATTTGAGGTAGGTTTAATTGGGTAGGTTTATTCATACCCAGTTAAAATTTGAATGCCCTGAATTATTTTTGTGTTTGTTATTAAAATGCTCCTTATGAATTGAATTATTTTCTTTGTTATCATGAATTAAGACTTGTTAGGTCGATATAAACTCTTAAGTGGGACTAATTAAGGCTTGATAAACAAAATGAGAGCAAAATGTAAGGAAGGAAATAGATTTAAGTTTTGATACCCGCCCGTAACACCTATTATTTTGGGTTAATCCATGATCCGAATTTTGGGGTGTTACAATGAGACCACATAAATCAATGTTCCTTCCTTGAATGAGGTAGTAGACTAATTCCTTTACAACCCTGGTCCATTGATTTTTGTCGATAATGCTTAGAATGAGATTGGCAACGACCGATTTCCCTATATCTTTCATGAATAAATCCGCATCATTTACTGGCAATTTTTCATCTTTCTAGGGAGCAATCTTTCTATGAAGAACATTAGACCTATTATTTTATGAAGGTCTCAAATTTTCAGGTTGAGGAACCTTAAAATCACCATTATGTGGTAAGTCTAGTAACTCAGTAATTACACCACGATTTACAACAAAAGTCTTGTTCTTAACAATGATTTTTGAAACTACAATTATGAGTATATGAATCATGCGAGTTAGCATAAAGCTAGGTTGTGTTCTCAGAATGAGCAGTACCCATGTCACGGTGAATAAGACCCCATTTATAATGATTCATGAACTCAACAAAGTCACAAACATCAACTGATACATCATATATTCTTTCCATAACTGCTTTCCGTTTGTAATAATCATTATAAACATTACGTGCATGCTTGTTAATGAGATGCAATTGAAGACTAGCATCAAAGTATAGTTCATGGACCTGTTCATCTATATTATCATTATGTTCATCACTACTAACAACAATTATTTTACTTGAACTTTCACCTTAATGACTCATTTTTCTACCAAACATGATTTAATATGATTGAATACCAAGAACAAGTATAATACTTACCAGGTCCATGAACTGTCGATGATGGTGGTTACAATTGATCGTCACCCATTGAAGAAGAAAATTCGTTACGAATCCAACGGTTCCAAAAAATCAAGGTTTGGTAACAAAATGATCTCGGTGGAATTGAGACGATATGGTTTCTCGTTCAACAGTTCACTTGAAGAAGAAAGAAAATGGGTTGATAAAAAAAATAAGAGTTTGCCTCTTCTTAAGTGGATTAAAGTGACAGTTCGTGAGTCATATAGTTTGGTTATGGAATGGAACCGGTTCCACTTTAGTGCAAAGTACGTGAACCGCATATGCATATGTACAATGTAAGATTTTTGTAGAATAATGAAATTCCCTTTTTGGCAAAGAATTTTAAACATCAATTAATGATGAGATAGATCTTAGAGCATAAAATTTTGACTTTAATTTTTTTTTGCATGGATCATGTTCTGGTCTCTTACTTATGAATCAGATAGGCAGGGATAAATTATATTTGTAGTGCAAAATATGTTGATACCCACAGTGAGTCATTACATTTTGGACTCGTAGTATTATGGAGTAACCAATGCATAATTTTTGGTGGAGCAAAGAAGATATCGTTAACTGATAACTAGATCAGTTAAAAACCAAACCATCAATAAGTTACATAACTTATAGACAGATGGACTTATCTCCTTGCAGCAGAGCTCAATAATTTGAGATCATAATTCTCTTCTCAGAAAAACAAATATTCAAAAAATCATATAACCCGTTAGCACAAATCCTTCACATGGAGGATTTGCTCCGAAGTCTTGAAAAGATTCAGAATGACTCCATAAAAGAACTTCTTTCCAACTAATTTCTGCTTCAAAAAGGATCTAGAAAGGTACATTTACATGTGATGAAGAGAATCTTCCATGATGAAACCAATCGATTCCTTCTGTCTTGCAATTCATCAATAACAATGCTTGAAGGGAGTTGTTAGTATTCGTCAAGAAAACTCTTTTGTTAAAAAGAGAATTCTTGACTTTCTCATCATGGAAATAGATTCTGAATTTATTTGCAAATTCCGTACACACCATTTTTATGAAAAACAAGACATTGATGGTTTGCTAAGACGGATCATGAATATTACTAAGGTCACAACATTCTAAGGGATAAGGATCTAACTCTTCTTTCGAGGTGACAGTGAGGTTAAAGTTGCCTTTAATATCACAAGGACAAGGAGTACAACATTCACTTATTAAAAGATCAATATCAACCTCAACACCGATGTTATTCATCATGACTTCGTTTAGCCTATCAAGAGAATCTCATAACAACTTCTAATACAATATTGTTCACTAAATCACTTTTGTTTATGAATCATGGTTTTAATCTTGAGTGTTAATGAACACGATTTATGTTTGAAACTTCAAAGGCATATTTACCAATACGAACTATCACTATTGTACACAGTTCTAGAAACCTTGTACCATAGTGTATATTTTTTTATTTAATTTCAAGACGAACTTCTCAGATACTTACATGATTTCGTAATAAGAATTTCATCTAAACTGAAAAAGTTTTGCTTGAATCTCAAGTTATATAAGCTTGAATTCAAAGTTACCTAGAGCCTTGAAGATCTATAAATAGATAGACTCATGCAACATGATTTCTTAATCCCTGGCACTTATATGTCCCAGTTGCTTGTTAAAGTCATCCCGTAAAAACCTAGGTTTTCTCTGAAAAAACATAATTAGGTTACGACTTAAAGACTTCACTTAGGGATTCATGAAGCCAGGTCCGACTATCTTTTACCTGATAGTTCGTGTATCCCGATCTTATTCTTATTGATCTTCGAGGTTCTTATTATCTCACATCAGGAACGAAATAAATAAAAGTCACAAAGTTTTCTTCGTCTCAGACTTTGTGATTCCTCAAGATAGATATCTAAACTCTTTTTCGACTTGTTTATATTTTTCTTGAGAGGTGGTTAATAATCCAGGCTACTCAGTTAACTGAGTGTAAGTGTTATAGGTTTGTGCTGTTTGTTGGTCTTTGGTTATTGCAAATAAATTTCCAAATCTAGATCAAAAGTGAAATCAAATAAGCTTAGCTGTTAAAGACAAATTGGTATCAAAAGTCTTCACTTAGGTTGAAGTAACTCTTAGGCTATAAAGGACGTCAACTAAGGGAATCAATTGCGTAGAGCCCTGTGAGGTCAAGAGACGTAAGGATCACGACTGCAACTAAATTCATTGGAGGGTTAATTCGGTTTCAACTATATTCACTTCGAAGTCTGATAGTATGCTAGTGTCTGTAGCGACTTAATACAGTTTGGTGTTCAAAGATGGACGAGGTCCCGGGGTTTTCTGCAGGTGTAGTTTTCCTCGTTAACAAAACTTTTGGTGTCTTGTGTTTTTCCTTTTCCGCATTATATTGTTTTATCTTTATAACAGAAATAACACAAGTTCCACGTATTTAATATAGGTATTTAAGACGATATTAATTGTGATCAATAACGGGGCTTATTCGAATTTGTTTCTCAGAAGACATATCGCAAGTTTCATACTTGTTAGAATTCGGATGCTCTTGTTTTGGATATGACTATATATTGATCTTGGGTATTGATTTGTGAGATCATCCAAGAACTCTTCCACACATTCACGTTCACGGTCTTATCAGTCTAGACATATTGATTGTGGAAGAGAAAAGCGAAAATATATATATACATATATATTTCAAGGATCTTTAATTTAGATCTACTTGCAATTGTATTAGGATTTGTGCATACAGGTTGCCGAACGAAAAAGTTGGTGGTGTACTTGGTACCCTCTACTTTTCAATAAGATTATATTAAAAGTTTTGTTCAAGAGATAGTTCAAGTCGTGAATAGGAAATAAGGTAAAGGTGGTCATCTTGCCTTAAAAATGGACATGTCAGAGGCATTCAACATACTAGAATCAAGTTTCTTGATAGAGATCCTAAGGAAGTTTGGCTTTGGCAAAAAAATTATGCTAACTCATTCACCAATGTATAAGTACAACTCAAATTGAGGTTATGCTTAATGGATCTCCTACGCAGGCTCTCCAACCAACTAGGGTATTCGCCAAGGTGACCCTCTATCCACTTATCAATTTATTTTAGACATGGAATCATTCTTAAGGATGCTTGCTCACTGTGAAGAAACAAGAAAACTTACAAGTATAAAAATATCCAAATCTGCTCCAAAGACTAATCGTTTGCTATTTGAAGACGTTTGTATGTTATATTTGCAAGGTAAATCTTTTTAAAAATACTAACCTCCTTCAAGTTATTGAAGATTTAAGCAAGTGTTTAGGTCAGCTGATAAATTTCACCAAATCGTCAGTCTATTTCAGCAAGAACATGGAACCTACTTGTTAGAGCACTGCTCGGTCGAACTCGCAAACGTTTCTATTTCAAGCTTGTTTGTCAAGTTTAGGTGATCAAAACTATAATTCTTGATTTCTAGTCTACTTATAGCTATGTCTCGGATTAGGATAGAATGTGTAGTTGAGCTTTAGACTTCACGGCGTTCATCGATAGGAGACGAAGATCTATTGAGGGGAGCTTGGGGGAACTTCATCAACAAAAGGTATATAAAGACTAAAACTTATCTATCACTCAGAAGTCTATTCTATTTTATCTCCTAATGATACTAAGGCGTATAGCTATATAGACTTTTATATTATACAAATTTGACATTTCGAGCCGAGTTTATCTCGCTTATCTATTTCTCGAAATACGAGTTGGAAGCTTTTTACTCTAGCTACGTTCATCATTATTCTTGACGAGTTTAGTTAGAAACAATTTATTTGTTAGAAACTAAATAATAAGTCAAAAGATGATCATATGAAAATTGCCTTGAAACATTTTACATGATTTTTGTGAGACAGTCATTTGATGTCGACTCGAAAAGTTTCGTATTGATCATTCAATCACTTGAAAATTACTTATAAGCTAATGGTATGTGTGAGACAGCCATTGTCGTCTTCTAAGGATGTTTTAATGATTGAAATGGGAGTTTAGAACAATTAATCTTTGTCTGGATACAACACAGTATGCATACCAGTATGCAAACTATTTTGGTATGATTCAGGTCCGGAAACCTAGTTTGCATACCAGTATGCGAACGGTTTTAACTGTTAAAGTCCGGGAACCAAGTTTGCATACCAGTTTGCGAATAGTTCTACCTGAGTTAGGTATGGGACGGCAGTTTGTGTACCCGTTTGCAAACGGCTGGACGAGACCAAAGTCCGGAACTAAAGTTTGCGTACCAGTTTGCAAACTTAGTGGTTAAAGTTCTAAAATCGGATTAAGTATGTTTTCATACTCATGAACAAATACATTAATAAATTAAGGAATGCAATCTTTGCAAATCGTGGCTTAATGTTCATGAATTGATTTCGTTATAAGTACTTTGTACAATTACGAATCTATCCGATTTTGTTTCAATTGTTTCTTATATACTTCTATGAGATATATACAATTGAAAAACTCTATGAGTAACACAATTAGATTCATTTGATTATCTTTCATGATTGATTGATCATCATATTTGATCTAAAAGTGTTAGATGAATGTGGTTAATACAAAAGTGTTCATGTGTCTAACTTCGGTTAATTATTGTTGAGCCAACTCAATATACACGTTTAGGTACGGTTACCCATATCTAAATGAAGGTAAATTTCATTTGTGTGTAACAAGCTAAGACCATCTAACGGTGGAGAGATATTGCTTTGGTTTTAGGCAAACTTAGCTTGAATCTTAAATCAGGTTTTCATCTAACGGTGAATATTGAATGCTTTGTTTCTAAGCTAACTTAGCTTTAATTATAAGCAAACCCTGATTTGAAAGACTATATTAGGGAGAACTCTAGCAACTGGAAAACCTAATCCCGACACTTTCCTATGTACTATTTGCGACTAAAGTCGATTCTCCTTTAACCTAGATTTTTCCAAAACCATTATAGGTTAACGACTTGAAGACTTCATTTGGGATTCATGAAGCCAGATCCAACTTTTTATTTTTGTAGTTGCGTGTTCTGATCTTACTTATCGTATTGAGTACTATCTTCTCTAAGATTTGCTCGAGATTTATCTCCGATAGGTAAGATATAAAAGGTAATCACAAAGCTCTTCGTCTCATTCTTTGTGATTCCACGATAACTTCTTCTACTACCATATAATTAAGTTATTGTGAGGTGATTGATATTTCTAGGTTGTTCTTCGAGAATATAAGACTAGATTATCAATTGGTTCCTGTTCACCTTGATTTATCAAAAGACGGGACAAAAACTTCATAGGTACTTCTGTGGGAGACAGATTTATCTATAAGAATAGATTATCTGTGGGAGACGGTTTTGTTTATAAATATTCGACTTTGGGTCATAACAACTCTTAGTTGTGGGTGAGATCATCTAAGGGAATCAAGTGCGTAGAGTCCTGCTGGGATTCAGAGGCGTAAGGAACGCGACTGTGCCTTAATTGGTGTGAGACTTGGTTAGGGGCTCAACTAAATTCCAAACTGAAGTTAACTTGTAGTAGGCTAGTGTCTGTAGCGGCTTAATACAGTGTGTTGTTCAAAACTGGACTAGGTCCCCGGGTTTTTCTGCATTTGCGGTTTCCTCGTTAACAAAACTTCTGGTGTCTGTGTTATTTCTTTTCCGCATTATATTTTCTATATAATTAAAATATCACTGGTTGTGCGTAGTTCAATCAATTGGTAAATTCGACCTTTGGTTGTTGGATAGAAATTAATTGACGCTTGGACATTGGTTTTTGATACCGTCCAAGTTATTCCCATACCAATTAGTTCACGGATTCCATCATGTTGATTTGATGATATATTTGAGAAAGAAATATAACTCTTGGATATCTTTCCTCGATTGAGTCTGACTGTCTAGTTGATTCTCTTGGAATTATATTGGAGTTAGTCCATACATATTGCCGAACGAAATATTGGGTGTGGTTGTTAGACTCCCGCTTTTTCAATTGGTATCAAAGCTGGCAAACACGCTAAGACCTCATAAGTCTGTGTTTGTAGCAATCTGAATCTATGGACAGTAGTGTTATCTCTATAAATGTATGACCGCCAGTCTTCCATGGCTCGAATTACTTATGATTGAAAATTGCTATGCGTTCCTTTCTTTAAGCGCGTGATTTTCAATCATGGATTCGTGTTGTTAATGGCTATGATCCTCCAATGGTTACAGTAGATGGTGTAACTGTTGCAAAGGATATTGGTGAGTATGAGGATCATGAGATTCTTTCTGCAAAGCAAAATTATGACGGTTTAAATGCTATCATCCATGCCATTACCCCAGATCTTCAACACCATGTGACTACGTGCAATCGGTCTAAAGATGCTTGGGATATCTTAGAAACCGTATATGAAGGGAATACCTCTGAGAAAAAAGTTAGGCTCCAAAACCTAAATTCTGATTGGGAAAACCTTCGCATGGCTGATGAAGATTCACTTGATGAGTTTAATCACAAAGTGTCTGAAATTGTTAATGCATCCTTTGCATTAGGTAAGACTTTTCCTGAAAATGACATTGTGATGAAAATTCTCAGATCGTTGCCAGCTAACTACGATTCTAAGAAACATACTATCGTTGAAGGAAATAATCTTTATACACTTTTTAAAAATACTCTTGTTGGAAAGCTAAAGATTTGTGATCTTGAACTAAGTAAAAGAGAAAAACTTCGCGTGTGTTGCAATCCCGCTGCTGCACCTGATGTAAATTCTCTTTGTCCTGAATTGATTGATATGAAGGATGAGAATTGTTCGACTCTTTCACTGTTTATACAACAGTTAAAGAAAACTCTTAGAAGGAGAAAAAGAAAGTCTCGTAAAAAATCTTCTCCAATCAATGAAATGGATAAGAAAGTTCACAAAGACTATGATAATGGAACTTGTTCCAAGTGCTACATATGTGATCATCATATCTCTGATTGTCCTAATAAGGAGGTTAGTAAGATACCAAAGCATGGATGGCAACTCTTGACTACTGTCCCGAGGAAGAAGCCTGTGGAAGTTCTCTCACTTATTTGCTGATAATCACACTTGTCTCTCCAACAACTCTGATTATTCCATGATAAACAATCTAACTTCTCCAGGAGAGAAAATTGATCTCTTGACAAAAAATATGTACTCAATTAAGAGTATGTTTCAACTGGAGAAGGAAGCCTGGATTAAAAGGATTGAGAATCTAGAATGTCAACTGAAAAAATTAAGACAAGAGACTGCCACATCTCAAAATCATGGTTTTGAAAAAAAGGATCGATTATCTTCGTTAAACTCTCTTAAATCCAATCAACATATTACTCCTGAGAATATGTCATGTTCAAACTTCTCTTGTAATGAGAAAGACATGATAAAATACAATGGCACGACAAATCCTAAGTCTCCTTTGTATAAAAAACAAGATTACCCAGAGACTGTTTGCACAAAGATTCTTGAAAAATCTTCTTCTATTAATTTACTTTATCAGAAGAAGAAAAGAAAATCTCATAAGAAATCTACATCACTTTCGAAAGAGATATTCAGAACTATTCATAGTTTGCAAAAATCGATAAACAGGGCTTTCAAAACATTGCGGGAAAGGAAGATGTCTCATCTTGATCTTCCCTCCATAAAGAGAAATCACGATCTTCCCTCCATAAAGAGAAATCAGAAACGAGGAATAACAAAATCATCATCTTCTCCTGAGAAACCACCCGATCTTTTATTGGATGAGAGAAATTACAATTTGTAATAGTTTCTAAGATTGTTCTTGTTTTTCCCTTTGACAAGAACCAAATTACAATCTGTAATAGTTTCTAAGATTGTTTTTGTTTTTCCCTTGGACAAGAACCATAATCTCCAAAAAGGGTGTGAAAAGATTTATGTTCTTGAGTATCTTCTACTGACTTGTTTTTGTATCACCTTAATAGTCGTTTCTGTGTTTATGAACGGTTTTCCTAAATAAAGTTCTTTTTGGATATCCAAAATTTCTGTTAGGGTTTTGGTCAAAGGTATTTTTGGGAATTTACTCCATATCTTCTTCCCTTTAAGTTTGAAGATTTCATCCCTTGAAGCAATCATTTCATTTACCTTTTTCTATCATGTCCTCATCAAGTCTTTCCAGTAGAGAAGATGATGTCTGGACTTTTCTCTTTCCCTCTAAGAAAGTTCGTTTTGATTCTTCTGATAATGAGATGTGTCAAAAAAAAAACGTGATTCCTCCTCTGATGTGAATCCCACTGTCTCTCATTTTGGTAAACTCTCATTAACCATGAATCTCATCTTGGAACAAGTTCGTGCCTTGAAGAGTGAACTCGAATCTTCAACCAAAAGACTTGAGGACAAGATGGATAATCTCGAATCCATGATTGATCTAATCGAAGATGAGCTTGATGATTATATGGAATATGAGAAGAGTCTTCAAAGTAAGTGAAATGACATTTGTTCTTGCAAAAATAATGTCTAGGAAACTTCTTATGAGAATTTATTCTTGTGTTTTATGAAGGATAACTAGGGTTTGGAATATCAAATATTGTGATTACACATAGCTGTTGCCAATGATTTTCATCTTGCAATGGCTTCGTAAGTTTTCTTATGTTGAGCATTTCCGAATAAATTAATCATTAAGGTCTTTTTGTGGTTAATTTATTCGAGTTTTATGGATACAAATTCATGTTTCATGTAATTTGTTAATGTCCAAAGAAATCCTTATTTTCTAGTAAAAGTAAGGTCGCTCTTGTTGTTCTTTTGGGAATGACATTTTATGGGGGAGAGTTCTTAATTTAACTTGTGCTTAAATTGCCAAATCTTTGTGGGGAGTGCGGCTGTGGAATATTGTAGGGGTTATCTTGCATCTTTATAAACTCCTTGATGAATACCCTAAGTTTCGACTATGTGAAATCATCGAAACAAAGTTGATATGTTCTCTTTTAGTCATGAATTATCTCTTTGAGAATTTCATTATGATCCCGTTAGTTTTCGTACCTTTGCCAATTTTTATTGACAAAAAGGGGGAAAATTATTTTGTAGTTCACACTACATACATATGGTTTACGGATCATTATGTAAGGGGGAATGGTTTTCATTGTGTGATGAAGTATTGACTAAGGGGGAGTGATACACATCACCATAGTATTATTGTCAAAGTTGTGGTACAATTGAACTTTGATGTTGTGTAATAATACTATGACACTGTATAACAATAATTGAGAACAACTGTTTTCTTATTGTTATGTCTACAGATCTTCAACAACAATGATGCCGAGTTGAACACGTTCAGAATTGCTGAAGTACTTGAAGTGATTAAGAATTCAAGGAATGTTGAAGAACCAGGGAAATCAAGCATGTTGGATAAGAAGCTACAAAGTTTATTTATTTTGTAATCCACATGTATTAATAGTTTTGTCACTAAAATTGATAAATGGGGAGATTATTAGAGCACTGCTCGGTCGAACTCGCAAGTGGCTCTATCTCAAGCTTGTTTGTCAAGTTTAGGTGATGAAAACTATAAGTCTTGATTTCTAGTCTACTTATAGCTATGTCTCGGATTGGATAGAATGTGTAGTTGAGCTTTAGACTTCACAACGTTCATCGATTGAATACGAAAATATACTGAGGGGAGCTTGGAGGAACTTCATCAACAAAAGGTATGTGGAGACTAAAACTTATCCATCACTCGAAAGTCTATTATATTATATCTCCTAATGAGACTAAGTCGTATAGCTATATAGACTTTTATATTATACACATTTGATATTTCGAGCCGAGTTTATCTCGCTTATCTATTTCTCGAAATACGAGTTAGAAGCTTTTTGCTTTAGCTACGTTCATCAGTATGCTTGACGAGTTTAGTTAGAAACAATTTATTTGTTGGAAACTAAATAATAAGTCAAGAGATGATCATGTGAAAATTGCCTTGAAACATCTTGCATGATTTGTGTGAGACAGTCATTTGATGTCGACTCGGAAAGTTTTGTATTGATCATTCGATCACTTGAAAATGACTTATAAGCTAATGGTATGTGTGAGACAGCCATTGTCGTCTTCTAAGGATGTTTTAATGATTGAAATGGGAGTTTAGAACAATTAACCTTTGTCTGGATACAACACAGTATGCATACCAGTATGCAAACTATTTTGGTATGATTCAGGTCCGGAAACCTAGTTTGCATACCAGTATGCGAACGGTTTTAACTATTAAAGTCCGGGAACCAAGTTTGCATACCAGTTTGCGAATGGTTCTACCTGAGTTAGGTATGGGACGGCAGTTTGCGTACCCGTTTGCAAACGGCTGGACGAGACCAAAGTCTATAACTAAAGTTTGCGTACCAGTTTGCAAACTTAGTGGTTAAAGTTCTAAAATCGGATTAAGTATGTTTTCATACTCATGAACAAATACATTAATAGATTAAGGAATGCAATCTTTGCAAACCGTGGCTTAATGTTCATGAATTGATTTCGTTATAAGTACTTTGTACAATTACGAATCAATCCGATTTTGTTTCAATTGTTTCTTATATACTTCTATGAGATATATACAATTGAACAACTCTATCAGTAACACAATTAGATTCATTTGATTATCTTTCATGATTGATTGATCATCATATTTGATCTAAAAGTGTTACATGAATGTGGTTAATACAAAAGTGTTCATGTTGCTAACTTCGGTTAATTATTGTTGAGTCAACTCAATATACACGTTTAGGTATGGTTACCCATATCTAAATGAATGTATATTTCATTTGTGTGTAACAAGCTAAGACCATCTAACGGCAGAGAGATATTGCTTTGGTTTTAAGCAAACTTAGCTTGAATCTTAAATCAGGTTTTCATCTAACGGTGAATATTGAATGCATTATTTCTAAGCTAACTTAGCTTTGATTGTAAGCAAACCCTGATTTGAAAGACTATATTAGGGAGAACTCCAATAACTGGAAAACCTAATCCCGACACTTTCCTGTGTCCTAGTTACGACTAGAGTCGATTCTCCTTTAACCTAGGTTTTTCCAAAACCATTATAGGTTAACGACTTGAAGACTTCATTTGGGATTCGTCTAGCCAGACCCAACTACTTTTTCTGTAGTTGCGTGTTCAGATCTTACTTGTTCTATCGTATTGAATACTATCTTCTCTAAGATTTGCTCGAGATTTATCTCCGATAGGTAAGATATAAAAAGTAATCATAAAGCTCTTCGTCTCATTCTTTGTGATTCCACAATAACTTCTTCTACTATCATATAGTTAAGTTATTGTGAGGTGATTGATATTTCTAAGCTGTTTTTCGGGAATATAATACCGGATTATCATTTGGTTCCTATTCACCTTGATTTATCAAAAGACTAAACAAAAACTTCATAGGTCTTTTGTGGGAGACAGATTTATCTATCACAATAGACTTATCTATGGGAGAAAGATTTGTTTATAACTCTTCGACTTTGGGTCGTAGCAACTCTTAGTTGTGGGTAAGATCAGCTAAGGGAATCAAGTTCGTAGAGTCCTGCTGGGATTCAAAGGCGTAAGGAACGCGACTGTACCTTAATCGGTGCGATACTTGGTTAGGGGCTCAACTACATTCTAGTCCGAAGTTAACTTGTAGTAGGCTAGTGTCTGTAGCGGCTTAATACAACGTGGTGTTCAAAACTGGACTAGGTCCCGGGGTTTTTCTGCATTTGCGGTTTCCTCGTTAACAAAACTTCTGGTGTCTGTGTTATTTCTTTTTCGCATTATATTTTCTATATAATTGAAATATCACAGGTTGTGCGTAGTTCAATCAATTGGTAAATCCAACCTTTGGTTGTTGGATAGAAATTGATTGACGCTTGGACATTGGTTTTTGACACCGTCCAAATTATTCTCATACCAATCAGTTCACGGATTCCATCATGTTGATTTGCTGATTGATTTGAAAAAGAGATATAACTCTTGGATATCTTTTCTTGATTGAGTCTGACTATCTAGTTGATTCTCTTGGAATTATATTTGAGTTAGTCCATACAAATTGCCGAACGAAATATTGGGTGTGCTTGTTAGACCCCTTCCTTTTCACTACTTGTTGTGAAGATATATCAGTGTCATTCTTCAAGTCAGGCAACTAAACCTTAATGAAGAACAATACCTTGGTCTTTTTTTTGTTGACATGAATAAAAAGGTACCATTTTCCGTTCTTATCGATAAAATTAATGCTAAATTTGTAAAATGGAGAGGCAATAATATGTTAGAAGCGGTAAGGTATGTAATTATTAGAAACATTACTAACGATATTGTTTTGGGGTAAAAACCGATTCTCCTGGAAATGGTAAATTTGGGTGTGCCGCCGAGAAACGAATCTAAACTCTAAACAAATGCACTGCACGGGAGTACTTTAGATTCGAGAGATCAATCTGTACAATTCTGGCCTAAACTAAGAAATGGTTATTCTAGACTTGCTTCGGTCACAAAGTGAAGGAGAAGGGTTGATCTTAGGGAGGGAAGCGAAGAAGGTGGTGAGATCAGAATGGTTAACTCTGAAGGTGTAACTATTTTATGACTTGTATCAGAATATGGAACTGGCTTGCTGAATGTAAGATATCAGTTCTTGGTGTTTTTTCTAGATACTGTGTTGTTAACCAAAACTATGTTGTTGGTTAAAATAGGTTGAAACCTATTTATACAAGTCATAGTTGAACGCACCCTGATCTCATAGGAAGTGGAGATAGTGGAGTGATGGAGAAGTGGGGTTGTTGAAAACCACGTCCCTGCTATTAGGGGAGACAGGTCATTTTACACCCACTACTTCTCTGCTGCCACTAACTGTCCGTCTTTCCTGACACTTTCTCATAATGGGCGTGTTGCACACCGCACGCTGTAAACCGCCAGACCAATACCCTGATGAACATCCCCCAGTTTGTGACATGTTTGATGTCTCGAGTATTTTATAGAAAATATGTAGCAAGTTGCTGAGTGGGTCTTGCCTAATTATTCTGACCAATCACGTGCAAGCTAGGTGGTGGGTAGTCATGTGTGACGAGCAAAATCATGAGATTTGCCGCAAAGAATAGCATGTGACGCCATTGGGTTAAATAACTAAGTTATTCATGAAGCCGATACTCATATAATATCGTATGTATTCGATGCATGTGGAGCATCGCTTTTAAGCAAGCAGCTCAAAATAATTGATGCATGTGAAGCATCGTTGTATTTGAGCCTGTCTTGGTTGGTCGCGGATCCCAATGTCTTGAAAAGAGCATGACCGGCTATTTTTAGGAAGCTGATGGGAGCTATTTATTCATGCCAAAGGTTGGCCGGTCAGTCCCTATAGCAGAGTGACGACTGGCGACTATGATGACATCCTATTGGTCGCCTAAAATTTAATCTAGGTCGGTCAATTCGGCTGGCGAAGTTGGACGGCCGAGATGATTTACGGCAGTTAATGGCTGCCTTAAAATTAATGTAAACAGCGCGACCAAACCCTTTTGGGCGATCGTTTGAGAGCCACATGGGCAAGTTGTGGCTTGGCCGATTGCAGCTTATGGAAGGGGAGTGGTCGTTGATCATGGACACATCTTGTTGGCTGTCTAAAATAGGAGTTAGGCCGGAAAATTCGTCTGGCGAAGTTGGACGGCGAGATGATTTAAGGCAGTTAATGGCTGCCGTTGATTTAATTTAGATTAAAATCCATGTGGCCAACCTATTTTGGGCCAACGTTTTTTAGTGTTGGCGGGTGCTGGTAGCTATTCGATCGGCTAACTCAATAGCCGGGCCGCTAGTTAACGTATCCGCTCCTTGCACGTTGATTAAGGTTGAGTCTAAGCCGGTCAATTCGGTTGGCGAAGTTGGACGGCCGAGATCGTTTTGTGGCAGTAATGTAATTCCACTTAATAGAAATTAGGGTTTTGTAAGTCGCGCGGCCAACTAACTTTGAGCAATCGGTTAGTGGCTCTGTTGGCGAGTTGGAAGGATTCCGATTGGCCAGGGCATTAGTGGGCCCGCTGTGCACGGTGGTGCTTGTCCGACCGCGTTAAGAAGTGACTAGACTCATACGGCCGTGATCATTTTAAGACTGACATGGGCAGTCTATATTAAATTCCTTAAGGAATTTAGGTGTGTCGACCAGCCAACTTCCAACCTTGTTTAAAAGTGCGTGTGGCGCATTTAAAACGATCTGATTGGTCGATGGGAAAGGGTCTGGCAAGCGGCAACATGGAGTGTGGCCGACCGGCCACGGGCGGCGCCTGCTGGAGCGGATCGTCCGGCCAGGTGGCGTGGCCACGCCTCCCTTTGCTACTGCTTTTACTTGCCGCAATTCCTCTTGTTTTCTACTTTTGGTAGGATTTTGCTCCTACTAGTCCATGGTGGATTAATTTCCTAGTTTACCTAGGTTTGGTATCGACCAATAGGGTTCGAGATATTGCGCAGGGCGCAAAAAACCTAATTTTTGCAAATTAATTAGGTTAAAACTTGAATTTTGCGAGCTGTCGCAAAATTGGTCAAATTTGGTGAATTCTGTGTTTTGACACAGAAATTCTTAATTTTATTCTCAGAGAGCAGTTAGTGCGTCTTCTGACTGAGTACTTTCATGCAGACCTTAATCTTGATACTTCGGGAAATTCATGCTACTCAGTTGCGAGTGAACACTAATTGTCATGTCATATCAATATTAAGGATTCAGCCGGGGAACATAGCATATGAAAAGTACTCGATAGGACATACATTAATGAATAATGCAGGCGAGAGATTAATAAAATTTATAGAATGTTTGGGATTGTTGCTACATGCACCATTCTGAATAAATTTTATATACATATACTGAATTGCTCAATACATATGTAAGTAAAGAGGCCTAGACACTCATTACTTTTAAATGGCTCTATATCTTTGTAGAATGACGGCACATTAAATACAGGGTTTCTCAATTTTAGCCCTGAACTAAAAACCACCATCAACAGATATTCCCATACATCACGTGACAAGTCTCAAGGTATGTAATTATTTTGACTATTTTTAAAATAAATTCTTTCCAGCAAGTCTTTTGGAGAAACAAAAACAATAACAAAGGAAGACATACAATCTCTGTAAGCCTAAAGAAGGGGAGCCACGAGTTTATAAACCTGTATTATTTAATAGAGCTCTTCTAGCCAAATCAGCTTGGAGATTATGCATAGCCTCGCCCATAGTATGGGTTAAATCTCTAAGAGATAAGTATTATCCTGTTGGAGATGTCATCAACCTTAAAAAGAAGAGAACCACCACTTGGTCCTAGTTAAGCATTAGCTCGGAAGTGCTTTTCATTCAACGAAATAACTGTTGGATTTCAGGCAATAACAACGCAATTATGATTTGGAAACAAAGATGAATTACGAAATTGCATGGTCCACCAGTTCCTAAACAAAATTTCACAAATCACTTACTCTCTACCTGTGTGTGGCAGTTATTTTCTCTGGATACTTCTTCATGGAAAACCAGCCTCATTTAACCTCTTTTTCGAGCCAAATACTGCTCAGCTTATTTTTAATATCATTATTCATAAAGATTATGATGACACTTTGATATGTTTATTGGAGAAAAGTGGTAAGGTTTTTGTTAAATCTTACTACGAAAAGATGTATAAAGAAAGCATGCAGGATAGTTCTATGGGCCAAATAATGCAACAAATTTATAAGCATCTTTAGAAATTACTGAAAAAGCGGGGGTACAACAACCACACCCAATATTTCGTTTAGAAATCTGAATATACAAACTCCAATATACTTTCAAGAGAATCAACTAGACAGTCAGACTCACTCTATTGAAAAGTATATCAAAGAGTTTTATATCTCTATCTCTTAATTCAATCCGCAATCAATAAATATGAATTTGCGATCCCGATTGAATATAAGAGAAATAACTTGAACGGTACCAAAGACCAATGTTCAAGGATCAATCAATTTTAATCAACAACCAAAGGTTGGATTTACCAATTGATCGATACAACGCACAACCTGTGATATTTCAATTATATAACAAAATATAATGCGAAAAAGAAATAACACAGACACCAAAATTTTGTTAACGAGGAAACCTCAAATGCAGAAAATCCCTGGGACCTAGTACAACTTTGAACACCACACTGTATTAAGCCGCTACAGACACTAGCCTACTACCAATGAACTTCGGACTGGAATGTAGTTGAACCCTAATCAATCTCACACTGATTCAAAGTACAGTCATGCTCCTTACGTCTCTGATCCCAGCAGGATTCTATGCACTTGATTCCCTTAGCTGATCTCACCCACACCTAAGAGTTGCTACGACCCAAAGTCGAAGACTTGATAAACAAATTTGTCTCACACAGAAAATTCTATTGGAATAGATAAATTTGTCTCCCACAAAAATACCTATGAGTTATGTTCCGTCTTTTTATAAATCAAGGTGCACAGGAACCAATTGATAAACCAGACTTATATTCCTGAAGAACAGCCTAGTATTATCAATCACCTCACAATAATCTTAATCGTATGGTAGCGAAACAAGATATTGTGGAATCACAAACGATGAGACGAAGATGTTTGTGACTACTTTTAATCTTACCCATCGGAGATAAATCTCAAGCAAATCTTAACAAAGATAATACTCAATCACGATAGTAAATGTAAGATCAGAACACGCAACTACAGAGAAAATAGTTGGGTATGGCTTCACAATCCCAATGAAGTCTTTAAGTCGTTAACCTACAGGGTTTCGTGAAAAACCTAAGGTTAAAGGAGAATCGACTCTAGTCGCAACTAGTATCATACAGGAGGTGTGGGGATTAGGTTTCCCAGTTGCTAGAGTCCTCCTTTATATAGTTTTCAAATCAGGGTTTGCAATCTAAGTTACCCTGGTAACAAAGCATTCAATATTCACCGTTAGATGAAAACCTGATTAGATAAAAGCTAATATCTTTCAACCGTTAGGTCGAACTTAGCTTGTTATACACAAATGAAATGTACCCTCATTTAGGTTTATGTAACCGTACCTAAACATGTACACCATGTTGGCTCAATAGTAGTTAACCGAGGTTAGCTATATGAACACTCTCATATCAACCTTATTCATCTTAACCATAACTAGTTAAAATGACTCAAATGAAACTAGTTAAAGAGTTGTTCAATTGCTATATTCTCATAGAAGTAAACAAGAACACAATTGAAGCAAAATCGGTTTGATTCACTAGAATCAATTCATGAACATTATAGCCACGGTTGGCAAAGAATGCATTCCTTATTATATAAATGTATTTGTTCATGTCACAACCGATTTTAGAACTTTAACCATTCAAGTATGCAAACCGGTACGCATACTTGAAATAGCCGGACCAAGTTTAGTTTTAGCCAGTATGCGAACGGGTACGCATACCTCCAAACCCAGCATAAATTTCCGGTCACAAACCTATGCCAGTATGCGTACGGGTACGTGCACTTAGGTTCCCGGATTCCTCAAACCAACAGGTACGCATACGGGTATGCATACTATGGTTCCCGGACATGGATCACACATATGCAAGAGTGCACAACATGTTTATAATCTAATGTTGGTTAAGTGTTCTAAACTCTTATTTCAATTATTGAAACTTTCTTAGAGGATGACAATAGCCGTTTTCACACACTATTAACATCAAAGCAATTTTCAAGTTATTGAAATAATCATAACGAAACATTCCAAGTCTACACCAAATGATTGTATCAAACAAACCATGTAAGATGTTACTCGGCGATTTTCACATGATCATCTTTTGAATTTCGTCAAGAATATAAGATAAACTTGGTTGATGTGCATAATCGAAAACTATAGTAATACGACTTTTGTCTCAATATAGGAGATAGAGTAGAAATAGATTTTCCAAGTGATAGATGAGTTTTAGTCTCCACATACCTTTTGTTGATGAAGTTCCACAAGCTCTCCTTAGTAGTTCTTAGTCTTCAAATTATGAACGCCGTGAAGTCTATTGCTCAACTACACAATCTATCCTAGTCCGAGACATTACTATAAGTAGACTAGAAATCAAGACTTATAGTTTTGATCACTAACATTGACAAACAAGCTTGAGATAGAAACGCTTGCGAGTTCGACCGAGCAGTGCTCTAACAATCTCCCCCTTTGTCAATTTTAGTGACAAAACTATCAATACATATGGATTATAAAATAAATAAACTTTGTAGCTTCTCATCCAAATGCTTGATCTCCTTGGTTCTTCAACATTACTCGAAATCTTCGTCACTTCCAAGTACTCCAATGATTCCAAATGTGTTCAACTCAGCATCATCATTGTTGAAGATCCGTAGCTATAACAATGAGAAAACAATTGCTCTCAATCATTGTTATACAGTGTCATAGTATTATTATACAACATCGAAGTCCAATTGTATCACAACTTTGACAACAATACTATGGTGATATGTATCACTCCCCCTTAGTCAATACTTCATCTCACAATGAAAACCACTCCCCCTTATATAATGATCCGTAAACCATATGTATTTGTAGTGTGAACTACACATTAATTCTCCCCCTTTTTGTCAATATAAATTGGCAAAGGTACGAAAACTAGTGGGATCCTCATGAAATTTTCATAGAGATACTTCATGACCAAAAGAGAACAACATACCAACTTGTTTAGATGCCATCAAATAGCCGAAACTAAATGCATTCATCAAGGAGTTTATAAAGATACAAGATAACCCCTACAATATTCCACAGCCGCACTCCCCACAAAGATTTGGAAATTAAGCACAAGTTCAATTAAGAACTCTCCCCCATAAAATGTCATTCCCGAAAGAACAACAAGAGCGACCTTACTTTACAAGAAAAGAAGGATTTCGTTGGACATTAACAAATCACATGAAACATGAATTTGTATCCAAAAACTCAATTAAATTAACCACAAGAGAACCCATGATTAATTTAATCGGAAATGCTCACATAAGAGAACTTATGGAGCCACACAGTACATACACAAAGATGTGGATCAGGGAAAGACCAATACTATGGAATAATCAAAGATTCATTCTATTTTTCATCACTATTTGCACAATGACATATAAAAGACTTAATCTTTATAAACAAAAGTTCATCCTATCTTCCATCAATATGTGCATAATGACATAATAGGCTTAACTTTTGTAGTCAAAAGTTCATTCTATCTTTTATCAATACTTTCATACCGATATATAATATAGTTAACTTTTGAGCAAATACGGGACAATCAAGGTTCACGGACGTAAACAACATATCCCATAACAATTTGCAATATATAAAACCATAAAGATTAATACTGCAAAAATCATCTTCCAAATAACCTTTAGAATTTAAATAAATAAATCTAAAAACATTACAAGATGAAAACGTTGGCAATAGCTATGTGTACTCACAATAATGGCTATTCCAAACCCTAGTTATCCTTCTTAAAACACAAGAATAAATTCTCATAAGAAGTTTCCTAGACATCAAGACAAACTCGTAATGCACATATAAGATGGTTTGTCCTTAGTGGGTATAATCAATCTTTTTTGCACGGATTTACACCATGAATAGCTACCAAAGGGGTATAAATAGATTTTCTTAACAAAGAAGAACATATAAAGTCATTAATGACCATGCACCATAGTTCACATAAGATGATTGTGAACATTCAAGAATCACATAGCAATGCGTACTATTGCCCATTCTTGAACTTCCTTCTTTGTGATTCACCGACTACATTCTTGTAAAAGCTACAAATGAGCTTACAAGAGTGTTACTCCAAGAATCCAAGTTCCCAAGTCCAAGAGAAGTGGAACAAGTGCGACGAAACGGAGCAAAATACTCAAAAACAAGAGACGGGACAAAGACCAATCTTTACTCATCTCCATTTTGAAGAGAATTCAAAGAGGAAGAGAATGCAAAAAGAATGAGGTCATTCCGAGTTCGGACGAAGAAGTTACGGCCAAAACAAGTTTACCGAATATCGACGCCTACGGTCAAGTATGCATACCGGTTTGCAAACGAATTTTCATAACCTGGAGCAGTATGCGTACTAAAATCCCTGGATTTTGATTTTAAATGATGGTATGCATACCTGGTATGTGTACCATGAAGTCCAAACATCCCGAACTATTATTCTAAACCTAAACATTTAAGAACCTTAAACACAAATCAAGTAAGGTAGAAATGAACTATAAGCAAGGTACATGGATCATTATAAGTACTCTAAGCAAATAAAAACACAAATATTGCTCAAGTTTATAGACATACCTTTTTAGAAGAATCCAATCGAATTCTACAACCTTACCAAACATAATCTGTGTGCCCCAATTCTCGTGCTTCCCTCACCGTATACATAGCAGGGCATTCCTTGGTGAGGATGCACTTACAACACAATCAAGTTGTGTTGAGGTGAACAATGTCTTGCTCACCACAAGTGACTTTTGGATTATCATGAAAGAGATCGCTTTTAGAACCTTTCACATCCAAATCCATCTTTCCAAAAAAATAATTAAGTTCCAACATCATGGATACTGCCTTCTCCATAGTCATGGAATTTTCTGGGAGATCATTCCTTTTCACACTCAAAACATCATTGACTTTCTTTGGTATCCACTTCTGAGTGCGTTTAGGAACAACCAGAACCTTCTTTCCATTACTCTCTTCGAGAATTCTCGGAAGAGAATTGGATTGACTATTCTTTTGCAAGTTAGTCTTTCTCCAATTGGGAGCATCGGATCTTGTCTTCGTATTTACGAAGTTATCCTTTTGATAACCATTATGATTGTGAAAAAGATTTGTATGACGTTTATAGGCAAATCTAGGTTTATCACAGCACTGATTCCTTTGCCTAAAGGTTGGACAGTTACAACCTGTAACGTTAAGGGGCTTCGTCTTAATATATGATCTTGGTTTCACAACTTCTTGTGATGCCCAAACAAGAACATCATGAAGTTTCTCATTCCTTATACGGAAACGACATCTCCTTTCCAGGTGACCTTTATTTCCGCAATAACATAAGGAATGTTCTTACCTCGATCCGTGTGTGCTGACTTTGGAGGTTGATATACTTTGCTTTTTTGAACCTTAACTGCCGGTGAAGGTATTTCACTTTTTCCATCAGTGGAAACCTTTTGTTGAGAAGAATCACTAGCCTTGACAAATTTTACCTCTTTGCTAATACTTGGAGCATCTATTCACTTAAAGCCCAATCCTCGTGTATCACGATTTGCTCCTAGTATAGTGGTTAATTTGCTTGAACTAGTATTGAACTTTTTAAAGTCATCTTCCAACATCTTGATTTTATCAAGAGCAACAGCTAAATCAGCCTCAAGGCATTTTTCTCGAGCGAGAAAAGCGCTTTCATTGTCATCAAAACTTGCTTGCTGAGAGTTAATTCTTCCTTCAATTTATGCAAGTTTCTCTTCCAACAAGAAGTATTTTTGATAAACACGATCACATTCAAGTGACTTTCTACTCAGGTTTTCCTCGGTATCTTTGAGGACCGATTCGCAAGAGCGATTCTGACCATAAAGACCTCCGTAAATCCTTTTCAATTTCTTGTTTTCTCGACAGAGAGGAGTCAGAAGAGGTGTGACATGAGAAGTTGTAATCTTCTTCATTTTCAACGAATCCAAAAACTTAACATACTTTAAGACTTCCTCATCAACATCTCTATCAATATCTGAATCACCTTCATTAGAAAGTTCATCCAACTGTTCTTCTAGGAGTGTTTCCCAATCAACAATTTTTATATCAAGAGAATGTTTAGATATTGACTTAGATGTGATAGTTCTCTCAGGTGAATCCAAGCTTTTAGAATCATCTGGTAATTTCTGAACTGGTACGTTATTAGAGATAGACTCGTCCATAATAATCAGATTGCTATAAACACAGACTTATGAGGTCTTAAACGTGTTTGCCTGCTCTGATACCAATTGAAAAGGCCGGGGTACAACAACCACACCCAATATTTCGTTTGATAATCTGAATAGACAAACTCCAATATACCTTCAAGAGAATCAACTAGACAGTCAGACTCAATCTATTGAAAAGTATATCAAAGAGTATTATATCTCTATCTCTTGATTCAATCTGCAATCAGCAAATAGGAATTTGCGAGCCCGGTTGAATATAAGAGAAATAACTTGAACGGTACCAAAGACCAATGTTCATGGATCAATCAATTTCAATCAACAACCAAAGGTTGGATTTACCAATTGATCGATACAACGCACAACCTGTGATATTTCAATTATATAACAAAATGTAATGCGGAAAAGAAATAACACAGACACCGGAATTTTGTTAACGAGGAAACCGTAAATGCAGAAAAACCCCGGGACCTAGTCCAGCTTTGAACACCACACTTTATTAAGACGCTACATACACTAGCCTACTACCAATGAACTTCCGACTGGAATGTAGTTTAACCTTAATCAATCTCACACTAATTCAAGGTACAGTCGTGCTCCTTACGCCTCTGATCCCAGCAGGATACTACGCACTTTATTCCCTTAGATGATCTCACCCGGTACTAAGAGTTGCTATGACCCAAAGTCGAAGACTTGATAAACAAATCTATCTCACACAGAAAAGTCTATTGGAATAGATAAATCTGTCACCCACAGAAATACCTACGAGTTTTGTTCCGTCTTTTGATAAATCAAGGTGCACATGAACCAATTGATAAACCGGACTTATATTCCTGAAGAACATCTTAGTATTATCAATCACCTCACAATAATCTTAATCGTATGGTAGCGAAACAAGATATTGTGGAATCACAAACGATGAGACGAAGATGTTTGTGACTACTTTTAATCTTACCTATCGGAGATAAATCTCAAGCATATCTTAGCAAGGAAAATACTCAATCACGATAGTAAATGTAAGATCAGAACACACAACTACAGAGAAAATAGTTGGGTCTGGCTTCACAATCCCAATGAAGTCTTTAAGTCGTTAACCTACAGGGTTTCGTGAAAAACCTAAAGTTAAAGGAGAATCGACTCTAGTCGCAACTAGTATCATACAGGAGGTGTGGGGATTAGGTTTCCCAGTTGCTAGAGTCCTCCTTTATATAGTTTTCAAATCAGGGTTTGCAATCTAAGTTACCTTGGTAACAAGGCATTCAATATTCATCGTTAGATGAAAACCTGATTAGATACAAGCTAATATATTTCAACCGTTAGATCGAACTTAGCTTGTTATACACAAATGAAATGTACCCTCATTTAGGTTTATGTAACCGTACCTAAACGTGTACACCATGTTGGCTCAACAGTAGTTAACCGAGGTTAGCTATATGAACACTCTCATATCAACCTTATTCATCTTAACCATAACTAGTTCAAATGACTCAAATGAAACTAGTTAAAGAGTTGTTCAATTGCTATATTCTCATAGAAGTATACAAGAACACAATTGAAGCAAAATCGGTTTGATTCACTCAAATCAATTCACGAACATTATAGCTACGGTTTGCAAAGAATGCATTCCTTATTATATAAATGTATTTTTTCATGTCACAACCGATTTTAGAACTTTAACCATTCAAGTATGCAAACGGGTACGCATACTTGAAATAGCCGGACCAAGTTTGGTTTTGGCCAGTATGCGAACGGGTACGCATACCTCCAAACCCAACATAAAATTCCGGTCACAAACCTTCAAATGATGAACGCCGTGAAGTCTAATGCTCAACTACACAATCTATCCTAGTCCGAGACATTACTATAAGTAGACTAGAAATCAAGACTTATAGTTTTGATCACTAACATTGACAAACAAGCTTGAGATAGCAACGCTTGCTAGTTCGACCGAGTAGTGCTGTAACAATTACCAATGCTTCCAAGATTTTGGCAGTTCTTGTGGAAATGCATCTCACGTATTCTGCCTACAAGAGATCATCTGGCTAAATTCATTAACAACATGGATCTTATGTGCCGGTTTTATCATTGTAAATCCCCTATCATCTAGCCCATCTTTTTTTAGTAGTATCCTTACTTTTGAGCGTATATATATCCCATCACCCAAATCAATAATTGTCGCAAGATTTTTGGTGGAAGAAATCTCAGATATTTTAGGAAAGTTGACTAAGAATATATGGCAAGAGATTATGGTTACTTTTCTTCTTGCAACAACTTGAAAGAGACCAGCCGTCTAAAATGTTTTCCGTCTAAAACTTTAGTTGCCACAAGAGATAGTTTGAAGAAGCCAGATTGATCGAAGGCAAGGTTTTTAAATCGTGAATCGTTTTTGAAAATTTGAGAATCGAATTGTAGATTCATGGTCAATTTTTTGAATCGTATATTTGCCTATAAAAAATAATGAACTAGGTGAAAAGCTCAACAGATTACATATATTTTTCAATAACAAGCAAATGCATTACTAATCACAAAATGAAGGACGACTCAATGGTTGGGATGCTGTCTATTGTACACAGTGTCCCAGGTTCGACTCCTAAACATCATTTTTACAAAAAAATAAATATAAAACAGAAAGAGATTTGGTTTGACTGCACTTTGAAACGTGGACCAACGTTGACTTTTCCGATTCGTGGGTGAAACGCTTTACACAAGCGCTTCAACTCGAAATGGAAATTTCTGACTCGACTCGTACGATTCAACTCGTATGTGTTTAAAAACTATGATCGAAGGGTTAAAGCTTGGTATCGTTTGGAGGATCATCTTCTTGCTACAAATCAGGTAGGTTTTCTATTTCTTATAACGTTTATAGATTAAGCTAATGGGTATTCTCTGTTTTTTGGAGTTTAAATTTTGTCTTTGGTTACCAGTGATGCAAATAAGATTTGAGTTTACATTTTTCTTATTCAGAACTTTCTCCTACTTAGGATTAAGTCCGGTGTTTCCTTCCTTTCATGGATTTAGCCATGAGTCTGATTTTATACAGTTAATAATATATAGATTAGTTCCAATTGGACCTGGACAGGCATCTGTCTTGATGTGCATTTTTTTTTAGTTCCAACAAGATTCGTTTTGATCTGTAACGTCAACCATCCTATTTCTTTTTAGTATCAAATAATAAAGTAAGAAATGGAGTTGGCTAACCTTCACGTAAATTAAGTGTATGGGATCAAGGGTAGTGTACATGGTATTATGGGGTCAGTTAACTCTTGTGGTAGGAACACTCAAGCCTAATGGCGTTTGAATTATAATTTGAAATTATTTATCTCAACCGGAGTGTTGTATACAGGAGATGTAGCAAAGTTTA